>PVJL010000374.1:0-392253 GCA_004026885.1 Lyroderma lyra | reverse complement strand
TCATCAGGCTGGCATCAGGTTTCACAGCAGAAACTCTGCAAACCAGGAGGGAGTAGAATTCAATATTCAGAAATTTAAAAGAGAAGAACTTACAGCCAAGAATAAATTATCCAGCAAAATTATCTTTCAGATATGAAGGTGGAATAAAGACCTTCTCAGACACACAGAAGCTGAGCACTCCAAGAAATACTGAAGGAGGCCCTTTGACCTGAAACAAAACAGGAAAAATGGAACAAAGTTGGGGCAACAAGAAAGTAACAAAAATAAAACAAAAACAAACAAAGAAATAAGTAATGGCCACAGGAAATCCTCAAATACTGATCATCATTCTAAATGTTAATGGAATGAATTCAACAATAAAAAGACATAGAGTAGCAGAGTGGATTAAAAAGCAGAACCCATCCATATGCTGTCTCCAGGAAACACACCTCAGCCATAAGGACAAACACAGACTCAGAGTCAAAGGATGAGAAACAATATTGCAAGCAAATGGTAACCAGAGAAAAGCAGGAGTTGCCATAATGATATCTAATGAAATAAAGCTCAGGTTAAAAAAGATAGTAAAAGACAAAGATGGACATTACATAATGATAAAAGACACAATGCAACAACAAGAAGACTTGACACTAATTGATACATATGCTCCCAACCAGGATGCACCAAAATATACAAAGAAACTACTAACAGACTTGAAAGGAGAAACTGATAAATACATAATCATTGAGGGAGACTTAACACCCCACTAACAGCCACGAACAGATCATCCAACAGAAAATAAATAAGGAAATATCAGCTCTAAATGACACATTACAACAATTGGAAATAATTGACATTTACAGGACACTTCATCCAGCAAAAAGAGACTATTCCTTCTTTTCTAGTGCACATGGAACATTCTCAAGGATAGACCACATGGTGGGACAAAAAGTAGTCTCAGCAAATTCAAGAAGATCAAAATCATACCAAGTGTATTCTCAGACCACAAAGCTTTGAAATTGGAGATCAACTGTAAAAGGAGAACAGGAAAAACCACATATACATAGAGATTAAACAACAGCTTGTTAAAAAAGGACTGGATAAATGAACAAATAAAAGATGAGATTAAAAATATATAAAAACTAATGACAATGAAAATACAATGTATCAAAATTATTGGGACACAGTGAAAGTGGTAATGAGAGGAAAATTTATATCACTACAGGCCTATCTTAAGAAACAAGAAAAATCACAAGAAAACATCTTAGCATCCCATCTTAAAGAACTAGAAAAAGAAGAGCAGACAAAACCCAAAGTCAGCAGAAGGAAAGAAATAATAAAAATTAAAGCAGAGCTAAACCAGTTAGAGAACAGAAGGACAATAGAAAAAATTAATATTACGAAGAGCTGGTTCTTTGAGAAAGTCAACAAAATTGACAAACCCCTGGCAAGACTAATCAAAGGACAAAAGGAAAGGACACAAATATCCAAAATTAGAAATGAAAGGGGAGAAATTACCACCGATACCACAGAAATACAAAGGATTATAAGAAAATATTATGAAGAACTTTATGCCACTAAATTTAACAATCTAGAAGAAATGGACAAGTTTCTAGAAACTTATAGCCTACCAAGACTGAACCAAGACTGAATAGCATAGAGATTGAAATGACTACCCATAATCTCCCTAAAGGCAAAAGCCCTGGACTAGATGGTTTCACCAACGAGTTCTACCATGTATTCAAAGAAGAATTAACGCCTATCCTCCTCAGACTCTTCCAGAAAATTGAAGAGGAAGCAATACTGCCTAACGCATTCTATGAGGCCAACATTACCCTAATACCAAAGCCTGGCAAAGACAACACAAAAAAAGAAAACTATAGACCAATATCTCTAATAAACACAGATGCAAAAATCCTAAACAAAATATTAGCAAATAGAATACAACAATGAATCAAAAAGATCATACATCATGATCAAGTGGGATTCATCCCTGGAGCACAAGGATGGTTCAACATACAAAAATCAATCAATGTGGTACACCACATAAACAAAATCAAAGATAAAGATCATATGGTCATTTCAATTGATGCAGAAAAAGCCTTCGACAAGATACAACATCCATTTATGATCAAAACACTAAATAAAATAGGTATGGAAGGAAAGTATCTCAACATAATAAAGGCTATATATGACAAACCTCCAGCTAACATAATACGGAATGGGGAAAAGTTGAAGCCTATTCCCCTAAAAATCAGGAACAAGACAGGGATGCACCCTGTCACCATTGCTATTTAATATAGTACTGGAAGTTCCAGTCACAGTAATCGGGCAAGATAAAGGAATCAAAAGTATTCAAATTAGGAAAGAAGAGGTCAAATTGTCACTCTTTGCGGATGACATGATCCTTTATATAAAAAATTCCAAAGATTTCACCAAGAAACTATTAGAAACAATAAACGAATATAGTAAAGTCACAAGATACAAAATCAATGTACAAAAATCAACAGCATTCCTTTATGCAAACAATGAATCCTCAGAAAAAGCAATGAGGGAGTCAATTCCCTTTGCTATCACAACAAAAAGAATGAAATACCTGGGAATAAACTTAACAAAAAACACAACAGACTTATACATGGAAAACTATAGGACACTTTTGAAATAAATTGGAACAGACTTTAAGAGTTGGAAAAATATCCTCTGTTCATGGATAGGAAGACTTAACATTGTTAAAATGGCCATTCTCCCCAAAGCAATATACGGATTTAATTCAATACCCATTAAAATCCCACAATCATACTTTCGTGAAATTGATAAAAGAATTATCAGATTTATATGGAACCATAAAAGACCTCGAATTGCCAAAGCAATACTACATAAAAAGAATAAGGCTGGTGGCATTACATGCCCTGACTTCAATTTATATTACAAAGCATCAATAGTCAAAACAGCTTGGTACTGGCAGAAAAACAGAAATATAGACCAATGGAATAGAACTGAAAACCCAGAAATAAACCCACAAATATATGGACAAATAATTTTTGATAAAGGAGCAAAAAACATACAATGGGGAAAAGATAGCCTCTTTAGTAGGTGGTGCTGGGAAAACTGGAAAAACATATGCAAAGGAATGAACCTGAGCTGTGAACTCTCTCCATATACAAAAATTAACTCAAAATGGATTAAAGACCTTCATATCATACCTGCAACAATAAACTTTATAGAATAAAACATTGGTGCTAAACTTATAGAACTAGGACTCAAGGAAGACTTCATGAACCTTACCTCAAAGGCAAGGGAATTAAAAGGAAAAATAAATGAATGGAATTATATCAAACTAAAAAGCTTCTGCACAGCAAAAGAAACCATCAACAAGGCAAAGAGACAGCCAACTGAATGGGAGAAAATATTTGCAAATAATGAACCAGATAAGGGTCTAATATCTAAAAAATATAAAGAACTCATAAGACTTAACAACAAAAAACAAACAACCCAATTAAAAAGTGGCCAGAAGAACTAAACGACACTTCTCTCATGAAGAAATACAAATGGCCAGCAGACAGATGAAAGAATGCTCATCCTCATCAGCTATCAGGGAAATGCAATTCAAAACCACAATGAGATACCACCTCACACCTGTTAGAATGGCTGTTACCAACAAGACAAGGAATAACAAGTGCTGGAGAGGATGTGGAGAAAAAGGAACTCTGGTACACTGCTGGTGGGAGTGCAAACTGGTACAACCACTGTGGAAGGCAGTGTGGAGTTTCCTCAGAAAATTGGGAATGGAGCTACCATTTGACCCAGCAATCCCCCTTCTGGGGATCTACCTTTGTGGAAACCTTTGTCCACAAAGACTTATGTACTCCAATGTTCATCGCAGCACTGTTCACAGTGGCCAAAACATGGAAACAACCAAAGTGCCCTGTGACAGATGACTGGATAAAGAAGCTGTGGTACATATACACAATGGAATATTACTCAGCTATAAGAAAAGATGAAATATTGCCATTTGCAACAAAATGGATGGACCTGTAGATCATCATGCTTAGTGAAATAAGCCCGACAGAAAAAACAAAGAACTGCATGACATCAATTATATGTGGAATATAAAACCTGTAAGCAACAAAGAAAAAAATGAACAAATAAACAAATAACCCACGGACATAATCAATAGATTAATGTTATTTGAAGATGAGGGGGATAGGAAGGGGAGAAAGGGGAGGGTGTGGGAGAGGAGGGAGGGGAAGCTAGATATAGGGTAATGGAAAAAGAAGTCACAATAGATGGTGAAATTGTTATACATCAAGTTGACAATGCACTGTGGAATTGTATGCCTGAAACCTATGTAATTCTTGCTAACAGATCTCACCCTGAAAAGTCTATCAATAAAAAATGAATTAAAAAAAAAACAAAAAACAAAAAACAAAATCAGTGTGCAAAAATTCATTGCATTTCTATATACTGACAATGAAATTTCATAAGAAAATGAAAAAGAAAAAGAAAACAATATCTTCTACAATTGCAAAAGTAGAATAAAATATCTAAGAATGTGAAAAACATATACACTGGACTCTATAAGACATTATTTTAAAAAATTGAAAAAGACACAAAGAAATGGAAAACTATTTCATATTCATGGATTGGAGGAATCAATATAGTCGAAATGGCCTTATTTCTCAAAGCAATACACATGTTTAATGCAATGTCCATCAAAATCTCAATGGCATAATTTTAAGAAATAGAACTAAAAGTCATCAGATTTGTATGAAATCACAAAAGACCTCGAATAACCAAACCAATCCTGACCAAAAACCCCCACACAATTGTAGAGGTATCACACTCACTCACTTCATTTTATACTACCAAGCAATACTATTAATAATCAAAACAGCATGGTATTGGCAAAACAAATAGATTGACATATAAAACAATGGGGGAGAGTTGAGTACCTACAAATAATTTCCCATATATGGGATTTTTGACAAATTAGCCAAAAGCATACAATGGAGAAAAGAATCCTTTTTAATAAACAGTGCTGGCAGAATTGAAATGCCATGTGCAAATAAATGAAACTAGACTTCTATCTGTCACCATTCTCCAATATCAACACAAAATGGATCAAAATACCTAAACATAAGACTTCAACAATAAATTGCGTAGAAGAAAGCATAGGTAGTAAACTTATGAAACTTGGGTCAGAGAGGATTTTATAATTTGACCTCAAAGGGAAGTAAAAACCCAAAAAAAAAAAATAATGAGACTATATCAAACTAAAAAGTTTCTGTACAGCAAAAGAAACTATCAACAAAACTTAGAGGCAACCAACTGAATGAGAGAAGATATTTGCAAACAATTGGATATTAAGGGGTTAATATCCAGTATACATAAAGAACTTATAACTCAACAAAAAAACAAACAATTCAATTTAAAAATGGGCAGATGATTGGAACAGGCACTTCTCCCAAAAAGACATACAAATATCCAACAGATATAATATATTTAAAAATGCTCAATATCACTAGCTACTAGGGAAATACAAATAAAAACCAAAGACACAACCTCATACCTGTTAAAACAGCTAATATCAATAAGATAAATAACAAGTGTTGGAGTGTCTGTGAAGGAAAATGAACCCTTATACACTGCTGGTGGGAATGTAAATTGGTAGAGCCACTATGTAAAAACAGTAATAATAGTCCTGAAAACATTAGGAACGGAATTACCATATGACACAGCAATCCATCTTCTGGGTATCTACCCCACAAAATGTGAAAATATTTATCCATAAAGATATACACGTATGCTGTCTGGAAAGTATCCAGCCATGTAATATGAAAAATAGAGGTTTGTATGGCTGGAATTTTTCCAAACAGCCTTCATATACCACAGAGTTCATTGTAGCATTATTCAAAGTGACCAAGACATGGAAACAACCAAACTATCTTCAATAAATAACTGGATAAAGAAGATGGGATACATACACAGTGGAATATTACTTGAAAAGATAATATTGGCCACAAGAAAAGATGACATACTTCTATTTGAGACAATGTGAATGGAACTTGAGGTTATTATGCTAAGTGAAATAAGTCAGATAGAAAAAGTCAAGAACCATGTGATTTCACTCATATGTAGGATATAAAACTGAAAGCAACAAAGGAAGGAGACAAAGAAACAAAAACTCAAAGACACACACAGTAGATCAGTGGTTACCAAAGAGTAAGTGGGGAGGAGGAGTGGTAGAAGAGGGAGGGGGTGTCAAGTATATGGTGATGAAAGGAGAATTGACTGTGGGTGGTGAGCACACAAGGTGATACATAGTTGATGTATTATAGAATTGTACACTTGAAACCTAAGTAATTTTACTAACCAATGTCACCCCCAATAAAACACACACACACACACACACACACACACACACACACACCCCGACAGTACACGTGACATCTAGTGGTTTAACCATGTTTACTCTTCCCCAGGATACCTCAACCTCTAAATTTTCCTCCAGTACTTGAGTCCTTAAAAATACTACTCAGTTTTTCAACTTCTCACCATGATTTTGGAATTGGAAAAAGCACTGAACTTAAAATAACACAAAATAACATAGTTCTTTCCCTTTTTCTCACACACCTTGTTTCTATCATTTCTCACTGTAGCTCTACTCTGCTTTAAAAAAAATTTTTTTTAATAATTTCTTCCAACTTTTCTACCTGTTCTCTGGAAGGAGAATTGTTTAAAACCACAGTCTACCAATGCCAGGAAAATAACCTTACAATAAGTGTTTTAAATGAATCAATGACCAAATAACTATTCTTAGAAAACCCGTGTGTTCAAGGATAATTTAATTGGTCCACACAGTAAAGGGGCAAAAAAAAAAATAAATTAAAAGTTTTGGGAAATTTTGATAAGAAAAACAAATTATATAAAGTAGGAAATTTGAATCTGTTGAAGCAATAGAATGATACAAGGGCTGTCTGAAAAGTATCCAGCCGCATAATCTGAAAAATAGAGTCATTTATGGCTGGATTTATTTCAGACAGCCAAGGTATTATCAAATACTGAATAAAAGAAAAATATGTATATAAAAGAGAGTTCCTCTTTTGCCTTCAAAAGGCTCCACATATTTAGTCTGGACTGATTAATGAACACTTCCAACAAAGTTAATTCTTCAGTATAATGAAATAATCCTTTCCAATTCAGAACAATTTTTGAGTAATTAAGAGGGTCTTTTTTTTTATATTGAAACTTACATCCATGCATTGTAGCTAGCATCAGACCCTATCATAATGTGGAAAATGCATAAAAACTTTTAGTTTTTTCCCTTTTAACCTTGTACACATATCAAAGCTACATGAGACAAATAAAAAGAAAAGCAAACAAAATATTGATCATTGTAAGGTTTAAAGGATTCCAAAGTGGATAGCTCAACATTTGATTGAATAATACCCTAGGCCATAACAAAAATAAGTGAAGTGGCTGCAGGATTTAGCTGTGTTCTTTTCTTTGATAAGTGGCCTGTTCTTTGGTAATAGTAGTATTTTCAACTGTTTCAGAGCAATTTAAGAGCTATTATCTCTTTTTCATCCTCAGTGTAGGAAGAACAGGTATTATTACCCAGAGAAGTTAGGTGAATTGAGAAGATCACAGAGCAAATTACTGCAGAGCAGAGACTAAAAACAAATCCTTCTGGCTTTGTGTTTTTCCATGATACCACATTTTCCCTTGTAATGTTATATGATACATCACACACTTATATACATATAATGGTGAGGAAACTACTTTAACTTTTCCTTAAACACAGCTCTGTTGAAAAGAAATGTTACTTCTCATAAAAAAATTTCAAGATACGCACTCTATTAAAACTGCAAAAAGTATTGTTCCCAACATAAACAGCTGTTCAGATAGTATCCCAAAGGGACAGGCAATACTACAAAGAGACACTCTAGAGTAACATGAAAGGAGAAATGAGGGAGGAAAAAGAGGGGCACATTGAAGCATATCAGAAAGGAAAACTTCTGGAGTCAATGGAAAAGCTAGACAGTTAATGTATCAAGTTTATAATATGCAGACCTCCTCCATAGAAGCTAACTTTGGGCTGTTCAGATTCTTGCAATAAAGACCTTTTTTATTGGTATGTTAACATAAATCAATATATTTATTATTCTCCTGAACTATTTAAAGACATTAGAATAATTTTTTAATAAACTCCTTAATTCTTTCAACAATGACAGTCATTGATCTACACAAGTGGAACATAAGCTATTATTGTATAATATTTGAGTTCTATCCTTTTTATAAAACTATAAATTAGATACCATTATAATATAAAGTCAAAATTTGTATTAGCCATGTAATCCATAAAATTTTGTCATTTTTTACTTGCATCTTTAAATTTCCATAAACAATAATATTCTTTCCTAACTTACATTATTTAGAAGATTCTGGATTAATAATTTATATGGCTTATCTAAAAATAGCTCTATTTTTAACTACCATAATAAAATAGTTTCCTCAGTGCATAGTCTTAACTTTTAGTTCTTTTTCAAATATGACTGGCTATAAGTAAATACTTACGTTTTAAACCTTTTTAATTTTATTAACATATAAAATCCATTTATATAAGTGAATTCTACAATATATTTACAGTATTAGACATATGAAATCTCTTGTGCAAGATTGGGCAGTTGGCTATTTCTCTGGACTCAGTCTTGATGTTGGTTTTCCCATGTGGTTTTTGTTTTTCTGTTTTTGCTGTGAGCTTATCTTCCATAAACTTCTATCTCTGGGGTTCTTTAAAGGCTGAACATTAAAGAACATTTGAGTTTTGCTGCTGTCTGGGAATTGAAGCTACTATAAATTTTGATCAGTGCACTGTTTAGGATACAAAAAATATATACATTTCAGAAGAATCTGGTTCAAGATGACATAGATCTGAACTCACCTCCTCTCTTAGACGAATTGATTCTACAGCTACATGTGGAACAATTTCCTCTTAAGAAAAGCTGAAGTCTGGCTGAATGACAGCTACACATCAGGCAAATGAGAAGAAAACCACACTGAAGTGGGTTGGAGAGGCCAGGAAACAATTTTAACATAAACCCCACCTCCATCACAGCATCGCTCAACCGGAAGAGAACTCAAAACCCAGAGCTTCTCTACGAGGAACGAAGGATTTTAACCCCGCATTGAACATCCCAACTTCTAAGAGAAGCACTTGAGAAATGAGCCTCAAAAAATCTAACTCTGAAAAACAACAGGGCTGGTGTCTCAAGACCCACAAGACTGGAGAGATCTGAGAAATGGCTCTTAAAGGGCTCACAATCCTCCAAATTGTAGGCCCCAAGGCCCAGGCCAGAGGCAACCTTAAGTCTTGCCCTGAGTTAAAGTGAAGGAGACTCACCTGCTTATGTTAAAATGTCATCTGAGAGTCAGGCTTCTAATTTAAATATGAACATCCAAAGAGTTTGCTGGAAACTTCTGCTGAACCGAGACTGGTGGATGGCATCCTTACGCCCTTCCTTTGCTGAGCTCCAGTGCCCCAGCATCTCCTGGGAGCTTTTACATGCATCTGGTGCCTTGATTTTTTGTGGCTGCCACCTAGGGGATATCTCTTGATTGCCTAGCTCCAGAGGCCAGGGGAGCTTGCATTCCTGGTCCCTAGAGATTGCAATAATTAGTTTCACCCAGAAAAAAGCTCATATCCCAATTTTCATGAAAGCTGTCAGGGGACCACCCTACATTCCTAGGCTCTGGAGGCCAGAGTCTGGGTTATAATCCTGGATTTACTGTCCCCAAACATTGTTCCCCAGGATGTAGTAATTTAAAGGAAATGTGCAATGTTAACACTTTAGTTGATACCTGGTTATGAGAGTGTTTCATTGTAAAATTCCTGACAGAAAAGGTGCCTCTGACTAGCAATGATGAGAGCTGGCAACCCAAAAAGGCTAAGTGCCAAGCAAAGTGTGAAGGATATATTAAAAATGTAGAGGAATTTCCACTGCTACTTCATTTTTTATAACTAAGGCATCCCATGATAGGGTAGAAATACCTTCAAACTGCACTTGAGATGTTGCAAGACTTCTTGACCACCTGCTATCTGGTGAAGTCACATATTCCCATTTTGTGTCTGGAGATAATAAACTCCTTAGGCTATTCTGACATATAGCTACAGTTGAAAATCAACTTTTATAACAAGTGCTGAAGGAGAAATTTATAAAGCTATTCAGTCAGTAATGTTTTCAAAAGGTCCCCACAAATGGAAATAGTGCAAGTCCATCAAGTATTAAATGAAAAAAATTGTTATATTCAAAGTAGCTTACAGCAGGCAAAATTAATAAACTAATCTATTGTATCAGTATGAGTGAATCTCAAAATAACATTGCAGATTAAAATAAAGATTAAAGAAAATATTTTAAAATATAAAATTTTGCGTGAAAAATTTAAATGCACAAAATATAACTTTTATAATTACATATAGGAAGTAAAAAAAAACAACATAGAATATTGCATACATGGCAAACCCCTGACAGTAGTTAATGCAAAAGTAGTAGGAAGGAGAATGTTTGAAAAGATGAATGGAGGGGAATTCAATCTTACCAATATTGTTTTATACTTTGAAAAGAGACATGATGTAAGTAGAAAAATATATCAATGCTCACTCTTTGTAATACATGGGTCCTTGGAATTATTTTATATTTATAACTGTTCTAAAAATTATTTGTGAAATCTGTCTTACAGAAAAGTTTCCAATAATAGATATATTTTCCCTTTCTAGGAAGTGGAGTTTAATCCCATTTCCCCTCTTGAGGGTGGGTGAGGCTGTATTTCAAAGAACAGAGTAGAAATAGAAAACATTGTCACTTTTAGTGAAGAAGCCTGAAAGGTTAACATCACCAATCACAATATGTGGATAGCTTGTAATCTCCTATAAAGTGAGGAATAGAACACTTCAACTCAGGTTATAGATTTTTGGAAAAAATATCACAAAGTATAACCATGAGAAAAACATCAGACAAGCCTAGATTAGAAAAACATTAGATTAGAAAACATTCTACATAATATCTGCCCATTACTCTTCAAGACTACAAATGGTCATAAAAAATAAGGCAAAGAAACTGGCATATTGGATTGGATCCTACAACAGAAAGAGGAAATTAATGAAACAACTGCTAAGCTCTAAAGAGAACCTAGAGTTAGTTAATGGTAACATACCAATATCAGTTTTTTCAGTTTTGACAAACATACCATGGAAATGTAAAATACTATAAAGAGAAAATTGAATGAGAGACATAAGAGAACTCCCTTTAGTATCTTTGTCACTTTTCTAGAAATGAAAATATATTACTAAACAAAATGTTAATTGAAAAACATTTATTGTAACCAAGCAGAGTTCATCCACTCAGGCACTGCAGATAGCCAATTATGCTGATATTAGGGTACAGTGAAAGAAAGTGGCTTTTATTGTATGGTGCTACATGATGGAGAACAGGTGGCTTGTGCTAGAAAGCCCAAATCCTCAATAGTTTACAAACAAGGGTTTTTATTAGAGCAAAACTCATGAGGAATCATGAATAAGGGGTTCAGGGTCATGTATTGTTTTGATTGATCTGTTCTAATGCAAGCTTCAGCAATCTGATTTATTCAGCTCCTAGCAGCATTCTGTGTGGGTCTCCTTGATGATGATCAGGTGGTCTCAAACAAAAGGTGAGGTCTGTCGGACATCTTGAGGTTGTGTGTCAGTGACATCTTAGGAGCAGAAAGAAAAGTACAGAGCTATACATTTCATGTTTAATAGGATACATTTTTCTGTTACCTTAAGCAGACTATATCTTCTGAAACTTGCTTTACAGGCTGATCTACAAGCCCCAGGACATGACAACATTCCAGTACAGTTATGACTTCTAAGAAGGCCTAATTTAATAATTTTAACTAAAAACTAAATTGTAATATATCTAGCCTGTTATGATTTTCTGTTGGCTTCATTATGAGCATAATTCTAAATGTAAGAAAAAGACATTGTTCTCTCTACAAAAGGATAGTTTCTGTTCAGTTTTCTAAAGCTATATAGAGTTTTAAAAAGTTCTGTGTATATTGTTTTTAGGTAATCAAACTTTAATATGGTAAATTTTGGAGGTGAAAAACTCATCCCAATACTTTCATCAATAAGTAATAGAAATGCTAGATAATAGAGACCCAAGCATATATTTGATTTTTTCCAGTAAAATGTAATACTTAAACTATTTTTCAATTCCGGTTGAATGTTGCTATTTACAAGTTAATAATTTTTTCTTTTGGAATTCCCCACTAACTTCTCAAATAAACCAAGTTGCTATATTCAAATGTTTTAATAGATGTTAATCTAATAAATATGAAAAATCTTCCATATGCCCAAGGAGTATGGAAGCTTGTGTATTACCCTCTTTCTCCAAAGCAAACAAATTTAAATGACTTATTTATATAGGGTTGAATCACTACAGTTCAGAAAATTAATAAAATTGAGCTCTTCATTTCCTAAGATTTTTCAGCTCTTTCCCTGCCTACAAGAGGTAGCTTCGAAAATTTTGTGATAAAGGATAATCTTATAAAAATTAATGATATACTAAAATTATCTGTTGAAGCATAAGCAGCACAGCAATTTCTTTGAAAACCTTATGACAAATGTAAAACCATTTACCATTCAGTTGTTATTTAGAACTAAAACTACATTTAATCAATCAATTAATTAATTAATTAATTTTGTCAGAAGTTCTGATTCTTGTGTATGGTTATGCTCCACAGACCATGAACAACCTTGCTCTTTTGCTGAAATCATGGAAGTGTAATAGTACTATTTAAAAGTTTTGGAGAATTTAGACATTTACTGAAGGCAGTGATAAGTCTTTGAAATTATTGGGAAGTATTAATTTTAATTTAAATTTAGCATTCACCTCTTACATGTACAAAGTATATAGCATAGAGGTCTCTGATCACCAAATGAATCGTGTTATTCACAATCCAATTTTGATAGTACTTATCAGTCTCCTTAATAATTTTTCCTTCTGCAAGCACAGAAATCAGTCTTCTTCGACCTTTGCTGTTCTTGACTCCAACATACTAACCAAGTCCTGAAATTCACCATGTCTCTTATTATAATTTGTTTACTCTCATTTACTTATCTACTATAATCTACTTTTTAATCTCTTCATGCTTCTCCAACCTATCCTTTATATACTGAGTTAACTTAAAAATAGAAGGCTGAAGTGTAAGGCAGCAAGCATTTATTTGAGATCCAAAGGCACAGCTATTTTGAAAGCACTGATTAGGCAAAACCCACATAGTGTTCCACTTAGGAGGTGAAAGCAAGAGGTATTTATGAGAAAGGGAAGGGGAATAATTAGTGCATAAATAGAAGGGAGGGATTTCTATGGGTATTAATAAGCTAAGGAAGGAATTTCTATAAATGCAGATAAACAGTGATGCTAATTCCAAAGGGTATCTTTAATTTTCAGATGTAATCATCACATCTGGTTTTCTGTTATCTTTGCAAACAATTGCTTGGAATATAACGCTACTTTAGGACTAATCCAAAGGCTCTATTGCCCAGGTTTAACATTCCAAAGATTTGGGGAGTAAGACAAGCAAGGCAGTTCCTTTGGAATGGCAGTTCCAACTCCATTTTGAAGTGGCTCCATATATATACATATTTTTTACACCTGTCATACTGATTGCTCTAAAGAGTTTTAACAATTTTATTATAAATTTACAATCAATGAGTAATGGAGAGATCACTGATTAAAGTCCAGGGTTCCAAACTGATATGGTAAATGTCACTTGATTCATTTAAAATGACATCATTGAGCAAATTGTTTAACTGATTCCCACATTACAAAGATAAAAAGTTAAGCCAGTTGATATCTAAGTTTTTCTCCTGCTCTAAAAACTTAATTTGCAAATAACCTCTTGTTTCTGATCATATTATTCTCATCTTTTATATAAAGACCTATTGTATATTAATTATGAAGTCTGGTTACACTTAAGAAAAACAACATAGTTTGTGTGAGAGTTTAATTCAAACTCTTTATGCAGTAAATCCCCTTTGCCAAATATGAAGTACAAATATGTATAATTTTATTTCAGTTCACTAAATGTTATTCAACTGAATGATACTGCAGTTTATGCATTTCTTTATGTTGTACAAAGGAAGCATCAGTTCTAATAGATGGTTCAGTGATGCTGTATTTTGCCATGTGTAATGTGCACCCACATTTTTGGCCCAAGCTTTCAGGAAAAAATCTTTTGTTTTAATTTTTAATTTAAATTTTCATTTGCTTATATTTAGGTACCTGTTTTTGTATTATAAAGAAATTTTATAATTTACTTTTTAACATAACTCATATATGGAATATGAAACTGAAAGCAACAAAGAAACAAAAATCCATGGACACAGTCAGTAGATTAGTGGTTACCTGAGGGTGATGAGGATGGAAGAAGAGGGAGGGGTAGTTAAATATTTGGTGATGGAAAGAGAATTCACACTGGGTGGTGAACACATAATGCAACACAGAGAGGATGCACTATAGAATTGTACACCTGGAACCTATGTAATTTTTACTAACCATTGTCACCTTAATAAATTTCACAATAAAAAAAGAATTATTATATTATTTTGCATATGGATATCATGATCAATTTCTAGAGTTACACTTTGAACTCATAAGTATAAATAGAAGAATTTAAAAACATAAATAAAAGAATTAAAAACATTTATATAGATATGGAATTAGTACTGTCCATGTAGAATGTGCATCTTTATTTTTCCCTCACAAATTTAGGCAAAAAAGTGCACATTATGCACAGCAAAATATGATAATTGTCCAAGCAAAGAATAGCTCCATTGTCTATTGAGTTATAATTTCAGGAAGAACACTGATTCTTAAATAGAATATAATTTCAATTTTGAACTTTATAACCATGCATAAATAGGCAGAATTCTACCTCAGTTCTTTGTCTTTTGATTTTCAGAGAAAAGATCTAAGTAAATTAAAACTGAAATGATATAACTGATTGTTTAACCACTCATCTGGATAATTAAAAGTAGATAATGTGCCACTGACATAAAGAGAATGGATAGTAACTAGATACTTCTATATTCATACATTAATGAAATACACTGACAAATTACTCAAATTTCTTTCATTTTTTTCTGTAAAGGTATAGTTTAAATATTAATAGTACTAAATACAATTGGCCTAATAATTTTGTTTAGCTGTTTGACAGAGGACATAATGAATCGGCATTACTTTTTATCTCCTTTTTTAAATTTTATAAACATATTTTTATTGTTAGACTCATTGGGGTGACATTGGTTAGCAAGAACTACACAAGTTTCAGGTATACAACTCCACAGTGCATCACTCATCTGCTGCATTATATGTTCACCGCCCAGTGCAAGTTCTCTTTCCATCACCATATATTTGGCTCCCCCTCCCTCCTCTCTCAGTCCACCCCTCTTCTCCCAGCCCTTCCCCCTGCCTCCCAGATGACCACTAAACTATTATATCCATGAGTTTTTTGTTTGTTTGCTTTTTCTTTGTTGCTTTCAATTTTTTATATTCTACATCTCCTTTTAGTTAAACTACTGGACTGATTGTAATTCACCACAAATTTCAGAGGAAAATATTGACCTTTGCAAATGAGATGCTCTATTAACTCAATTTGAATACATATACAACTGAGTTATCACTTTGTAATTGCTGTTTGTATTAAGTGGAAAAAATAACTTTGAGGACATGAACAGCTAATGCAAAAATAATAAAATAAAAAGAAAAAAAAAGAGGATCACCTTCCCAGCCAAGGTCTTAGTTTTGAATTTTTTCAGTTGAGGTGATCCCTTATTGGCAGCATTCCATGGACTGCCTTTTGTTTTTGAGGTCATCAATTTTCATCACCTGTATTGATCCTCTTTAAGAAGACCTCACCTTCTTTTCCAAAAATTTCAAATAAAAATTGGAGGAACTTTTTCTGTTGTTAAGAATTCAATAACAGCATTTGATGTGCACTTGGTGAAAAATGTAAGCATTTCTGTGTGCAAGGTCAAAATGATGGCAAGGAGATACCATGTGACTATACAGAACTGGTTATATCCAGATATGTCTAATATAACAAAACATATTGAGGGCAAAATGTATCAGCCTACCTGCATATATGTTTAAAAACTAAATACACGGTAAAGTTTCCAGTAAGACACATAACTAAAGGATCTGAATATGCTTTGACAAATTTACTCCCTGAAGAATTTTGTATTTTCTACTGCTACCCTAAAAACGTGTAGCTATGGTCAGTTGTGTACTATAAAACTCTAGGGGGCCCCATTCCCATCATATCAATGGCATCTCCTGGAGATAAAGAATTCCAAGTGACAATTTTTCTATTAGATATTAATTTGTGAGGTGAGCACCTAAATGGATTTCTCATACAGTGATCAATTATCACAGAATCATTCATTAAATAAATTTTCTTACTTATTAAGAATTATCTTCTGTATTTTATATTTAACATGTATAAAATAAGATCAATCTTTCCAGAATAGGCAAGCTGAATAACTCCCAAAGATGCCCTTGTCTTTATCTTGAGAACCTGAGAATATGTTGTTTGGCATGGCAAAAGGGGTTTTGCTGATTAAAAGTAAAATCTTGAGATGGGGAAATCAACAGGGATTGTCCAAGTGGGCCCAGTGAAATCAGAAATAGCCTAGTAAGAGAGAGGCGGTATGGTAATAATTAGAGAATTAAGTAACTATGGCAGCATAAAAAAAAGAGAGATTTGAAGACGTCATACCACTCTGGCTTTAAAAATGGAGGAAAAACCTATTGACAACATTAAGTGAGGATTTACTGTACAGATAGTCTCTAGAAGCCAGAAAAGGAAAAATGAGATCTTCCCCTTAGAGTGTCCAGAAGGAACTCAGCCCTGCCAATCCATTTTAAACTTAACCCTATAGCTGTAAGAAAATAAAATTTGCATTGTTTTTCACCACCAAATTTGTGACAATTTGTTACAGCTGCAATAGAGAACTAATACACTGTGCTATTATTTCCATTCCATTAAGTATTGCTGCCTAAGTGCTCTGAAGGCAAACTATACTACTCCCATCATAGCAATTAACATCTGTTATAGTAATCGCCTACTTGCTTTTCAATGCACCCAACTCCCAACAACAAGCAAAATGGTAAGCTCTGTGAAGCAAGATTTTCCTCAATCAATAGTTTACGATCAATGCCTAGTAAAATATAATATGCATTTTGTGCAATAAATATTCACAAATGAATGAATAGGATATTTTATTGATACCATGAGGGAGGTATTATTTCATAATTTCATTTCATCTTGAAATATAACTAATATCATTTCAAATATTCTCTAAAAAGAAGTATTCACTGTGAAGAAAATATTTAGAGAAACATTTCAAAGATTGTTTATTCATGAAATTTTATCATTGGATCAAATAAAATCAGAAATCTTTGCAATTACAAGGTACATTCATAGCCTTTTAAATGTTTGTTTTCACTGGTTTTATTTTTGTCATTTATATTTTAATTTGGAAGACTATAAGAACTCATGTAACTCATGTAAACTTTCCCTGAGTATGCTATTGGAATGATTTGTCTTGCTCTCTCGTTGTTAAGAAGTTTTGCTGTTTTGTGCATGTCTTGTGGGGGTTATGTTTTCCTTGAGGTTTATTCTGTTTTCTCTCTCACAGAAGAAATCTCCAAGTGATCATATTTCCATTTTTATTTTGTCTACCATGAAAGGTTATAGCCAATTTAAAACTCCACTACAGTAACTATGTAGAACCATGTAGGACTAAATCATCTGTATGATTACAAATGCAAGGTCACATTTTTTTGAACCTGTATTTTACATTAAACTAAATATGTTACAATTAGTTTAGTGAAATAGTTGCTTATCAAAACAAAGACTGTAAAACATTTATTGGTAAAGCAGAGCTTTTGATGTCCACAGTTTGACTTACATCTATCCACTTGACCTATTGCCTTAATTTCGAATTTCACATTTTATTTTCTTGTTTCCTATTAGATATGCACTTTTACTTACAGAAAGTGATAATTGTCTAAATGCATTAAATATTTATATACCTTGTGCTGTTAGGTGTAACTTTTATAGTTTTAAATAATAATGAAAGCAATAGTGATTTTATAGGATTTGTAGAGATACTCCTTTATGGATATCCATTCCTACCATAAGACACTTATATTTTATATGTGATCTTCATTTTTAACTTTAAATGTTGTCATATTTCAAATGTGAGCTTACAAGGAGGATAAATGATAGCTCTATTATTTTATTCAGCATTTACAGAACTCAGATTATAAGCCAGTGACTCTCCACATATTATTCAGATAAAAATAACTGTCACTCTCCTCAGGATATTCACAGGCTTCTTAATAATTGCAACACAGAGATTGCTGTGATTCATGTCACCGATAATGTGTCTCAGTATGATTCAAACTCAGGGCCAGCAGGAGGGCAGGAATGGCAGAGGAAACTTTTCTTTGAATCCCTCCCATTCACATTTCTCTATGCGATATCTGCACTATCCACAGTAAAAGGGCTCATTAACTGATAGTGAAATTATATTGCAATACTTTTCTGAAGCAAAACTTAAGATTCTAAATAGTTGAGTGTTTCTAATTACAATAAATTGAATGTTCAATTTATTTCATTTCCTTCTTTTTTATAGAAAGTTTTTTGCCAATATCAGTCTTGATATTTTAACATGCTTATTTTTGAAATTAAACCAAAGAATAGATATTATCATAGCGTTACAAATGAGATCATTGAGGATCAAGGAATTTAGATACTGTGACTAAGGTTAAGTAAAAATTAGAGTAATTTTTAGAATTTACATTAAGCTATTACTACCATTCTTGATACTAATTATTACCTTGATTTCTAATACTAGTTATTATTTATTTGCACTTTATTTTACTTACAGTTTTCAATATATATCTGTACCTAAGTAGTTGTTTCTTGAGGAAAAATATGTAACATATACATCTAATGTGCTATATATTATATATAGATATAATGTATATATTATATATATACATGTAATGTGATTTTACAGACATAGGTAGATATTGATATATAAACACCTCCAGGTGAAAATAGTCACAGGGATGTAAAGTACAGCATAAAGAATATAGTCAATAATATGGTAATAACCATGTATAGTGCCACTAGACTAATCACTTCATAAATTATATAAATGTCTAACCACTATGCTGTATATCTGAAACTAATATAAAATGTTAAATGTTAACTGTAACTGAAAAAAATGCATATAACTTTTGACTCCTCAAAAGTACTAATAACCTCCTTTAACTACTAATAGCCTACAGTTAGTTGAACAAAAGTCTTACTGATCATTTAAACAGTAGGTTAATGTCTACTTTGTATATTATGTGTATTACATACTATATTCTTAGAATAAAGTAAACTACCAAAAATGTTATTAACAAAAATCATAAAAAAGAAAATAATGTCAAAAACTTGTACAAAACTGAATTTTCATTTTCTCACCCAGACCTATAAACTTTTTCATCTCACTAACTGGCAAATTCATTCTTCCTAACTCAGGCCAAAATTTTTGAATTGACTTTGATGTCTCTATCTCATATCTGCATATCTTTTCTATCAGAAAATCCTGGGGATTTTGTATTCAAAATATTATCTGTTAATTCAAACACTTCTCACAACCCTAGTCTTCCACTGCAGTCTATCCTCAATACAATAGCCATAGTGCCAATTAGGATATTCTTCTGCATACAACTCACCCTGATTCCTTAATTCAATCTGAACAAGAGCCACTTCTAGCCCTGATCTTTCCTCTCCACTACCTCTTATAACATTTCCTACTACTCTCCCAATGGTGTCTGGATTGTGCCTGGCATAATTAGGTACTCTTTCAGTGCTGGATGAATAAGTACAAGGGCTGTCAGGAAAATATCCAGCCACAAAATCATTTTCATTATATTGACAATGGCTGGATTTTTTTTCAGACAGCCCTCGTAAATTATAAGAAGTGGAGTATTGCAATGCTGCAGTGCCATATTGGTATCATTTTTGAAACAATGAATGTTTTAGAAAACATAATAAAAATTCTAATGGAAGTTACTTTCTGAATGAACAAAATTTTATTTGAAACAACTAAGTATAGATCATTCTTTCAAATATGTATGAATTATACTCATCTGACAATTTAAAAAAATATCTAACTATACCTTTTCATATTGCAATTAATGCACTTTGCCCATATTTTATAACTGTGTCTATTCCTTTTTAAATGGTATAAACTTACAGTTGCATCATTTCAACACAGTTTATATCAAGGATAAATACATTGTTTATTTTTTCATGACAAAGCCTTTCCTTTCCAAACTTTTGGATCAAAATACCAAACTAAAAAAATTCATATACATCCTGCTGTACAAAAGGAAAATAACAAAAACAACAAAAAGACACCACTTGGTGCTTTGGTTCATATGATCCTTGACCCTGTAGTTTCACATAGCTTCAATAGCCATGTCTGCCAAAGTGAAGATAGAAAACCAAATCTACCTCCTGCTGTTGCTACTCAGGATTGTATCACTGAGCATTTGAAAAGATGCCTTCTCAAAAACAGCATGGAGTAAACTGCTTTCTAATATGAGAAAAACAGCTCTGACTCTGACTATCACTTGAAGATGAATCTTATTCTCTGGGCCCTTAACTTCATTTTGAAAGATTTTTGGACAGAGCTATAGATACAATATTTGCCTCCATCAAACGCTCCTGCCCCCTGCCCCCAAATAATTTCTGGTAACATTGTCTATAATTTGCATTTTACATTCAAATGTATGATGCTGAAAATTGGGTACAAATCATCTCTCTTCTTTTGTCCCTTTTCTTCATTTTGTATCCAAAAGTAACTAAATTTAAAGACCTCAAATGTGTTTATGATTTTAACATCTGATATGCACTTTGATGTTTATGTGTCATGATTGCCAGCAAAGCTGAAGTATTGGCTCTGTATTTGTTTGTTGTGGTGGTTTCCTCTCCAAACTTCATCATAATCATGCAGCTGTGTGTGTCTTTCACAGCAATATCCATTGCTTTTGAGTCATTTTATAAGTAATTATTATTTGCTGCTATTTAGATGTTTGACTGTTTGAATGATAGCTATATTTGTCAAATTTTCAAAGGCAGTGCTGTTAGTTTTTTAGTTTATTTTAAAAAGAATATTTTTGCAACATTCAATATTAATGGATAATAAAAATCTGCTTGATTAAACTCAAGATCCATACTAAGAAAAATTCTATGTTAAATATAAATAGTAATACACTAAATTTAAAAATAAAAAATAAACATCTTAAATATTATTTTAAAGTTTTTCTTTATATTATTATAGCTATAAATAGATATATAGATATATAGATATATAGATATCTATCTCACATTTAAAATAGCAACCAAAAGTGAAAATACTCAGGTGTTAATTCAGCAAAGAATATATAGAATCTATACGAAGAATGATATTAAAAGACAAGAAAATATCTGAATAAACAGAAAGGTATATCATGTTCTTGGGTAGAAAAAAATCTTGTTGCAGGAATCCAGGCCTGGCAGAAAGAAAGCATTACCCAAACACAAAAGATGGAAGAGGAAGGGGTTCTTAATTCAACTGGTGGAGCCATGGAAGACAAAAGTCTAAAATGGATGAGCTCCCCCACTCATTCTGGTCCTGTCCTTTTATAGGACTTACAGGCTTTTAGGTAAAGGGGCAATCATGTTGCCTTTCAATTGGTGGTCCTAATGCATTGGCATGAATTCTTGGCAGGCTCTTACAGAAAAAAAAGAATTAGGATCTATTGCTTTGTTGAGGGGAGTGTCCTTGCACCTGGGCAGGAAGTTTCTGGCGTGCTAGATATGGGTAGATAACTCCTTAAGTTAGGATCTCCTGCTAACTTTACAAATGTCAGTTCCTCCCAAGTTAAAAGATATAAATAACTTCTACAAAGTTAGTAAAATTTCAATTTGAATTACAGTAGAGCTTCTCAGAATTAGATACAATAAACTTAAAGTTTAAGATTGTAGCCTCAAAATAGATTTCAAATCTTATAAATATGACAGTGAGAGTCAATTTGTCATTATCAACACTTATAAAATCACTTTAATCTTGATAATGGCAAAAGTATGATAAACAGAACATTAGAAAAAGGACAATCTATTATTTAAATAATGTTACAAAATACAGAAAGGAAATAAAAACTTAATTCTTTTATCTTACATAATATAGAAAAATATTTTCCAGTCTGGTTAACAAATTACATGCCAAAAATTGAGCAAATCTTGCACGGAAATCTAAAAGACTAAATTTATGAGTATAACATAAGGATAAATAATAACTTCAACACTGTAAAATTATAAGCTGTAAACACATATAAATGTGTTTTTAAAATGCTTAAACATAACTGTAAATCATAAACAATGTTAATATATAAGTTATAACAGGGAAAATATTTTAAATGCAGATAATAGAGGAAGTAATAATTTCTGCAATAAATTAGTACTTTGAAAGCTTATACTAAATGAACAAATATCATGAATAGAAGAGTAAATTCAAATGGTCAAAATGTATGAATATGCTCAATCTAATAGTCAGGGGCATATAAATTAATAGTTTATTATGCTATGGCTATCAAACTGACAAAAATTTTAAATGGCCATGCAAACTTATTGAAATGTGAGTGAATTTCATGCATAGAAAAATCTTTTGTAAAGCTATCTGAAACTATCTATTAAAATTTAAAATTCCTAAACCATAATATATAGCTATTTCACTCCTGAGCAGCTATATCATAGAAATAAAGAAACTGCCAATTCCTAAGAACATGTATATAGACAGAGAGTGTTTATTGCAGTATTAATTTAAGAGGATGAGAACAGGAAGTAATTGATAATTGGCTGACTATATTGTAATATACCCAGTAAGTGAACTACTACATATTTATGTAAAAGAAAGAATTGAGCTTGCAGGTGAAGTAGTAATATATAAAGTAGTTATCATGTGCTGAGAACAGAAAGATGCATAAAATGTGCTTAACAAAAATACATGTGTGGTATACCTAAATATTGAATAATATAAGAGAAAAACATAGGGAAAGGATAGATAATGGATTTAATTATTGCCATAAGCAGAGAAACATATACATGTTCCTATGTATGAAACATATATACACATGTGTATGTGCATATGGATAAACAGATGTGTGATAAGTATGATCAGCAAAATATTTATGGTGCTTTTAGATAGGACAAGGATCTCAAGGTCTGGGCATTTCGTACTAAATGCTGTTCTTGCTAAATGTTAAAATGTAGCACAGTATTTTACAGACACAGCTGTCACCTGATTAGCTTCATCAGAACCCAACTGATTCTGGCGAATGAAAGAGCCCTCCCCACTCCCTACTATAGACTCCTTTCCCCTAGTTGTTCAGCTCTCAGTTTCATCTTTTTCTTAGTCCATAGTCCTAATCGTTCCCTCGATCAATTTTCCCTGGTTCCTCACCTTGAGCAATAGATTGTCCTCCACAGAAAATTACTCCGACGTTTGTAACTCATGTCCCCAACTTGCTGATTACAATCACCATGGGCCAGCATCCCTTCTAGGCCTTTCCAGACTCTGGATAGGTGATAAAACCTGAATGACCAGCTAGGCCAGAAGTCAACAGGCCATGGGCTCAATAGACTTTCCATCATGTAACTACCCAGTGACAGGGGTTTTGGGACCTACTTCTTGGGCCAATGCTTTTAAAGCTATGAACTGAATTAATTTTTCCTTGTCTAGGGACTATTGGGATAAAAGTGATACCTCAGTAAGACTTCCTGCCCATCCTGATGAAGAAGTCAACAGTCTCCCAGGTGGATCTTGAGACCCATTCCTTCTTTTAGATCAGATAGGGTGAGAGCTTTGTGGATCCCGCATATGTAGGGACAATGATCACATTTAGCAGGAAGCAGATGCAAAAAATGAGGCCTCCAGTCCCTCACCTTCCCATAGAGACATGTGGGGATCACATCTCTCAAAAGAAATGTGAGGGAGGCAGACAAAATAGGGGGACCTCAGGACCTTTCTCCTGGGACTCACCCTGCTGGAGTAGTCCCCAGACACCACACTTTCACTAGTATCCCTGCCTCAGGCTAGCCAATCACAGGAGGAAGTTCCAGACAAATGATGAAGATAAACACATAAGAAACCCACTAATTTAAGCCAGCTCCTAATGCCTACTCAGTAAGAGTTACAACAACCTTCATTTCACCTGAGCCACATTATACCATCATTATAATATCATACATATGCCAGGAAGTTCATTAATATCATTATAACAGACTGAACTCTGGGAAAGAACAAGTCAAGGAAAATTGTCAATCAAATCACTCCCACACCCAGAGGTGTATCCCCTATAGAAAGGAAAGAAATATAAACTGCCGAGGCCTTGGTGGTTGGGGGAACTGAGCAACTCTCTTGCTTGGGCGGATCCTACCTCTTTGGACTGTAGTCTCTCTTTTAATAAACTATCTCTTTGTTTCACCTTATTTTCCTTTTAATAAATTACTTCTTGGTTTCACCTCTATACTTTGATGTGTGTTTCTTTCAATTTGCTCAAGATACCAAGAACCTGGACACGGTGCCAAGAACGACCCATTCTCTGTTAACACAACCAGGTAAGTTTAGCAGTTAAGAAATCAATGTGTAATAATTAACAAAACAGTGCATATAAGCAATGAGTAAGCCTCCCTTTGGGGAAAGGGCTTCAAATGTGAATTCCCTGTCTTCATTACTTACTGCAAGTAAATAAAACTACTAATGACAACCACATCTTGTTCTTCAATAGAAAGAACACCCCAAGCAGTGAACTCCTTGAGTTCTGTAACAATGCCATTTTAGGATGTTTACCTACCATATACCTAACATTTTTGTATTTTTAAATATGTTGAATGAATGCATTATTTAATCAAAATATATAAAATAGAAATATATTTGCATATGAAAGGTTTAATGCTATAAAATGTGCAGCTTCACAATACAATTCTACTGTTTTTAACCTTTATTTTACTGTTAAAATGCTTTTTAAGATTTTATTAAGCATTTAAATGTAAAGATTATACCAACCTCTAAAGATATATATACATATATATATGCTTTCCTTTTTCTTTGGATTGTTGTGCTTTATATTTTATACTGTCTACTTTAAGTAACAGGAATCTATTTTAATAAACACAGAGATAATTTAAAACTATAACACCAACTTGACATATTACAAAGAATAATTAGAAAATAATGAAAGAAAAGTTATTAAAATTGAACACCCACTTTTAACTATAACTCTAGCATTTATCAGAAAAAGAATATAATCATTTAGTGCTTATTTCTAGTAAATAAACAATGTATAAATAGAGCTATAGGGTTTATACACTTCCCAAACATTAAATACTTAGTGATATTTATTGAGTGAACCATGTTTTCATAAAATGGTTAGTGTGTGCATTAAAAATTAACACCCTCCAAACATTTTATAGTACCAGTATTTATAATATCACAATAATATCAATAGTAGTAATAGCCCAAAAAGTGGAAATTCATTTTTCAGTATTCATACAATAAAACTCATCAAAGTAAACATGACAAGAACTTTTAAGACAATTGGATTTCATATACCTTAGTCTATGCTTTTTCAACATTTTTATTTTGCTTGATTCAGACAATTTCACCAGAGATCATGTTAGCCTCCTAAATAAAGTTCTTCTATTTGTAATTGAAAGAAGTTCAACATAATAACTAAGTATTTAATCAGTTAGGTAGATGTTGTGAAATTGAAAGTCTGATTTACACTCATCTATACATAGACATACAAGCTACATCTGAGAGACATGAGCTGCAGTAATACTAGTGAATAAGATCAAGATACACATACCTTTAAAAATCAGCTTGAATTCTTTAATATCACCAAAAAATTATTGAATAAAGAATCTGAGATTAAAATCATATAACATTGTAAATAATGTACTTGAACTGAAAGAATTGAGGGGACAAATTACCAATTAGTTTTACAAGTAAATACATACTTAGAATCAAATGTTACTGCTTGTAAATGTCTTTTAATTCATTAATATTTAACATTGTATTTCTTCTATTCATTAAATAATTTAGGAAGAAATTTTATAATATTTATTTTTTAAAATCCCCAATTTAAGCAAGTAATCCCCACGTTTAAAATTTAGATTTTAAGTTATTTTACTTATTTTATTGTTTTCTGTTATTTTATCATGCTGCAATAAATTTTGCAGCTAAATCTTTGTGAATATCCATCATTATAGGAAAATATATATAGTAAAGGAAAAAGCAAGGGACAGAATGAAAAGGCTTTTAGAACAGGCCTGGCTAGGAGGCTGTATGTAGAGGAATCTCTTTGATCACTCTGAGAATACTTTGTAGGGGCATTGTTGCCCCTTTACTTCGCTGATAGCCCCCCACTTTTTCCTCTTTCTCCTCTTTCCCCTGTCCTGTTCCCTATTCTTCCTTGAATACCCACTCCTTCCAGCCCCAGCCTGGGCGTATAAATTTCCCCACCCTGCCTTTGTTCAGGGCTCAGACTTTGGAAACCACTCCTCTGAGCCTGCCTGCATAAAATAAACAATCTGAACTTGCAAGTACTCTGAGTGCCATTTGGTCTTTCCGACAGGTGAACAGGTAGAGCCTTCCACAATATTTGAAAGGCAGAGCCATTCTGCAACATTTTGGTTCCCTGACTGGGAAGCCCAACCGCACTGGCCCTTTGCAGCCACCAGTTTGGGTGAATGTGGGTGGCAGATGGCAGGAGGAGCCACAGAGGGGAAGGTGCACCCTGCCCACTTAGGCAGCCTCCGAGGCAGCTGCCTCTAGTCGACCCTATTTTATGATTACCACCAGACTCATAGGAGGCTTGACAAGACAGGTTCTGGACCAGGCATTGGGTGCAGTAAGTCCCCCGGACCCCACTCAATTAGGTCCTCCCAAGTGAGTGGACGGGAAGCTTGATCACCTCCCAGGGACTCGCAGCAGTCCCAGAGTCAGGAATTCGGCTGGGCAGGAATGTTACGACCTCTGAATGAATGTATGAATGTGTGAGTGAGTGCGGATCATGGAGGCTCGCATCTATTGATCCATTTTGTGGTTCCACGGCCTTGGCTACAGAGTCCTAGTAGGCCCTAACCTGCAGTTCTGTGGTGTCATCAGGTGTAATGGTGGTGTGTCTTCGTGAGGACACCCAGCCCTGGGGCTTGTACAGGTACACCTTGGCCAAGACATGCCTCAAAGTTCTGTGAGGGACATGCACTTGAGAGGTCTCCTTCAGGAGGGACCCTTTCCCTTTTTCTTGAGACACTGGTCATGGGAAACATGAGGTCAGACACAGCAAACCCATGTTGAAAATCTTCAGGAAGGGCTTTTCTGTTGACTACGGGATTAATATGACCCCCAGTAAGCTCTGGACCCTCTGTGAGATCAAATGGCCCACATTCCCAGTTGTATGGCCATCAGAAGGGACACTAGACATCCGATGGTCCGTCACATTTGGCAGGTCATTACCAAGATGCCAGGACACCCAAACCAATTCCTGTATATAGACTCTTGGTTAAATGTCACCCAGACACTTCCCCCATGGGTGCAGTTCTGCTGCAGTAATTGGGGACAGGCTAGGGTCTTCATGGCACAAACCCAACTAGGTCAGAAGCCTCAACAAATAAGGACACTCCTCTAATCTGTGTGAGCGACCCTGAAGAGGAGCTAATTCTACCTCCACCCTACTTCCTGCCAAGACCGATGCCCCGGGAACCCCACCCATGGACATTCCCCCTCCATCAGACCCACCCAACCCACTCATTCTGGGGCTGGCCCCAGAGGAAGGTGACCCCACATCCCCAAGAGCAGTGGCAAGACTCCAACCATGTCCAGTGGCCCTCCAGATGTCAGTGACAGAGTCCAGGGAGCTGGAGAGAAGGGACGAAGATGGCACTGTGCAACATGGCAGAACTATGATGTATTACCAACCCTTCTCCACTACTGATCTTCTGAATCAGAAACACAACACCCCATCCTACTCTAGAAAACCACAGGCAATGATCGAACTGCTAGAGTTCCTTTTTCAGACCCACTACCCCAGCTGGGAAGACTGTCAGCAGCTACTACACACTCTCTTTAATACTGAGGAAAGACGAAGGATCTTAAGGGGGGCCTACTAATGGCTAGAGGAAAACGCCCCAGCAGGAGTCGCTGATCCCAGAACCTGGGCCCTAGTCGCTGCCCCTGAAGGACATCCAGCCTGGGACTTCATGACTGAGGAAGGGCGGGCCCAGATCTAGCAGTACCAAGAAGCACTACTCCAAGGAGTTTGGGCTGGAACAAAAAAACTAATGAACATGTCTAAGGTCTCCACAGTCACACAGCAATCAGAAGAGTCTCCCGGGGACTACTATGAGAGACTCTATGAGGCTTACCAAGTCAATACCCGCTCTGAATATGAAGCATCTGAAAGCTAACAAATGGTTAATGTGCCCTTTGTGGCACGAGCAGCCCCAGACATATGCAGGAAATGGCAAAACTGTAAGGCTTTGTGGGAATAAACATCACTCAGCTCTTGGAGATAGCCAAAAAGGTCTACATGAATTGGGACATAATAGCAGAAAGGGAGGCCAATTAGAGGATGAAGAAGAAGGTCAGCCTCCTCAGAACCGCCCTGAAGGACCAGGGGGACCAAAACCCAAGGAAGGAGACAAAGAAGGAATGGCCACCTAAGGGGAGACTTGGTAGCCCCCCCCCCCAGCGGCCAATCAATGCACTTACTACAAGGAGACAGGACACTGGAAGAATGAGTGCCCCAAAAGAGGGAGGCCCAAATGGCCAGTAACTACCAATGGGAACCCATGGAAAGGGATCTCATTGGCTTGGCCAGACTGGACTCAGAATAAGAAAGACCTAGCTCTCTCCTTCTCAGCCCCCATGAGCCCACGGTCAAAGTAAAAGTAGGAGCCAAACTATGACTTTCTTGGTCAACACCAGGGCTGAACACTCTGTAGTAATCACCCGGTAGGGTCACTCAGTGAATGGACTGCCACCATCCTTGGAGTAACTGGGGACTGTGCCACACAAAAGCAGTTCTGCAGGACTGAATTGGGAGGGCACGTGACATGCTGGAGTGCCCTATCTCTCTTCTGGGATGAGACATTCTCTCCAAGCTGCAGGTGCTGAGTTCCAAGCCATGTTTCCCCTAGAGTGGGCAGAAGACAACCCACCTGGGTTGGCCTACACCTGGGCCCCAAATATCATCGAGCTGCTACCAGGGACATGCCAAAGGCAACGACAGTATCTGAGCCCCCAGGACGCCCAACTCGGCATCCAGGAACACCTGATTAAACACTCCCTTGCTGCCAGTAAAGAAGCCCAGGGGAGGATACCGGCTGGTCCAGGATCTCCAGGCAATCAACAAGGTAACTGTCTCCTTGCACCCCATGTTTCCAAACCCATACACTCTTCTCCACCAAGTCCCTCAATGTGCCAGGTGGTTTACCTGCTTAGACCTCAAAGATGCCTTCTACCTCCAGCTTCCACCACAGAGCCAGCCTCATATTGCCTTTGAAATGGACTGATCCAACCATGGGAGACCAAACACAGTGACAACGGACCAGGTTTTATAGCAGAAATCATCCAAATCCTGACAGAGGCATTGGCATCACTTGGAAGCTCCACACTGTTTACAGGCCTCAGAGTTCAGGTAAAATAGGGCATATGAACCACACCCTAAAAGAGACTTTAGCCAAGAAATGGGTCTATAGGGAGTATGCCAGGAAACCTCTATCAATTAGGTGACAAGAGTATAGCAGAACAACTCTAGGCCCTAGTGATGGTCCTCCCAGGGTTATGACACTATACTATGGAGAGGGCCCCCACTACTCTGAGTAACCCTGTCCACCCCTTTCAAGAGGGCAACTTAGTCTAGGTCAAAGACTGGAAAAAGGAACTCCAGGCTGCATTGGGGAGGACCTCACACAGTAATTTTAACAACCCCTATTGCTCTTAAGGTTTCAGGGATTATCTCATGGGTCCATCATTCGAGAGTGAAAAAGACCCAACCAGAAGAGGATCTGGAGACTTGGAGAGCAGAGCAGAACCCATCGGACCCACTAGCCTTCGATGTCCATTTCAGACCTTTGAGGGAAAACATCACCTGCCTTACCAGCCCCTCCCCATCTGGGAAAGTTTATTCCTTATGGGACTGTAACCCCTGACTTATGCACCCACAACACCTCAGTAGGCAACAACCAGACCTGCTGTAGGCCACTCATACTCTTCTTCCTCTGTAGCACCACAGTATACCAGTGCCTACAGGACAACTCACCGGTAGGTGCATACACATTTTCCTGACCCCCGATATCTCAGTTCACACCAATCAAGAAATAGAACAGGCTCTCACTCTTTCCTTGCATTCAAGGAAGAAGCAAACGCCCATCATCCTCTATTTGGTAGGTGCCAGAGTCCTAGCTTGGGTTGGTACTGGGGCAGGAGGGCTTGGTTCCTCATTTAACTTCTATTACAAGCTGTCTCTGGAGATAAATGAAGACACAGAGAGAGTAGCAGACTTTCTCCTCTCTCTTCAAAATCAAATTAACTCATTGGCTGCAGTCACCCTCCAGAATCGGTGTGCCCTAGACCTCCTCATTGCTGAGAAGGAGTGTACCTGATTCTTAGGTGAAGAATGCTGCTATTTTGTAAATTAGGTCTGGGATTGTTGCCACCAAGGTTAAGGAGCTAAAAGATAAGGTACAACAAAGAAGGGACTAGAGGATTTCTGGTCCTGGTGTCTCAACAACTGGTCATCTTGGCTTTTGCCATGGGCTGGCCCACTGATCGCTATTGTTATTCTGGTTACCATTGGCCCTTGCTTGATTAACTACTTGATGAAATTTTTAGAGACCACCATAACCAACAGGGCCATAGCCAAGATACTAACCATATGAGGTTATCGGCCACTAGAAGATGATGATGCCCTATAATAGAGTATATTCTCTCATTAGGCATCAAAGGGGGGAATGTAGGGGGATTATCACCCCCCTACTTTGCCGATTGCCCTTCCTTTTCTTCTTCCCCTTTCTCCTCCTCCTCTTTTCTTCTTCTCTTTTCCTCCTTGAATACTCGCTCCCACCATCCCCAGCCCACGCGTATAAATTACCCTGCTTTGCTTATGCTCGGAGCTCAGAGTTTGGAAACAATTCCTCTGAACCTGCTGGCATAAAGTAAACAACCTGAACTTGCAAGTGCTCCAAGTGCCTCTCGGTCTTTCCGACAGGTGAATGGGTAGAGCCTTCCTCAACATTCGGAAGGTGGAGCCTTTCTGCAACATGACCACACGTATCAAATGATCTCTGTAGTCACTTCCCCCTTGTAATGCTTAGTATTTTTAGGCATATATGTAAATTCTTATATATCTCAAACTCTATTTTTTATCTTTAAAAGTATTTTGTGTTTCCACTCACATTTGGTTGTCTAAAGCAAATCAGACTCAAATTTCAAAAGTCACTTATTATTTTAGAGAAGTATTTGTTTAAATGAACTCCAATTAAAAAAAAAACTCACATATACTTATATGACAATCTCCTTTTAGAAGTCAGAAAGAAAAGATGATTGCATTCTGAAGATAACAGGTCAGTATTATTCTTTAATGAAACTGATACTGAAGTAATTAACAAGATGTAGTATTAGCATATAATCAAAGTGCATCACCGTAAGTCTTGTATAGCTAATTTCATTGCAAAATGCATACAAAGTTTTATGCTAAAATACAATTTTCCACAATACTCATGAGGTAACCTAGTTAACCCACTTTTGCCTATCACACAATGATAATTAGCTTAAAAAGGCTCAGAACTGCTAAGGGTCACATTTAAACTCTCACCAGCAAGTAACTTGAAGAGAATCTTACTCTTCCCATCTGAAATATGTTGACATTGAAAATATTTTCCATCTACTAACAAAATCTCAATGACTATCTAGTTTGTATTCCTTTGAACACCACAACAAAACATTCACAGCTGCAGTTGGCCTTGCATTTATTTTCCCATACTAGATTTCACATATTTAGCATTTATTGATCTTGCCCTATTCATTTCAGCTTTTTAATCTCTAGGTGAAATTACTTAACGAGATGATTACCCACTCTCTCTGTACCTAACTTTACCTATGCTTACAAGTACCTCTAGTATATAATTTCTTTCAAGAAGCTAATTTTTTTGCCTTTTTCCCCACTGCCACCTGTTGATAATCCCTCCTCTTTATTCCAATAGAGGTATATTCCAATATACCTCTCTTGAAGCTTGTTCCATATTCTTCTCTTCAATACAGCATGTAATGCAATTGCTTTATTCCACCTCAACTAGACTATAAATTCCTTGGACAAAGTTGTCATGTCTTACCAAGTTTTGCATCTCTCATAAGGCTCACTGCAGTTCTTTGCATCTACTCAAAAGTCAATAATAAATCTTTTCCAGACCTAATAGAAACTTATACTCTAGAATGCCAACAAATATCTGGGCATGAAAAGATAAATGGACATTGTATAGGGGTGCTGAATTTCTTAGTGTTATTAACTACAAATTTTTTCCAATCACTAAATTTTGTATAGCATTTTATTGTGGGAAAATATTTATATCAATACCTATAAATTGGTAGATACTGTATTAGAATAGTCATCTGCTTAACATATACACAGGCTCTCATATAAGTAACTTCCTGAAATTATCAGGGTTAACAGATTATGGAAAATTTAAATAAGTTTTAAATCATTACCAAATTACACATATTTAAAATTTTAGTGATTGGTATAAATATTTACATAACATCATAGTGTAGGCATAGGGGGAAAAGATGTAGTATTTTGTCAGACTCTAAAATAGACTCAATTTTCTTTTCTTTTTTGACAATCATGAAAATTCAATGTGATAGGTACTTTTACTTTTTTTTTGCAAATGTGGAAAAAGAAAATAATATCCAAGGTCACACAACTAATGAATGGCAGAGCCAGGATAAGATACTGCATCAAAATCATGTCAAACATCTTTTTAACATGCCTGGCTTCTTGCCTTTCAGGCTTCAAGATGACCACTACCTAGTCAAAAGACTCTCTCTTGCACATGCTGGTCAATACAATTCTTAACTACTCCACCACTTAATCTCTACGACCATGTTTTCTTTCACAATATTCACGACTTCTTACTCTTTGTGTGATCTTATAACAAAATACCACAAACTGAGTAGCTTATAAGCAACAGAAAATTTTTACTTTACAGTTCTGGAGGCTGGAAACTTGAGATCAGGTTGCCAGCATGGTCGGGTGAGCGTCCATTTGAGTCAAAGACTTCCTTCATCTTCACATGGTAGAAAAGCCAAGTGCTATATCAGGCCTCTTTTATAAAAGAGCATTTCTCTTACTCATGTGGACTGCACATGTGACCTAATCATCTCCCAAAGTCCCCACCTACTAACACCATGACATTGGGCATTCGGATTTCAAGATATGAATTTGAAAGGGGAACACAAATATTCAGACCATACCAATTACCATCTTGGCTGAAGGTGTAGAAAATGTAAAAAGTGGTCACATGTAGAAATTACACGTGTGGTAAAGAAGAAAGGGAATTTGTGGGAATAAATATTAGATAACCTTAAAAATAGTTTTTATAAAAGGACCTGTTTGTTTAGTTATTTGATGTGTCTCCCAAAGAAACAATATGCATGAGAACAAGGACTTTTTCCTCATCACTGCTTTATCTGCAATGTTTAGACCAGTGACTATCTTGACTTTTAGCATTAACATTGCCTGAAACTTGTTAAAAATGCAAATTTTGAAGCACCACCCAGATCTACTAAATGAGAACCTTTAGAGAAATAATTTAGTTATCAGCGTGTGCTGTTCCAAGTCCTCCAAGTTTTTCTGATGCATAAAGAAATTTTAACCACTGGCCTGAACAAAGAGTTTATTAAATATGTGATGGATAATAAACACATATAAATTAATTTAATAACAAATGAAAAGTTTAAGCATATAGAATAAGTTAGAATATATTATAAAAATAATAGTAAAATTATGTAAAGTAAATGAAATTATTTGTATATAATTTATTGAGATGAATAATAATACTATAGGTTTGTTTTACTTAGCTGTTTCTCTCTCTTTATTTAGCCACTGGGGGTTCTAAGAAAAACTTTTCACCCTTACAGGCAATTAATCCAAGCTTGAACAGACAATATTTACTTTCTGGCTCAATCACTTGCTCTTGGTATGAAAAATTATGTACTTCAGCATAGAGTATGAAAACACTAGCCAAGCCTTGTCCACACTCCTTCTCATAAACCGGCATTTGAAAGGCCAACTTTAGTGAGAAAGGTGAAGAGGTGGAAAGGTGTACCTGCAAAAGCATTCTTGGTAGCCTAAATTTCAGTAAAGAGTGAAATTAGTGAAATATTCAAATTCAAGGAGATTTAAGTGATTTATGTGGCTCTCTCCTGAAGCAGCAGATTCCTATTATAACAAAATTAGTTGGATTTCAAATTAATGAAACAGTTCAATTATAGGAGTATAGGATCTGCTTCCCAAGAACTTAGTTTTATAAATGATAAGGAAAATGATGAATGCTTCAGCTCTGATGCATAGAACTCTTGGACTTCAGTGCTTCTTTTAACCAGTATGTTTCTACTGACACAATATCATGTAATTATTTCTCTCTTAAATCAACATTATAACGACCTTATATAATGCATCACAGGATTTTATGTCTAAACTTAAGATAGGCCTTGAAAACAAAACAGTTTACACATAAATCTATGTGCCAGAATTTAAACCCCTATTTATCTTTTTTTTTTTTTTTTTTTTTTTTTTTTTTTTTTTTTTTTTTTTTTTTTTTTTTTTTTTTTTGCTTTTTGGTATGTGGGTAGCTCCCTGGCTGGGAATCGAACCCAGGCCCCAGTGCTGACAGCACCATCGCTGAAGCCTTAAGCCACTACACCATCAGGGAACGCCCAATCTATTTCTTAATAGCAAGCAGGCAATGTAAATTGTAAGCAAAAGGACAGATTGTTGTTCCCTTGAGTCTAAAAATATTTATATACAATGATTATTTATCATTCATTTGAGGTATCGTAATGAAATATTTTTATCCTCTGCAAAAGAATAACAAAAAATTATCCTATTTTGTTAATAAGGGTGAGAAGGCAACAATCTCTACATATTTGATTTTGTAAGGATTTTCTGTCCCTTTAGATCAGCTATTTTTTTAGGAAGCTTCCCAGTTTGCTAGACTGTAGCTGCTCTATGCAGTCATACTAACCAGTACTCCTTTAACATGTCCATATCTCTCACATGAATAACCTTCACACCCCAAAGGCAGACACTCCGTTTCAATCAGAGTAATAAGGTGAAGAAATTTGAGAGAATCTTGCATTATGAGTGGTATTATCACATTTTTTTCTTCATTTCTAATGGAAAACATACCTTTAAATGTTTTTATAAAGGCTAGCTTTAAAGTTATCTCACATTTCTCACAAATTTCCTTTCTTCTTGACCAAACATATAATTTCTGCTTGTGATCAATTTTTATATTCCCTACACCTGCAGCCCAGAGGTGTTGGCTACTAGAGACAGTGACAACTCAAGCACTGTCAGGATAACACAAAGATATTGGTTTTGTATCTTTCCAAAATGCTCTACTGCCAGTTTGGATAGTTGATATCTGTCACAGATGGTATTCCTTTTTATTTTTTTTTCATTAAATAAGTTTAATTGAGCTACTTTTTAACTTTAATACTAACAAAAGTGAAATATAAAACATTTACCATACATTCAACTTTTGAAATGAGTTCTCAACAAAACCCACTTGCTTATCTTGAGTAGATTATATATATTTATATTTATAAAAAATATTAACTTTAACATATAATATATAGTTTATATATTTTAAATACATAAATAATATTTAATACATGCTATATTTAATAAATGTTTAATTTTAAATTAAATGTCCAAATATTATTTCTAATATTTAATAAATATAATATTTAATATATGGTATAATATTAATATATAATAATTTATATGTATATACATTTTTGAAGAGTCAATAGAATCATGGTACTTTCAAAACATAACAGCAGATGTACCACCTGTGAAGAACTTGAACAAGAGCTTTTTGTCATGGAATTGCTTCATCTGTCTCAGCACTAACATGGAAAATCTATACATATTTTCCCTGATGTTACACACACACACACACACACACACACCCCACTCTCATATAATGTATACACAAACAACTTGAAAAACCCCACCACTCTCACCCAAAGGCAGACTAGATTCTGCCTAGATCAGTTAAATAAGTCTCTCCAAAAATAAAATAAAAGTGAGTTTACTTTCCAAACAATAACAAAACTTTGAAAATAAAATTTCAAATAAAAAGATTGTACTTAAAAACTAATTTCTTCAAAAGTGATGCAACTTCTTAGATATGATTTTAAAACATAAAAATAAAAAAGCTGTTTTAAAACACAAAAAAATAAGAACAATAGATGACACAGAATTGGCAAGTATATGACAACATTCAAAAATCTGTTATCCAAAGAGAGAATGTTTTTGTAGATTTTAACTTTTAACAAACATTTATTTTACACTTTCTCCTGTTAAGTGACTATGCCTAGTTGTGTATACTGATGATGAAGATTCACAGGTTTCTTGCCTTAATTAATCTTATAGTCTAGTAGGAAAGAGGAAACTATCAAAAATTTTCCTAAATATCCTTTAAGAGAAAGTAGATGGTATAAGTAAAATGGAAAAAAAAAACACTAAAACATAAAAGTAAACTTATATTTATACCAATTAAGAAATAAATTTGACCTGAACCCATGAAACTCCTACATTAGAAAAAAGCATACACAATAAACTGCTTGACATAGGTTTTGGCAAAATTTTGTGGCATTTGACACCAAAAGCGAAGATAACAAAAGCAAAAATAAGTGGGGCTACATCAAACTAAAAAGCTTCTGCACAACAAAAAATAACATAAACAAAATGAAAAGGCATCCTACCAAATGGGAAAAAAATGCAAATCATGTATCTGATAAGGAGTTATTATCCAAAATATATAAAAATGTATACAACTCAATAACAAACAAACACACACATTACACACACATTACACACACACACACACACACACACACACACACACCTTAAAAATCTGCAGAGGTTCTGAATAGATATTTTTCCTAAGAAGACATACAAATAGCCAACAGGTACATCACCAATCATCAGGAAAATGTAAATGAAAACCACCATAAAATATCACCTCATACTTGTTAGAATAGCTATTATCAAAAAGGCCAGAAATAAGGGCACCCTTGTGCACTGATGGTAGGTACGTAAGTGGAAGCAGCCACTATGGAAAACAGCATGGAAGCTTCTCAATAAATTAAAAATACCACTGTATGATCCAGTAATTCCACTCTGGGTATTTATCTGAAATAAACACACTAATTCAAAAAGGCATATGCACTTCTATGTTATTGTTCATTGCAGAATAATATATAATAGCCAAGACATGGAAACAACCTAAATGCCTATCGGATGAATGGATAAAGAAAATATTATATATACATGCATATGTACAATGGAGTATTATTAAGCCAATCTTGCCATTTGGAACAACATAGGTGGAACTTTAGGACAGCATGCTAAGAAAATAAGTGAGGCAGAGAAAGACATACCATATGATCTCAATTATATGTCCATGAAATTCAAACAGACAAATAACATCATCAAGCTCATAGATACAGACAACAAAATAGTGGCTGTCAGAGGTGGCTGTGAGGGAAATGGGTGAAGTGGGTCAAAAGATTCAAATTTTTAGTTACAAAATAAATAAACCATAGGAATATAATATACAGTATAGTGACTACAGTTAAAATACTGTATTGCATATTTGAAAGTTGCAAAGGAGTAGGTCTTAAAAATTCTAATTATAAGAAATAAAATTTTACTGAAATATTAGGTCATTTCCACAATAAATCTGTTGCCTTGGTTTGAGAGGAAATATTTTTTCCTGAAAAGAAAAAAAATAAAAATTTTAGACCAAAACAATATGTTTAGTTTATATATATCTCAAACATCATTACCTATTTACATCAATGAGTTACCCATCTGCATACTGCATTTTAGATAAATTTTGGGGCCAAAGAGACTATATATACAACTCCAAACAAATTCATATAATCATTTAAGTTAGCTACACCTAAGATAATATGTTAAAGTTAGAAAACAGTTTGATTTCTGTTTGAGAGAAAAATGTTTTTTGATAGGAGCATATTAAATTGTCAAAAAATTTTTCATAAAATATATATTGTCTTTATTTCTTTGAGTCCAGATATTTAGGTTTTCAGGAAAGAGCTGATGCAGATGAAGTAATCCTCTTCACAAATCTTAACCCAATGATTGTAGCTAGCTTTCTTTTATCCAGTAATACTGAGAAATTATTGTGAGAAAAAATGTTCCAGCATCTACGGTGGAACAGGAATCATAGTGAAGAGATTCTGTGAATAAAGCCTGTTTCTTTCTGAGGAGCATACGGAAAAGTTAACAGGAAAAATCAGGCTGTAATAGGAGGGAAGACAGATCAGTTTCCCAGTTTCACCATAAGGATTCGACAAAAAAGCAAGTTACCTATAAAGTGCATTTTCCATATTTCAGCTCTTTTCTAATTTATAAAATAATAGGGAGTTATAAATAGTAAGGTGTTGTATAATATGTAAAACAATAAATTTAAAAGTATTAAGAACAATGCATACATAAAACAGTGGTTATTTATTGAGCATTTAATGCAATTAAGTGACATCCATCTACTTCCTACTTTTCATTCTAACAGAAATCCATCTTTATTAGTGTATCCACACTCCATCACTCACTGCCTTTGAACATTTTGCTTACGAGGTCACCGATTCATCCCTATTCTCTTGGGAGATTTCTGATTGACTTGGTATACTCCTGGTGTTCTATTTCCCCTGTTAGTAACTAGAATAGCTAGGAGTGAGGAATAAAATTTTGGTCAATAAGCTGTTAGTGTAATTCTAGAAAAAGTTTATTCACCTCTAAAGAGGAAACATTGGAAATGATTGCCTCTTAGCAGTGTTGATTCAGTAGGAAATGGCCAGACTTTTGTAGTAGTAATACTGCAAACACAGGGTAAATATATCTTTTGGTGAAACTTCTATCACAGTTGCTAAAAAGGACAAATGTAAGAAACTTGGGACTTTAATGATGTAACTAATTGTACTATCTTCTAGTTTCAGTTGTGTAAAATGTATTTCCTATGTGTTGAAGAACAGGTTGAAATACAATGTAATTTTGCCATCTTATAATCACAAACATCTGAAATAACACTATATATATATATATATATATATATATATATATATATACACACACACACACACACACACACACACACACACATATATATATATATATACATATATATATGTATACACACACACACAATACATATAAAAACTAGTCATCAATATGTAATGAACACATTTTATGATCTTTACTTAAAGAGATCACACAAATTTAATACTGGGATTTTCATTAGCCTGAATCATTAAAAGAGTAGTAATATTAAAAATATTTTAAAATGTGTTTTAAGTTTAGTTTAAAATAAAAAGAGACTATTCTTTATTTTTAATTTTTAATTTTTAAAATTTATTAGGATGACACTGGTTAGTAAAATTACACAGGTTCCAGGTGCACAATTGTACACTGTTGATGTGTTGCATTGTATGCTAACTACCCAGAGTTAGTTCTCCTTACATCACCATGTGTTTGAATCCTTTTCCTTCCCCCCGCACAGCCCCTACCCTCCCTTTCCCTCTGGCAACCACTAAACTATTGTTTGTGTCTATGAGTTTTTCTCTAATTTGATTGTTCATTTATTTTGTTCTTTAGATTACACATATAAGTAAGAGCATATGGTATTTGTCTCTCAGTCTGACTTATTTGGCTTAGCATGATATCTTCTAGCTCCATCCATGTTGTTGCAAAAGGTAAGGTTTTATTCTTCTTTATGGCTGAGCAATATTTCATTGTGTAAAAGTACCACAGTTTCTTTATTCAATTATATATAGATGAGCATTTAGGTCATTTCCATATCTTGGCTATTGTGAATAATGCTGCAATAAACATCGGGGTACATATTTGTTTTTTCAATTAGAGTTTAGGATTTCTTTGAATAAATACCCAGGAATGGAATTGCTGGATCATAAGGTAGTTTCATTTTTAATTTTTTGAGAAATGTTCATACTGTTTTGCATACTGGCTGGATAAATTTGCAGTCCCACCAAGAATGCACAAGGGTTCACTTTTCCCTACATTCTCACCAACACTTGTTGGTCGATTCTATTGATGATAACCATTCTGACAAAAGTGAGGTGGTATCTCACTGTGGTTTGGATTTGCATTTCTCGGATGATTAGTGATGTTGAGCATCTTTTCATGTGTCTATTGACCATCTGTATGTCCTCTTTGAAGAAATGTGTCTTCAGATCTTCAACACTGGTATGCTTTTATAGCAGAATTAAAATGACTCACACTTGTGGATACTAGTAAATGAGGTACATTGGCTTATGAAATATTTCTAGCATTTGAGAGATGAAGACAATGGTGAATATAAGGACTGAGCAATTGTTAGTTGTCATTGAAGCATGGACAGAAGGAATTGACAACTTAGGGCCTGGTGTAAAATCATTTATTGATGGACATTTAGGTTGTTACCATATCTTGACTATTGTGAATAATGGTGCAATACACATAGGGGTGCATGTATTTTTTTTGAATTAGTGTTTTGGATTTCTTTGGATAAATATCCAGGAGTGGAATTGCTGGATCATATGTAGTTTCATTTTTAATTTTTGAGAAATCTCTACCCTGGTTTCCATAGTAGCTGGACAAATTTGCAGTCCCACCAACAGTGCACAGGGTTCCCTTTTCTCCACATCTTAGCCAACACATATTGGTCAATTTGTTAATGATATATTCTGACAGGAGTGAGGTGGTATCTCATTGTGGTTTTAATTTGCATTTCACTAGTGATTTAATGATGTAGACCATCTTTTCATGTATCTATTGTCCATCTATATGTCCTCTTTGGAGAAATGTTTATTCAGGTCTTCTCCCCAATTTTTAAATTGGGTTGTTTGTTTTTCTAGCGTTGAGTTGTATGGGTTTCTTATAAATTTTGGATATTAACCCTTTATCAAATGCCTTATTGATAAATAAATATCTTCTCCAATTCAGTAGGATCTCTTTTCATTTTGTTGATGATTTGTTTTGCTATAAAAAAGTTTTTAGTCTAATAGTCTCATTTGTTTATTTTTTCCTTTGTTTCCCTTTCCCAAGAAGATATGTTATTGAAGGTATTGCTAAGGGTGATGTCTGAGAAGTTACCTGTTATATTTTCCTCTTGGAGTTCTATGGTTTCAGGTCTTATATTTAAATCTTTAATCCATTTTGAGTTCATTTATGTACATGGTGTAAGAAGGTAGTTCAATTTCATTTTTTGCATGTATCTGTCCAGTTTTCCCAGCACCAATTTGTTGAAAAGACTGTCTTTATCCCACTGTAAATTCTTGATTCCTTTATCATAGATTAATTGGCCATATAGATACAAATTTGTTTCTGGATTCTCTATTTTGTTCCATTGATTTATGTGTGTATTCTCATGCCAATACCATGTTGTTTTGATAATTGTGACTTTGTAGTATAATTTGATATCTGGTAAAGTGATTTCTCCAACTTTGTTCTTTTTTTCTCAGGGTTACTGTGGCTATTCTAGATATTTTATGGCTTCATATGAATTTTACAATTATTTGTTTTATTTCTGTGAAGAATACCATTGGTATTTTTGATGGGAATTGCATGGAATCTATAGATTGCTTTGGATAGTACAGATATTTTAACTATATTATTTTTCTTATTCATGACTATGGTATGTGTTTTCCTTTATTTGTGTTTGATCTTTTTCTTCAGCATATTATAATTTTCTGAGTATAGGTCTTTTACTTCCTTAGTTATATTTATTCCTAAGTATTTAATATTTTTATACAATTGTAAATATGACTTTTTTCTTAATTTCTTCTGCTGCTAGTTTGTTATTGGCTTATAAGAATGCAAACAATTTTTAGATATTAATTTTATATCCTGCTACTTTACTAAAGTTTTTTATCAGTTCCAAAAATTTTGGGGGTTGAATCTTTGGAGTTCTCTCTCTATATAGTATCATATCATCTGGAAATAATGACAGTTTTACTTCTTTTTCTTTCTATTCAAATGATTTATATTTGTTTTTCTTGTCTGATCGCTGTAGTTAGAACTTCCAGTGCAATGCTGAATAAGAGTGGTGTCAGTGGGCATCATTGTCTTGTTCCTGATCTTAAAGAGAATGCTTTTAGTTTTTTCCTATTCTATATGATGTTAGCTGTAAATTTATAATACAATGCCTTTATTATATTGAGGTATGTTTCTTCTTTTCTCACTTTGCTGGCATTTTTATCACAAATGGCTGCCAGATTTTGTTGAACACTTTTTATGTGTCTATTGAAATGATCATATGTTTTTTATTTTTTATTTTGTTTATGTGGTATATTATGTTAATTGATTTACATATATTGAACTAACCTTGCATCCCAGGAATAAGTCCAACCTGATTGTGGTGTTTGATTTTTTTAATGTATTGCTGAATTTCATTTGCTAATATTTTGTTGAGAACTTTAGCATCTATGTTCATTAGGGATATTGGGCTATAGTTTTCCTTTTTCTAGTGTATTTATCTAGTTTTGGAATCAGGGTAATGGTGGCCTCATAAAATAAGTTTGAAAGTCTGTCCTCTTCTTGAATTCTTTGAAATAATTTGAGGAGAATAGTTGTTAATTATTTATTAAATGTTGGATAAAGTTCACCTGTGAAGCCATCTGGACCAGAATTTTTGTTTGTTTGAATTGATTTTGTAGTTAGTAGTTGGTCTGTTTAGATTTTCTGTTTCTTATTTATTTAACCTTGGAAGCTTGTATGTTTCTAAGAATTTATCCATTTCTTCCAGATTGTCCAACTTGCAGGCATATAGTTGCTCATAGTATTTTCTTGTAATTTCTTGTATTTCTGTGGTGTTTGTTGTCACTTTTCCTTTTTCATTTCTAATTTTATTTATTTAAGTCCTCTTTTTTTTTTTTCTTAAGGAGTCTGGTTAAAGGTTTGTCAATTGTGTTTATCTTTTGAAAGAACCAGTTCTTGGGATTGTTTTTTGTTTGTTTGTTTGTTTGCATTGTTTTCTCAGTCTTATTTTCATTTATTTCTTTTTTTGTTCTTATTTTGAGCTTTGTTTGCTGTTCTTTTTCTAGTTTCCTTAGGTGTAAGGTTAAAGTGTAATTGAAATTTTTCTTGTTTCTTTAGATAGGCTTGTATTGCTCTGAATTTCCCTTTCAGTACTGCTTTTGCTGTGTCCCAAAGATTTTGGGTAACTGCGTTTTCATTTTCATTTGTCTCAAGGGACCTTTTGAATTCTTCCTTAATCTCATTGCTGACCCATTATTGTTTAGTACATGTTTAGCCTCCGTGTCTTTGTGTGTTTTCCAGTTTTTCTTTCTTGTAATTGATTTCTAGTTTTATGTGGTCAGAAAAGGTGCTTGATATAATTTCAACTTTCTTAAATTTATTGAGACTTATTTTGTGGCCTAACATGTGGTCTACCTTGGAAAATGTTTCATGTGCACTTGTAAAAAATGTATATTCTGCTGCTTTGGGATGTACTTCTCTAAAAATATCAATTAAATCCATTTGGTCTAGTGTGTCATTTAAACCCACTGTTGATTTTCTATCTGGAACAACTACCCATTGGTGTCAGTGGGGTATTAAAGTCCTCTATTATGATTGTAGTATTGTTGATGCCTGCCTTATGTCAGTCAATTATTTGCTTTATATACTTAGGTGCTCCTATGTTGGGTGAATAAACATTTGTAAAAGTTATAACCTCTTGTTGTACTAATCCTTTTATAATTATGTAATGTCTTTCTTTGTCTCTATAGTCTTTGTTAAAGTTTATTTTTTCTGATATAAATATTGTTACCCCAGCTTTTTTTCTCATTTCTATTTGCATAAAATATCTTTTTCCATCAACTGATTTTTAGTCTATGTGTGTCTCCCCTTCTGAGATGAGTCTCTTGTAGCAAACATATGCCTTGGTTTTGCTTTTTTACCCATTGAACAATCCCGTGTCTTTTATTTCATTTACATTTAAAGTGATTATTGATAGGTATATATTCCTCATGTTGTTATTCATGTTTTTTATTTTCTTTTGTTTGTTTGTTTTTCCTTTCTTGTGCTTAAAAAATTCCCTTTAGCATTTCTTGTAACACTGGCCTGATGATAGTGAATTTCTTTAGCTTTTTCTTACCTGGGAATTTTTTTTTTAATCTCTTCTTCAATTTTAAAATTTGAATTGCAGGGTAGAGTAATATTGGTTGTAGGCTTTTTGTTTTTTTCCCCTATTACTTTGAATAGTCCCTGCCATTCTCTTCTGGCCTGAAAAGTTTCTATTGAGAAATCCACTCATAGTCTTGTGGGAGATCTCTTATAAGTAGTTGTCTTTCTCTTGCTGCTTTTAGGATTCTCTCTTTGTTTTTAACGTTTGCCATTTTAATTATGATGTGGCTTGGTATGGGCCTAGTTGGATTCATCTTGACTGGGATTCTCTGTGCTTCCTAGGCTTGTGTGTCTATTTCTTTTGCCACGTCAGGAAAGTTTTCAGTTATTATATCTTCAAATAGGTTCTATATTTCTTGCTCCCACTATTCTCCTCTAGTACCCTTATAATCCAAATGTTGTTATACTTGATGTTTTCCCAGAGGTCTCTCAAGCTATCTTCATTTTTTTTTTTCAATTCTTTTTTTTTTTCTCTTCCATTTGGTATATTTTGCTACCTTGTCTTCCAGATTGCTGATTCAGTTTTCTGCTTCATCTAACCTACTGTTGATTCTTTTTATTGTAGACATCATTTCAGTTATTGTATTCTTTATTTCTGAGTAGTTTTTTAAAAGGGTTCTATGCCTTTCTTTGTGGTTGCTATCTCTCTGTTGAAGTTTTTACTAAGTTCCTTAAGCATTGTAATAATCTGTATTTTGAACTCTTGTTCTGGTAGGTCAATTGCCTTCATTTCATTTAGCTCCATTTCTGAAGGTTTGTCTTGTTTGTTTGTTTTTTTATTTTTATTTGGAGCATGCTTATTTCCTCATTCTGGCTTCCTGTCTGTGTTTGCTTCTATGCAATAGGGATATCTGTTATGTCTCTAAGTCTTTGCTTGATGGCCTTATGTAGTATGTGTCTTGTGTGGTCCAATGGTGCAATCTCTCTGATCTCCTGTACTTGTTATCTCTAAAGTGTGTTATGTATATTCTTCAGTTATAGTTGAGTGGTATGCCCCTCACAGCACACTGTTAACTGCCTGTGGGGAGTGGCAGAGTAGTTACCATTCTGCCACAGACAGCCGTTCCTGCTGAAGTTTACAAGAAAGTTTTCTCCTATTAGTAGAGTAAAGCCCCTTGCTCATCCACCTAGAGTGTCTTGGTGTTGATAGGGCAAATATCTAGGGAGCCTGTGTTTGCTTTGAAAAGGAAAATGAAAAGAAACACACACAAACAAATGAACAAATATACAAAAAAGAATTCCCTAAGAGTCCTGTCATCTGCCACTCACACCACACCATTCACTGTTCTGAAGGGAAGAGTGGAGGTAGAGCAGCACTGGGAGTTCCCCAGGCAGCCTCAGGCAGTGCTCCTGTAAAAGATTGAAAGAAAAATATCCCCCTCTATTAGGATGGGGTTGATTGCTCAGCTGCCCTGAGGTCCTCCATACGGGCAGGGCAACACTTCAGGGTGCCTATGTGCACTATGAAGGAGAGAAAGAAGTATTAATAATAATAATAATAATAATAATAAAATAAAAAATAAAGACACAAATAAATTTAAAATAAAAAGTAAAAATGTATACAAAAAGTTTTTAATTAAAAATTTTTAAAAATAAAATTAAGAATGAAATACACATCAAATAAATCATTAAAAGGATAAAAATAAAAAAGGTAAAATTATAAAGCCCCATAGTAGAAGAGAAAAAAAAAGTAGAGTTGAAAAGAAAAAATATATAATTTATTTTTTCTCTTTTGCTGAGGGCCCTTAGGTCTGTCACTCAAAGCGCAGTTTTAGCTGCTCTGGAGGAATAACAGAGTGGCACCAAAAGCTCTCCAGGGAGTGGCAAACAGCTGTTTCTGCAAAAGTCTACAAGAATGTGTTTACCCACTAGTTGGGTGAGGCCAATTACTCAACAGACCAGAGATGGACCAGGCAGATCTCCAGTGGACCTGAGCACACTTCGAAAGGGTAAGAAAAAAAAAAGCAGAGAAAAAAATTATTTTAAGTAGAAAAAATGATAATATTAATAAAAAATAAAATCAAATCTATAAAATATATAAAAATAAACATTAAGAAAGACTAATGATAAAAGAAAATTACAAAAAAGAAAAAAGTAAAATGCAAAAATATAGGAGTAAATGAATAATTTTTTGAGCGCCCAGAGGTTTTGCACTGGTATCTCACTTTTAGCTGTGTAGGGGAGTTACAGAGCAGCCCCAGACATTTCTGGGGGACCTGCGGACAGCTGTTCCTTCATAAGATTAAAAAAACAAAAAACAGAAACAAAAACAAATAAACACCTTCTTTTGGTAGTAGGGCATTGATCGCTCTGCTGCACTGAGTATGCCACTGGGTTGGCAGGGCAAAGCTCTGGGTGAGCTGGGTGAAATTCCAGGGCTCCTCAGTGCTTTTTTGGAAAACTTTTTTAGAGTTTCACAGCTTCACATCCCACTCCCCCACCGCCCCGGCTTCCTGCAACTTGATTTTACCTAAGATTTTATTCTGCTTGCTTTGGGGGGTTGCTAAGTAAGGCCCCGCTGCTGCTGCTGATGCTGCATTCTGTGTTAGGTGCCACTCTGTTAAAAACCTGGAAGACCAGTTTCCACCGCTAGTAGGGTGAGGCTGGGTGCTCTCCAGCTTAGAGCACCCTGAGGCATGTAGTCCAATTTGTGTTGGGTGGAGGTTTTTAGTTGCGGGGAGACTATTCTTTAAAAATACAAAACTTCCTGTTGTAAATTGTTCTCACCTATAAACATGTAATTACTATACATTTTTCTTTCTTTGGAAATTTAAGAATGATTTTTTTTTTATTAAACCTCGCCTTCTTGAATAAGGACAGCATTCAGAACTTCTGATATAAAACCGTAATACTGAAGTTTAGTTTACGGCTAGATATTCAACGGCTGGGTCTACTGACCAGGGTATAAACTAATTAGGAATAAGCTACCGGTAAAACCATGGAAGGAGAAAGCCCAATCAAACACAAAACTGGAATAAGTGAATGAGCTTTACCATTATTTTGGGGTTCCATTTTATATAATTCTCTAGGGTGATTACTAACTGCTCCTTCTTCCTCACTGTGTTAATGACGCTCAGTTGTCCTTTGTGACATTCTCTTTGAGAATATTCATTCTCCAACACCTCATAATCTTCAGGATCAAATAACAGGATCAGTGTCTTTTTTTTAAATATATAAAAATACTTTTATTTAGCAGACATGAAGACTTCTTAAAAATTTTATTACAATATGTCCTTCATTTTAGACAAATTTATTTTGTTCCTTCATAACCACTATGTTTTAATAATTGATGCCATCATATTTTGGCAAAAGAAATGATTAATCAGGAGTCTAATGTGAAGGGTAATCTTATACATTATAAATTTATTCTTAATCTAAGAATAGGTTGAGAGTACATGAAGGATTTTAACACAGACGTGGTTACCACTTATTCTCCAACTTTTCTTTTTTTTTTTTTTAAGGTTTAAAAGTTTTATTTCTATAAATCATAGCTGATGACACCAAAGCCTTCACATGTAGAGACCATGTTCCAACTTGGCCCGGAGGTACCACTCTGTAAGAAGAGCTACTCCCAGGAAAGGGGGTGAAACAACAGGCAGAAGCCTGCGAAGTCCAAAGTTCTGGGTGGAGAGGGGTCAGGGCCCAAGGGCCTCAACCAGAGCAGCCCCGGCAGCCACAGTGTGTGCACTCAATGATCCGGCCCACTTCCAGCTTGCTTTTGGGAACTCGGCAAATGCAATTCGTCCCAAAATTGGTGTCCCGTGTCTGAATGCACCGCAGACAGCATAAGTTCTCGTACCCCTGCTTTTTACATTTTGCAATCAGGTTTTTGTCTGCATAGCCTTCTTTAATACAGTATTCATATAGTTCTCTGCTGATGGCTTTCCGCTTATAGAAGAGGTCAAAGATATAGCGGGTTTTCTGGTGGTGGATCCTGAAGATGGGCCACAGAGACTCCACTTTCCTCTTCCCCTCATGCGGCTCTGTCTCAGCTTCCCTCATCTTTTGATCTAATTCATCCAGTGTTGGCTTGATCAACTCCCAGCCATCAGGGGGAGCTTTCCGGCTTCTTTTGACTTTAGGCATTTTATTCCACAAAACAATTTGCAAAGATCTTAGGGTCTGCTTCCCAAAAGTAATAGAAAGATCTCTGCTCCCTTCAGGTTTAGGTTCTTGTCCAGCTCTACCAGTTACTCTGTGACTTTTTTCCTTTTTGGGGGGTGGGGGAGGGTCACATGCCCTCTCTAGTCTTCAGTCTCATCGGAACCTTCGTCGCGGTCCGCAGCCGTTTCTTTATCTCTCCAACTTTTCTTTGCAAGTGGCATAAGTAGTCATAGAATGGATCTAGGTTTCTTAAAGGAAAATATGTATGTCTTTAAAAACATTGAAATGAGCTAAACCTCCTTTTCTGGAACTTTCTTCACTTTTAAAAATGTTTATTAAAAAGTATAGCTAACATACAACATTCTGTCAGTTTCAGGTCTATACCATAGTTATTCAACATTTATATACCTAAAGAAATGACCACTGTGGTATGTCCAGCAGCCATCTGACACCATACTATGTTATCACAATATTATTGATTGTATGCCCTATGCTGTACGTTACATCCCCATGACTTATTTGTTCTATACTTAGAAATTTGGACCATTTGTTGCCTTTTCACTTTTCCTACATTTTTAACATTTTAAAATTATAGTTAACATTAAATATTATTTTATATTAATTCAGGGGTACAGCATAGTAATTAGACATTTGTATAATTTAAATAGTGATCCCCCTGATTAGTCTAGAACTCACCTGATACTGTATATAGTTATTGCCATATTATTGACTATATTTCCTAAGCTTTTTACATCCCCACAAATGTTTTGTAATTACCAATCTATATTTCTCAATCCCCTCACTCTTTTCACCCAGTCCTCTAACTCCACTCCCATCTTTCACCCAAAATCTGTTACTCATTTAACATGATACATAGTTATTAAAATATTATTGACTATATTCCTTACGCTATACCTTACAACCCCATGATTACTCTGTGACAACAAATCTGTACTTCTTAATCCCTTTCCCTTTTTTCACCACCCACCAAAACCCTGCCATCTGGCAACCACAAAAATTATTTGTATCCATTAGTTTGTTTCTGTTTTGTTTACTTTGTTCTTCAGATTCTACATATAAGTGAAATCACATTGCATCTATGTTTCTCTGTCTGAAACACTCTACTCAGCACAATACCCTCCAGGTCCACTGTTACAGATGGCAAGAACCTCTTCCCTTCCATGGCTGAGCCATGTTACATTGTATATATGTACCAGCTCATCTTCATTTATTTCACCATTGACAGACATCCAGGCTGCCTCCACGTCTTAGCTATTGTAAATAATGCTGCAATGAACACATGGATTCACATATCCCTCAAAGTAGAAATTTGGGTTTCTTCAGATAAATACCAAGAAGTGAGATTACTGCGTCCTTCTTTGTCTCATATTATAGCCTTTGTTTTAAAGTCTATTTTGTCTGGTATAAGCATTGCTACCTCAGCTTTTTATTTTTTTTTTTCCATTTCCATGAAATAACACTTTTCATCTCTTTACTCTCAGTCTGTATGTGTCTTTCAATCTGAAGTGATTCTCTTGTAGGCAGCATATGTGTGGGTTTTGTTTTCTTATCCATTCAGCACCCCTATGCTTTTGATTGGAGCATTTATTATTCATATTTATTATCCTTTTTTATCTGAAAGAAGTTCCTCTAACCTTCCTTGTAATTCTGATTTGGTGGTAATTAATTTCTCCAGCTTTTTCTTATCTGGGAAGCAAGCTCTTTATCTGTCCATTGATAACCTTGCTGGGTAGAGTAATCTTGGTTATAAAACCTTGCTTTCTTTAACTTTGAATATTTCATGCCAATCCCTCTGGCCTGCAAGCTTTCTTTTGAGAAATCAACTGATGGTCTTATGGGAGCTCCTTTGTAGGTAACTAACTGCTTTTCTTTTGCTGCTTTTAGGATTCTCTCTCTTTGTCTTTAAGCTTTGACATTTCAATTATGATGTGTCTTTGTATGGGCATGCTTGGGTTCATCCTTTTTGGGACTCTGAGTTCCTTGGGCTTGCATGTCTATTTCCTTCTCCAAGGTAGGGAAGGTTTTTTGTCATTTCTTCAAATAGGTTCTCAATCCCTTGCTTTCTTTCTTGTCCTCTTGGTATTCCTATGATATGAATGTTGTTATGCTTGATATTGTCCCAAAAGTCTCTTAAACTACTCTAATTGTTTTGGTGTTTGTTTGTTTTTTATTTTGTTTTTTGTTTTTTTGATAAGGTGTTTTCTGCTATCTTGTCTTTCAAATTGCTGATTCAATCCTCTGCTTCGTCTAGTCTTCTGGTGATTCCTTCAAGTGCATTCCTTATTTCAGTTGTATTTTTCACTTCCAACTAGTTTTTTTTTTTATGGTTTCTATGTCTTTTTTTCTTTGTGCTCGCTGTCTTTTTGTTGAATTTCTCACTAAGTTCCTCAGCATCTTTATAAGCATTGTTTTGACCTCTGTATTTGGAAGGTTGCTTGCCTCAATTTTATTTTGTTTTATTATTTGGAGTTTTCTCTTGTGTTTCATTTTGGATCTATTTCTTTGTTTCCTCATTTTGGCTGCCTCTCTGTGTTTGTTTCTATGTTTTAGGTAAACCTGCTATGTCTCCCAGTCTTGGCATATGGCCTAATGTAGGTGGTGTCCTTTGGAACCCAGTGGCACAGTTTCCCTAGTCACCTAGTTTGGGTGTTCCAGGAGTGTCGCTTATGTGGGTTGTGTGTGTCCTCCTGTTATAGCTGAGCCTGGATTACTGTTGACATGTCCGTGAATGGGATTGACCCTCAGGCTGACTGGCTGTGGGGTTTGATCATGTCCACAGCTTATGGGCTGCTGTGTGTGAAACTTACCCCATCCAGTTAGATTTGCCACACCAGGCTCTGGTTCATGTTGATAATACTCTTTGTGAGTGCCACCTGTGGGGCTAATTGGGTCTGAAGCCAATCTCTAAGTATGCTGGTTCTGGAGTTTTTTAGGAGGGGCTCTGGTGCAGGCCCAGGTCAGGCACTGCCTCCGACCAGGTGGGGACTCCCTGGTGGAGCTACAAAGCAATCCATGGTTAGTCATTGCCTGTGCTGTACCTGGAGCTGTGTGGGAGCAGCCACACTGTAAACTGAGAATGGCTGTTACCATTACTGGGTCTGGGGTGGTTCTGCAAGAGGCCTGCTACCAGTTGCCAGCTCCTATAAGTTTCAGCTTCTGGTAAAGCCTTCTGTGGTATCATTGGGTGTTGCAGGGTCTCAGTGAGTCACCAGGGTGGAGCTAGCAGAGCTCACCAGACCGATCAGATTCAGATTTGGCTATGGGTATAGGGGGGTTCTCAATAAAGAAAAGATGGCATCCTCCTGCTGGCTCTACAAGAGGGAAAACCCCACACAATGTTCACTCTCCCTTCAGTTTTTGCCCCAAAGTTATACAACTCAGTTTTTCCCAATATGTTATCAATGCCCTCTGTTCCCGAGTCACTATCCCTCTGCTGGAGCCCAGGGTGAGTGCCCACATAGGCCCTTTAAGAAAGGAAACCAGACATCCCTATTTAGGTCAGATGGAAAACAATGGTACTATCATGTTTCAAATGGTACATATGAGCATTCGTACCATTTGAAACTGGATAGTACTGTTGTTTTCTGGCCTGTTTAAAATTGGGTGTCTGGTTAGTCTACTTTAAGAGAATGTCTGGGTTTCCTGCAGAATCTCCACTGTTTTTCTCAAACAGATGTGGGGCTTTCATTCTCAGTGCCAGCACTCCAGACTCGGAAGTCTAGTGTGTGGATGGAGTCTCTCACTCATCTATGGGAAACCTCTGTGACTGATACATCTCTCGCAATTTTCAACCGTCGTACATGGATGTGGGACCAGCCCATTTTCCAACCCCACCCTTATTACCAGTCTCAACATGACTTCTTCTTAGTATTCTTAGTTATAAAACTTTTATTCAGTTAGGCTTCAGATGGTTCTCCAGGTTGATTTTTATATAATTTTGTTGTAATTTTGATGTATTCACAGGATGAGGCAAGCACAGCATTTATCTACTCTGCCATCTTGGATCTCTCAGGGCAGTGTCTTCTTTATTTCTCAGTGTCACTTTTAGGTGATTAATTCTCTACACTTTTGGAAACCTCTGCTTTCCGACTTCCACTTTCAGCTAAAATAAAGCAACATGCAACAAGCCAGAGATCTAGAAGCATAGAAGGAAAAAAAGAATAAATAAAAAATAACTACCAAATAAAACCAGGAAAGCTGAATATAGAGACTAATAAATGAACCTGATTATGTGGGAGAGTCTTTGAGGTTGTGAAAATTTGGGAAGACAGACCCAAAAAAAGAGGGAACCAAGAAGAGGTGAGTCAACAGTCTGTCACCATTTGTTTTTTCTCAAAACATTCACCCATTCTGGGCATGAGGCAAGAGACTGCAGATCTGAGCAATGAGCCCAAAAAGAGGGATTATACTAAGAGGTAGAAAATATAGCACAGCTTTCACAGGGCTAAGAAGATGAAAATGAGTGTCAAGATCTTGGTGAAAAGAAGAGGCATCTAAGTCCAATATTCATGATTTTTCTCTTCAAGATTTCTACTGAGTTCTGAAATTATATGATACACAAAGCTATGATGTCAAACAGAAAACCTGAAGAGAGAAAAGCAAAGATGCTGAAAGTCTTGTGGTGCTAGAGAGACAAGGGATACTGTTCAGTAAGTTTTTGTAGATATTCTTTATCACATTGTGAAAGTTTCCCTCCACTCCTAGATTTCTGAGAATTTTTATAATGAATGGGTATTGAATATCATCAAATGCTTTTGCTATATGAGTTGATATAATCATATAATTTTTCTTCCTAAGTCTGTTAATATGATAGATTACATTGATTTTTTTAATATTGAACTAGGGTTGGTCATGGTATATCATTCTTTTCCTATATTACTATATAATATATAATAGCATATTATATATTATTGAATTCAATTTGTTATTATTTTGTTGAGGGTTTTATATCTGTATTATTCATGAAAATTGCTTGCTTATTCTCTTTTGTCTGAAAGGAAAATTTATGGCACTAAAATCATATATTATAAAACAAAACATGTCTCAAATCTATAATATAAGCTTTCAATTTAAGAAAATAGATAAAGAACAATGAAATGATAAGTAGTAGATATCAATCAAATAATTTTCTTACTTGCATTGTTTTTATCTTGTTTTAATATCAGGTTAATACTGTTCTCATAAAATGTGTTGGAAATTGTTACCTTCTCTTGGATATTTCTGGAAGAGATTTGATGTGAATTCTATTTTAAATTTTTGAAGAATTACCCAGTAAAACTATCTCAACCTGAATAATGTTAAAGGAGTTTTTAATTATAACTGTAATTTTCTTAATAATGCTATTCAAAGTTTATTTTTTGATGTTGGTGTGCTTCTGGAGGAATTGGTCTATTTTATCTAAAATGAAAAATTAGGTGTATAAAGTTGTTTTCAGTATTCTATCATGAACTTTTTGGTGTTGGAAGAGTTTGTAATGACATCTTTTGTTTCATTCCTGATATTGGCACTCTGTGTCTTCCACTTTTCTCTTTCTCAGTTTTACTAGAGTTTATAAAGTGTATTGATATTTTTAAAGAACCAGATATTTGTTTCACTCTTTTTAAATTTTATTTTCTTGTATTCAAATTTATTTGATTGATATCTACTACTTATCATTTAATTGTTCTTTATCTATTTTCTTAAAGTGAAAGCTTATATTATAGATTTGAGACATATTTTGTTTTATAATATATGATTTTAGTGCCATAAATTTTCCTTTCAGACAAAAGAGAATAAGCAAGCAAGAGCTATTTCATTTTTACAGGCAAATATTTAAAGCAATTCTTTCAACATATTACCATCAGCATTCTAAATTTAAAAATGCTATTATTATAATTTTAGACATAAAATAGAATTTGAAAAAAGTTTAACTGATACAATTGCTATTTAAGTACACTCAATATATCAAATATGAAGGAGTGCTTATTATATTCAGGACCCTCTTGGGCATATAATAGTGAATACTAAATTATTTTTGTCTTTAAAAAATTGTATTAACTTGTGTTTGTTCCAAATTACATTTATCCATTTCTCTATTTTTCTATTAACTTCATTCACATAAAAATATGCAATAGTTTTCTAATGGGTTCCACTGCTTCCCTAGAGTTTATTCCCTATAGAACAGTGAGAATGTTCTTAAAAAAAAAAAAAAAAGAAAAGAAAGAAAGAGAAGAAAAGAAAAAAAATGGCAGAAAGCAATTTGGATTATGTCTCTTCTTTGCCTTAATCTTGCCAATGATTTTGTACTGCATTTAATAAAATCCAACCACCATGTGATGACCTAAAAAGGTACCAAGACTCTGGGTCTTGCTTTCCTCTCAGAAATAATCTCTTCTCCTTACTTTATCTTTCTCACATTGAAAGTCCTTTCAGTGGTGTTTTTAATCTGCTGTTACCTCTGCCTGGAACATGCTGATGTCTAATATTTGCTTGTCTGGCAACTTCTTCCATCCAGGGCTCATCTCTCCTCAAATCTATCTAATTTTTGTCACAGGATACAAAATGCTATACAAAGTAAAGCATTTCAATCATACCAATTCTGCTTATATAGATTGTAAGAAAACATGATAAAATTAAAGCCAGAGGTTGTAAATAGTTGATCTGTTATCTAGGGAAAGGAGGGGAAAGCACACAACATATTTGGAATTAGAAGGTATATAATAATTGTATTTATGACTTTTCTTATTGTGGAATCTTGAATAAGTGGCTTGGGCAATAATAGTTTTATTATTAAACAAATAAAACAAAATAAAATAGTGCTAATAAAATGTACATCACAGGACCATTGTGGAGATTTAAGATACTGTACTAGTTTAAAAATATCTAACAGAAGATAAAATGTCAAACAGGCATGTGGTGATAGTTTCACAGATGTAAATATATACTGGATTTCTAGTAGCAGACAAAAATCAAAGAAATGTTTATCTCATTTTATAATAGTTGAATGATTACCTGTGACATAAATTGCTACATATGTTCTTATATCATTTTGTTATATATTAATATTGCAAAAATTAAAAATGGGAGTAAAGGAAGGTAAGAGAGAGAAAGAGAGAGAGACAGAGAGAGAAAAGAGACAGAAAGATGACAGGAGACATTTCCAGTTATGCTCTTGGGATAGATAGGGCAAGACAAGTTGGTATATAATATACGTGCCCAACAAATATAAAGTGTTAAAATATTTCATTTTATCCTCATGTTATTAGCAAAACCTTTCTTTTCTAAAGTAAATATAGCAACTTAAAAAAGAAAAAAACTATTGCCAGAGTAACTCATTAAAGTATACTTACTTTCTTTTGAATTGTCCAAGATAAAGTAATACAGATTTTGTGTTTCAAATCATACATTGGGAAACAAACTATAACTTAATTCTACTTTTGAAAGAGTGAAAATAATAATGTTGTGATTGAATATCTGTATTTATGTTTTTCCATAGAAAACATGAGCATTCTATTGCCATTTTTTTAACTTTGTAATGATAGTAATCAATATTAAGCAAAATGCATGCTTAAGATCAATATGTTTTCACCAGTGCATTATAGCGTAATTTAAAAAGTTATTGCTTTATTATTGAATAAGCTAAATCTGTACTCCTTCAGTGTAAGGGCATGAATATTTCCTGAATTTGTTTTTATTTTGGTTAATAGGAGAACCAAAAATGAATTCTGCCCACTAAAAATGATACTGTGGGGAAATATGGCCACATTCATTCTCATTATGTTTATTTAGAATTATGTAAGCTAAACTAGTTAATTTTACACAGTTCAAGATCAGCATCATGCTCCTCACTTGAATTTCAATATGATCAGATAAAAAATGTTTTAATAATATTTAGATTATAATCTAGTGATTTTTCATGGAAATCAGTGGACTATTTGGAGAGTTAAAACTCTGAGATAAATTTTATACATCTCAAAATGTAATTATATATTCTCCAGGATCACAAAGATGTCTGCACAACCAAAATTATTCTACAGATTTGTTATTTCTATTATTTCAGCAGTCATGAGGTGAATTTGTAACATGCAGAAACAAGATTTTAACTTTTACTTTATTATTTTTATAATTCTATTTATCCTATATCTTATATTTTGATATGACTAGGACATTTCTCCTATCTTAATTATGATTTTGATTGGGTTCTACAATGTCAACAAAATAACCAGCATTGACATTTTGCCTGTTACTCTATTTACCAGACATCACTGTGTATCTCCCTCTGTAGCCATGTCATTGTGTTTGCACTATAGATGCCTTGTCATTTTTGCATCCTTACTGCCAAATGTTATTCACACCTTACATTGAAATGGGACCATGTGACTTATTCTAACCATAGGAATGTAGGTAAAATGTTGTACATCACTTACTGACCTGGCTTCTAAAGTGTTCATGAGATCTGCTGCTTGCAATTTCTTCCCTCATCTATAGGACATATGCAGAAGTTCCAGTGAGGCCTATGAAGATCCACTAGATATAATAAGCCTGATAAAAGAACTTTAAAGACCTAGAAGAAATCATCACTATCGAGTATAAAGCCACTCACTAACAGTTACCTGGACTGTGGTGTGAATTAATTATTATCTGAGCAAAAAAATCTAGGAGACAATTGTTACCCCTGAATAGCCTACCTAATAAATATGGATGAGGGAGAGAAAACCATATAAGAAAATAATGTGATAAAGGCATAAATATCAAATGAAAATGCTATTATGCAGATAAACACACACAGCAGAGAAAATCTGGACTATAAGAACCAAATAACATTATACAAAGTTGATATTTGAGTCATAGTCTAAAGAATTATTAGGCCTTAGAGTTCTTATCTCCTCAAAGTATTTTAGTTCAAGGTAACAGGATTGTAAAGGACATAAAGCAGGCAAGTGCATAGTCCAAGGAAGATATAACAACTACAGTAATATTGGTGTGCACAACTGGGATAAGTTCAATATAGTAAAAATATGTGGCTGGAAAATAGGATTTGTTCAGATAACCACAAAAATTCTAAACTATATATTTTTTTCTTTGCCATTGCTTTAGTTATCTATAGCTGCAAAACAAACTATGCCAACATTTAATACAACCATTTTATTTTTCTCACAATTTAGTAAGTCTGGAATTTGGGAAGCACTTGGTTTATTTGTTCATATCTGATGAACATGGGGTCAATTGGAATAGCTTAGACTGCAGGATGCAGTTTCAAGGTACCCTCTTTACACAAATCTGGAGATTTGATGAGCTCTCTCTCTCTCTCACTCATGACATTACCTCTTCCAGGGACTGTTTATGTGTCTTAGACTTCTCAAAGCATGGTCATTCATGCTTTTTTACATAGCAACTTGCTTTCAAGAGTCAAAAAGTGTAAAATAGCAGGCCAGTTAAGGACTTCACCAGGAAGTAGTGCAGCATCAAGTCCATCTTATTCAGTGGGTTAAAGATGTAATAAAACATGCCAAATTCAAGTGCATAAAGAAAGAGATGGCTTATTGGTGGGAGAAAGCCAAAATCACATAGCAGAGTAGCATGTGTAGTGAGGTGTGACAATGTTGTATAAACATTTCTGATAAATGGCTAAGGCCATTATTGGCAAAGACACTAAATATTTTTGAGGATACATAAATGTCATAAGACATGTTTTAAGAATAAAATCTCTTGTCATTTGTGACAAAGAGACTAGAGGGATAGAAGAAAGAAAATAAGGGGTGTTCCCTGATGGTGTAGTGGCTTAAGGCTTCGGCGCTGGCGCTGTCAGCGCTGCAGCCTGGATTCGATTCTCAGTCAGGGAGCTACCCACATACCAAAAAGCAAAAAAAAAAAAAAAAAAAAAAAAAAAAAAAAAAAAAAAAAAAAAAAAAAAAAAAAAAAAAAAAAAGAAGAAAGAAAATAGGAGGGGAGGTATATTAAGAGGCTATAGCAGATATACCAAGTGTAATGTGATAAAGGTCTAGGTTAGGGCAAAGACTACAGGGATGAAAAAGTGTGAGTATAGGATGTAGAGTTAATAAAAAAAATGATAGACTGAATGTGAAGAAGTTGGAGAAGTTAAAGATCATTGTGTTTTAAAATCTGGGTGAATAACAGAATGGTAGGACAGTTGATTGATGTAGAGACACTTAGGAAAGAACAAGTTTGTTGAATCTGAAGTACTATTTGAACAAAATATGTTGCTGTCAAATTCTGCAATTGCAAGCATAGGTCCTAAATTCCTTCCTAGAGACTCTGAGATGAAAGTCATCTGTAAAGAGATGACAGTTAAAGTTATGAGACTGGATAAAATCACACGGGCAGAATAATGAGAGAAAAATTCAAGACCTAAAAACAAAACAACTAGCCTAACATTTTCAGTTCTGCTTTGGATGTAGGCATGAAGTTCTTTAGGTCATACTAATGTTGATGAATTTGGATATTCATTCATTTTTGGCTGTGCAAATATTTTAATTATAATATATATGGCCAGGGTCTTTTCATGTGAAGTTATTTCTAAATTTTCTCAAAAAGACTTTCAAAGGTTTTTATTTCTGAATCCAAGGTCTTGTTTTACTTTAGAGTTGAGATTAGAACATTTTTATATTGATTTGATGTACTATTTGATGTACTATTATATTTGGATTCAATAATATTAACTCAAAACGGAGAAAATTTAAAAAGAAACCAACTTGTTGGTGCACAGTTGTGTACTTGAAACCTATATAATTTTATTAACTAATGTCACCCTACTAAATTTAATAAAATTAAAAAAATGTACTGGCAAGAACAAAGTTAAGCTCCAAGATTTTGTTTATTATGATTCATAAAATCTCAAAAAAATCATCAAAGTTTATCATGAAAGTCATAAGTGATAAGATTTGAAGGATTTTTATATGGAAAAGTGTCAAGGTTTCAACTCTATTTGATGAATCAAGAAAACTTCAATTACTATCCACTTGCCTTATAGCTTTTGTTCATCATACTCTTAGCATTGACTTTTTAAAAAATTTATTCTTTATGTGGTTTCCCAAGCATTACTCTAATATCCTGGAAGTCAGTTCTGAGAAAAACAGTTGTGGTGAAAATTAGCAAACTTTATGTGAAGTAAAACTTCAAAGCAGATGCATTAAAGTATGAAATTCACTTTTTTCTTCTATTGGCCATGTTTGTTTTAATAATTTTGATTATAACAGTCTAATGCTTGTCTTACATAGTATAGATATATCAAATATTTTTGTCAATAGAACGGGAATTGTATATACAATGTGTAACTAATTTCTCTAAATTTCAGAATATGAATGAAGACAAAGTAAATACATATGTGTGGTTAAAAATGATGTCTCAGAACTTTAGAGTTGCAGGTTTTAATGTTAAAAATGCATAATTTGCATTCTACATCAGGGGATTTGGTTATGGTAAAAATATATGAAAGTCATGATGTTCTGAAATCATGATGGCAGGTACATCGATAAAATGTGATGACATAAGGTCATTTAAATTATGCAGAGAAGAGCATTATTTGAGGAAAAAACATTGAGCTTATACTGTTAATAAAAGAATGCTTACTCAACAGTAATCTGACTCAAGATGACTAATTGAACATGTGAATGCTTTTTCCAAAATATAAAAATGAAAACAAATTAATCCCACCATGAGAAGCAAAACTAATGTCACTAGTATGAAACAAGGAGAATCTTTTTCCAGACAATAAGGTGTTCAAACTCCCAAGAAAAACCACCAACCTACACGTCCCTGCCTTTCCTTTTCTTGCAAAAGCACTGGATCCAGGGACCCTGTAATTAAGATGTGAATTCCCAGTCATTCCCAAGTGAGCTAAGGAAGTATTGTGTTCTCCATTTTCCTACACTGTTCAAATCATAGTGCTTATGATAAAGACAAACAGCTAGAAACAAAAGCCATAAACTTAATAATTAGTCTTAATTGTGAAAACAAAAAAACAAATCAGAAAACAAGAGAAATTTCTAAAATAATTATAATTAGTAATTAATGTTTTCAGAGACTTTCAAGAAGCCCTTAGAGTTGGAAATTGAAACATCTTCTCAGAAAAAAAAGTACTGCACCTTTGTAAACTAAAAATATGATTGTTAAAATTAAGAAAGTAACATTCCTTTAAAAATGGCCTGACTCTAATAAGTGTTATGGCTGGACATTTAAAAGTAAAATGTGTACAAAAAGTAAAACTCAAACTCAGGAATTCTCCAAGGATGCAGAATAAAAGAAAAAAAGAAAAGTATGAAGTGTTTATAAATATGAGACACAGAGCCTAAATTTACAACATACATCCTATTAGTATTACCAGAAAGAAAGAAAATACAAAAGACAGAGAATATTAACTAAAAATGTGCTTTAACAAGAAAGTACTCTTGTGCTACAAAAAGATTAAAAGTACCCCTAAAATATCACATAGGAATATTGATAAATTATTCTTATTTTGGTTTATCCAGGTAAAATTTCTGAACTTCAAATTGAAGAGAAAACGCATAGAGCCTATATATACTATAAGTATTTATAGAAATAAAAATATTCTTAAAAATATGAAAAAGTAACAGTATAACTGATGAATAAATTAGGATTAGTACTTTTATTTGCATTTTGAATTAATTTTTTTAAGTCTCACTTACTTATAATAAAATGTACCCATTATTGAGTCTTATAAATTGATAAATATTAACACCTATTGAACTTTCACCCTAGATTTATTTTCCCATCTCTTCAAAATGTTTCCTCATGCCCTTTTCAATTGGCCCCTCCCCTATCTCTAATTACATGGCATCACTGATCTGTTTTTTGTCTCTAAAGTTTAGTTTGCCTTCTAGAATTCCATATACATTGAGCACATAATACAAGGTCAGGCAGAAGTAATGCCCTTTCTAAAGTAGTTATGATAATGTAGTTATAATATTGTTATGTTACAGAATTACATGCTTATTATTTTGGTATAGAGTACCAGCACATTAAAAAGGAGCGATATTTGTGTCAGACCCTGTAAATACTCTTTGGTGTCTGAATTTTTTTCACTCATTATATTTTTAAATACCTCACTACAGTAGCATATATCAGTAGTTCAATTTTTAATTTTTTAACATATATTTCATTGACTATACCATGCTATGTTTGTACATTAACCTGTTAATGAGATTTTGAGTTCTTCACAGTTTTGAGGTCTTGTAAATAAAGTAATAGAGATGCTAGCAAAATTATTTTGCAAGAAATTTTCTGGACAGATACTAATTTGTCTTAGATAATTACTCCTCTCAGGAATGGAATTGCTAACTCATACACTAAGTTCATGTTAAATTATATAAGTGACTACCCAAATGTTTTACAAAAAATTGAGTCTCAGCTGCTCCATAGATACACAAAAGCTGGCTAACATGAGTCTTTTTTAATTATTGGAAATATAATAAGTATTTAGAAGTATCTCATTTTAGTTTTAATTTCTATTTCTCGAAAGACTATTGAAGTTAATTCTAGTGTATGTGTTTAATGGGATTTTTATAAAATCTTTTATAAAGTATATGTACAAACCTTTGTTTATAATTGATTTGCATGTCTTTTCTTGATTTGTAAGAGTTCTTATTACATTTTAGTTGAGATGCTTTTATATATATGTATATATAATAAATATTAAATATAAAGTGAATATTAAGTGTATAAGAAATATTTAATAATAATATAGTGTATGAAAATATAAAATGTGAAGTATTATGCATTTTTATACCCATGGTATTTTACAAACAAAACATTTTTTAACTTAATTAAGTTTAATGTAACATTTTTGTTTTCTAATTAGTGTTTTTAGTGTTCTGTTTATAAAATATGTGCATATCATAAAGTCACATTTATTTTTCCTTATGATATTTATAATATTGGCTTTATATTTAGGTGCATACTTAATTTTAAGTTGATTTTTATGTGTGGTATTAAATATGAGTTGAGGCTTATTTTTCCATATTGGTATTCAGATATGTCAGCACCATGTTTTAAAAGACTACTCTTTCCAAATTTAATTATTTTGGTAATATTTTCCACAAACTCAATTGAGAATATATGTGAGGACCTACTTCAGAAGTTCCATTTTTCTATATCAATATGTATATAGCACAGCCAAAATGTATTAATTATTATAGCCAAATGGGAAGTAGTGAAATCATGTAGTTTAAGCATCTAATTCTGTTCTTTTCCACATTGTTCTGGCTATTTTTTTTTTTAAATGTGGGTAGTTCCCTGGCTGGGAATCAAACCCATGCCACAGCATTGAGAGTGCCAAAGCCTAGCCAGTACACCACCAGGGAACTCCCAGTTCTGGCTATTCTATGTTATTTGCATTGCTGCCTAAGTCTTAGAATCAGGCTGTCAATTTTCATTTTAAAAAATTGATGTATGGATCAATTTAAGGAGAACTCACATCTTAGCAACATTTAGTCTTCTAAAACATAACCATTGCATATCTCTCAATATATTAATATATTCTTGATTTCGATTCTTGTTTTGTATTTTTCTGCAAAAAGTCTCATATTACGCTAAATTTTTCCCAAGTATTTCATGCTATTGTAAATATATTTTTAATTTGTATTTATTTATATAATTATTTATATAATTTATATAATTTAATATATATAAGTAGAAATATATAGGTTAAACAATATTTAGAAATGCAATTGATTTTTGTGTACTAATATTTATCATTTGAGCTTGCTAAATTCATTTACTAGTTCTAAGTAGTTTTTATAGATTAATTAGATTAAACTATCTCAGAAAATTAAAATTACAATCTGGTAATGTCATATACTATGACATTGCCTAATGATGGTTTCATATTTTTAATTATTTCTACATGTATTAATTAAAATTCTATTGTTAGGAAGAGCTGTCTCTACTTCATAAGTTATATATTGATTCACTCAATTTGTTATTACTAATATGGGCTTATGTCTAATTACTTTATTCTATAGGTTCCCTTTCAATGCTATCATTATTTATTTTATTGCTAGAATTGTCCCAGGTTTAGTCATTTGTGATTCTTTCATATTATCTCTTATGTTCTTTAGATATGCCTTCATGATTTTGGAACACATCATTGCTTCCTGGCACTGTAAGATATTTTAAGTTCATCTTGCATGTGTTTCTGACCCAGCCTTGGAGTCTAGTACTTTCTCCAAAAAATCCTGCTTCTTTGATTCGAGAATGCCACTGGGCACTATGTGTGTTCATTGCCACTGAGCTTTCAGGCCTTCTAGGCCACATCAGTGGACAGCCTAGGAAATATATGTGTGTAGAGATACATTAAAACATACATATATACACATCTACACTTATATCTCAATCCATCTGTAGATAGATAGAGAGACAGAGAGAGAGAGAGACAGAGAGAGAGACAGAGAGATAGAGACTGACCATGCATTTCTATGAATATCTCTGATGACAATCCAACAACACCAGTTTAATTCTAGCTTTTCTCCTTCCACTATTTATTACTTTTTCCGTAACATAACTATCATTATCTTTACTATGTTTATTTATATCTTTAATCCTAATATACACATAAATTAGTTTTAGAATTGCTGGCCAATATACCTATGAAAAATAAATTTAATAACTAGACCATAATATTTTAAGTTATTTTGTCTTTAACTTTACAATTTACATTTAAAATACTAGTATTACTTTCCAACATTACTTAAGCTTGTTCTTTTCTTCACTACTTCATTAGTGTGTATAGTATTCATTTGCAATACATAAAGTTTATTTATTATTGTTTATATTCTATCTTGAATTTCCACCATATCCCAGTGGATTTTAATTATTGCAATTTTGAGGGAGAGTATGTGAAATATTAATACATTTCTAAGAGACAGAGCTGTATGAAACAAGATACTCAGAGATAAACGACGGTGCCCTCATTCTTTCTACATGATTCTCACTCTTTCATTCTTTCCACCTTATTCCAACTCACTCTCTCTAGGTATGCAATTATTTGCTGGTTTTCCTTTTTTGTATTTCTTCTATTCTCTTTTATTTTATCCCCTTTTTTCACATAAGAATAACATGTTGTTTATACCTTTTTTAAATTTAATAATATATTCTAGAAATCACTCCACATCATTTTATAGTGATCTTTCTCATTTTATTCCAGTTGCATAGTAATCCATTGTGTGGATGTGTCATAGTTTATTAAAAGATTACTCAATATATGAGTATTTAGGTTGCTTATATTTGAAATTCCAAAAAAGAAATGCTGAAATTAATACCCTTTGTTGACCATGTTTATTTAAATATTGTGGAAGATGTGTCATTATCATGATTCTTAGAAGTGGAATTACTTTTTCAGAAGTAAGTATATAATTAAGTTTCTCAGCTATTGCTAAATTATATCATTTTGTATTCTAACATGCAATGTGTAACACAGCCTATTTCCCTAACAAAACAGTTTTAAGATTTCCAGTATTTTATAAGTGAGAAATGGTAGTTCATTATTGTTTGATATGCATTTTTCTAATTGTGAGTTTGAAATGTTTTCATGTTTATTGGTCACATTTATATCTTTCATTGTATTGTATTTTCATGTTTTCTTCATTTTTCTTTTTTTTTATGATCCTTTGTTCCTCAGTTTTTAGGAATTCTTTATATATTAGAGATGTTAGTCCTCTTTTTGTACCATAAATTCCAAGTACTTTTTCTGAGTTTATCAGGTGTCTTTTGCCTTTTTTATAATTATTTTGTTGTTGGTGCTTTGTCATGCTTTTTTGTGTCATCAAAATTATTAATTATTTTCAAAATCTTTGGATTGGAGTCACACTTAAATAAGCATTCACCCATGTTGTCTTTTAAAAACTGTATGGATTATTTTTTTTAACATTTAGAGCCCTAATGAATTTGAAATTTATTCTTGAACATAGTGTGAAGCAAAGAGATAATTTAATCTTTGTCTTCAAATTGCTACCCAGATGCCTCAATGCCATTCACTACAAAGCCCACTGTGTCCCGGTGATTTCAGTTACTAGCTTTTCTCATCTGCTAAATTTTCATATGTACTAATAATAGAAACTATTTCTTTTCTATTATTGTTTTTTATTCCACAGGCATTCTTATAACTTCAGTGTTAAGTGTTACTATTATTTTTAAATTATATATTTAAATATTTTCTTAGTAATATGTATTTCATTACAAATAAAAGTAATTTTTGAAAGCCAAACCAACCAATTAACCAAGAAAAGCCAGAAAACAGTTTTCTAAGTTTAGTATATATTTTTAAAGTGTTAAGAATATATTTGCAATGGATTTTTTTCCTGTAGAGTCAATTTTTTTCCAAATGTATTCTTTTTTCTAATTTGAAAGACTGATGTGTATTCATGTTCAAAGGATATTTTCTCTTGTTTACATGATATCATTATTTAGAGCAGCAGCAGCTGGTCTTACTGCGCTCACCTGTGCTACAATTTTGAGCATATGGCAATTTGAACTGCAAGATTTATTTTTTGGACTGCAGTACAATGCACATAAATGGACCTTTGGGAGAATAATAGAGCATAACACTCACTTCATTAATTTCAGTGGGACTAAATTATGTTTTTACCACCCAACATTAGGGATTAAGGCCATGTCTACACATACAAACAAAAGTGAATGAATTAAGCAAACATCTGGATAATTTGAATAAAAAAAGGAATGTTGCTTTAAACAAATGAATATTCTAAGATGGCGTCATGGCAAAATCTACAGGCAACTTCCTTAGTTTTCCAATTGATTTAGCACTTGAGCCCTACAGAATATATTTGTGCTGTTAATTTTATATGTTAAAACTTTAATACTGCCTGATATATTTTGTTATTGCTGTTGAAATTGTTTCTGGCATTTATACAAATTAAAATATACTGAATTTACTAAAATATATTCAGGGAAGGAAAATATTAAAAATTACATAGGCGTAATATAAATTAAAAATACTCTGACATTTTTAAGCATTTAAATCAACTCAGAGTAACAAGTTAAATTCCAAAATGTTCTCAGCCTTTGGTAACATGCAACTCAGATAGGTAAGATAAAATCTATACACACACAAACACAAAAATATTTTCAACTATTATAAAGTAATAACTAATTAAGTAATTTATACATAAGAAGCATTAAGTGACCAGCATATGATTTTGAAAGAATTGATATATGTATAAATCAAATATGAATTTATGTTTTGGCTTATAATCATTTAAATAAATTCAGAGGTTAGATTGAAGATTGTCCAGGTTAAGGTCAAAAGTGGGATAGATTTATAAGAATATGAAAATGGTGTTTTTCATCTCAATTGTATTATTGCAATTGGAATATAGAAAACATTTCTTACAAAAGGCAACAATGATTTTGAAAATGAAATATGATCACATATTTTCTTTAAACACAACATATCTATTATGTTAAAATTACATTTGTGTGATGGAAGAGCTTAACTGACTGCAGTAAAAACATCAAGAAATTAAATTTTTATTTACTGAAGATTACCCTAGATCACATAAACTTAAAAAACATTTGAGTACTTCTTATATTCCTGAGAGTAGAGTAATTTAAGTCAATTAAATAGACCTTTTTACAAATTAATTTTGGCAATATCATCTAGAGATAGAAAAATATCATGCATTTATAACATTTTACATAGACATACAGAAACATAGATGCAAACAAATCTTATAGCTGATAAGATATCTAATTAGTAAGGCAAGTACAGTTGTTTTTAATTCCTCAAAAACTGGGGTTGCAATCTGACTATCAGAAGCTGACACACCCATCTAATCACATTATTATTAGCTTGCTTCTTTATATCAGGCAGAAGATATTCAACTAACATATAATCATAAGATTCCTATGTTCTAGATTCATAGCTGTGTGTCTTTGGAATGCCTTAGTAAACCCTTCCACAAAGGAATCAGAATATTTTTCTTTCTCTCTAGATACATAGTTCTCTTTTAGCTTAAGGCAAAGGCTTAAAAAACATTCCTATTAGCTTTTGACTTGGTCAACTTATGACAATAGAACCACTAAAAAAAAAATCATTACACATATCTTGTCAGGTTTTAGCTGGGACAAATTATCTTGGCTGTATTAACTCCTTAGACACAAGACGCATTCACAGAGTGCAAATGGTACTATCCTCCTAAATCCAGAGATAATCCCAAAGACTACAAAAGAAAAAATGACAATTCCCCTTACAGCTATCAAGAGTCAGTAGAAACCTAGTCACAAATGAAGTGTACCCACATTTCACTCTAGTCATATCTAGCTGCAAAGATAATACAATCCATATGTTTTTCTGTTTGGCCATATTTTGGGGGCTCTCAACCTGATGGTTGTCAAGCCAAATTCTCAACACATGAATGAGATAAGAAGAAAATGGCTGTCCCTGAGAGAAAAAAGATTGACAACCAGTGAGTACCTAAAAACAAATTTAAATATTTAATTATTATATATATATTTATATATAAAAATACATATAAATACATATTTATATATAAATATACATATTAGAAAGATATATTTGTATATATTTTTATATATAAACACATATTGAGTGTGCCAAAAAATGTAAATACATTTTAAGAAATGTTATCTATATATTACTTTTTGAAGTTGAATTGAATTACAATAGCAATGTGTAGTATGGCATTTGCTCAAAAGATGACATTAATCAAATGAATGCTAGTGTCACAAAGCAGCAACAGGCAGGACAAAGAAAACATAGAAGCACAGTTGTTGTTTGCAGAGTGTAAGATAATTTTTAAGAGGTATTTGAAATTTGAGAATGCCATTTGAGTTTCCCCCACATTCTCCTGACTTAACAATCCTTGACTTCTATCTATGGGGGACCTTAAAGGATGTGGTATACCATAGAAAACCAGTTACATTGGAAGTACTTTAGGAAGAAATTGAAATGGCATGCACAGCAATACAAGTGGACACTTTGATCAACATTGCTCAAGCAATGTTGACATAATCAGAAGTGTCTGGGTGCTGATGGTAACCTCTTTGAGCACCTCTTGTAATTGCAGAAGGCAAACATGACTTATATTCATCTTTTGTTATTGGTAGATAATACTACAATTTTAATACAGTTTTTTTCCTCTCTTAAAATGTGTAGATGTTTTTTGGCACTCTCTGTATATATATGATATATTTTTGTATGTAATATATAATATACATTTATTATATATTTGTATATCTATTTTGGCCAGCCAATCTAGATATGGAAAGAAAGGGACAAGGTGGAATTTTACCTTTCTCTCTCAATCAGGAACAACAAATAGACATCTCAAAGAGCTTACTTTAGTAAGAATTCTCACCCTTTTTGACTTTTGTCAATTTTTCTAGGATCCTGTCTGCAGACTGGGATGAACCAGTGGGTCTTATCGTTGTTAACAGAAGTTATGGGGGAAAAATAATTTTCTCTCTGTCCTTTGTAGTGAGAGGTTGGCTGAGACCCCTTTTTGGTCCAGGGCACCTCATAAACTAGATATGTTTATCTAGTTTAAAAGTTCTCCACTGTGGACACTGTAATTCAAGATTAATTTTGGTAGAGTTAACCTGTTTGGTCAGTCTTAAAATAAAATTTTATTTATCTGAGGCCTCACACTGGACACAGTTCAGTTTTAATTGGATCCAGTCTTTCCCTAGACCCAGTCCAGTTTCCAAGATGGACCTAGTCTGATCCCAAACCAAGTCTGGTTTCTATAATAAGTCAAACCCAGTCTGACTCTGCTCTGTTTCCAGACCCCATCTGGAAAAAGAAATGCTCAAATAAAGTCAGAAATCTCATTACGCAAAAGCTGCAGAAGTACTCATAGATCCTAGCAGCACTTACCCATGATTCCATGGGCAGGAAAAAGCAGTGAGCATAAAGGGTTCAATTAGTATTTAACATCTGGTTGCTCTTTGCTTGTGGGAGTTGTCAGGGGTCTCCTTTGGTTCCCTCCTCTGACACCAGAAGCACTAAAAGATAAACTGAGCCATATTAAAAATCTTAAGAGTTTATTTGAGCAAAAATTGATTGAGTTGGACCACAGCCAATTTAGCAGATAGAAGCTCCAAGGAGCTGTAGAAAATGAAAGACTTATATGTAGGCAGAAAAAGAGCAGAAACAGGGAAGTTATACAGAACAAAAAGGGGTTTGGTTATTACAAGTTTACTTTCCTTTGATGTGTGACAGGTATCCATCAGGAAGATCACCTAGCTAATGATGGTAAGGTGATTCCTGATTGACTGATTTAAGATTCCATTCCTTGGAGAGCCAAAGGTGGAATTAAGCCTTGGTTTAGTGACAAAGGACTTAGTATAAGTGACTCCATTTTGGGCCTGTTGTCTTGTTTTTAAGGGGCTATAGTCAAGATATTAGCCTGGACTGCTGTCATGTGAAGACTTAATAGGAGTTGGAGGATCTATTTTTTAAGATGGCTCACTAAAATGACTGGGAAATTGATGCTGACTGTCCTCAATAGACATTATTAACTACCTTGTGGCCCTTTCTACTGGGTTGCTTGTTTTTACAATACAGCTAATGGCTTTCTCTAGAGTCAGTGGTCCATAAGAGAACAGGGCAGACGACACAATGGCTATTTTTGACTTTGACTCCAAAGTCACACTTTCTGATTTCTTCAATATTCCATTGGTTACATAGGCCAGCACTCTTCAGAGTTGGTGGGGACTACACAGTGGTGTGAATACTAGGAGAAAAAGGTCAATGAGCTGTCCTGGAAGTTATCTACCTGGAAAGTTGGGTCTTCAAGAAATCAATGTTTTATAAAAGTTCTTTATTCTTCATTAAAAAGATGTAAAAAAACCTTCTCAAAGCAGTAACTCTTGTCATTGTTTTAATTAAAAATAACCACCAAGCAAATGTTTAATTTAATAATATGGTATGTTTTCTGAAATATTAAGATGGAAAACGAGACTCAAATTAATTTGCAAGATTTATATTTCAATTAATTTTATCTTTAAGTGTTATAAAAACATATAGCTAGAAATAAAAACCTTACCTGTTCAAATACATGTGCATTGCCTTTATATCAGAGCGACCCTACTCCACTCGAAATTCTACAAAGGCAAATTCTTTTATCACTGCATTTCCAAGAGCACCTATATATTGCTGGGCACAGAAGACATACAACATATGTTTGTTACATTGGATTAAAATTTGGGGACTTCTGAGAACAAATACATTAACATTTATACTGGTCTCACTAAGATGTATTGTGTTCAATAGCATGCCTACAGAGATGCACAATACAAAAATGTCTCCATGCCTGGTTTTTGTTGTTTCAACACTGACTTGGAGATAGGTAAGCTTTATCCTAAGAAAATTATGGAGTAGAAAAAATTATTCCTCATTGCTCTGTTCTCCTCCAAATCCTGGTTCCTTTTTCCTTTTGTAGCAATCTGTCTTTCTTTAAATAAGGATTAGAATTCATATAAGGTGAATAATTGTTTTGCCCTAGAGTATTCCTAATATCAAGCACTGTGTCTTTCATCAAAGTCTGAAAAAATCTGACAGATCTATTTCGTAAACCTTTTGCATTCTCAGGGGGCTCCTTTTTTCTTTCCTAGGGATGACTTTTCCCCTTCAGATATCCCATTTTCACTTTGCTTTAGCTACCTCTTCTGTTTTTTGTTTGTTTGTTTGTTTTGTTTTTCGTTTTGTGTTCACATTTAAAATTATTTTTTTTTAATTTTTAAATTCATTTTTATTGTTAGACTAATTGGGGTCACATCTGTTAGCAAGGATTACATAGGTTTCAGGCATACAATTCTACAGTGCATTGTCAACTTGTTGTATAATAAGTTCACCACCTAATGTGACTTCTCTTTCTGTCACCTTATATTTAGCTTCCCTCCCTCCTCTCCCATCCCCTCCCCTATCTCCCCTCCCTAACCCACTCATCACCAAATAAACATTAAACTATTGATTGTGTCCATGGGTTGTTTGTTTGTTCATTTCTTTTCTCTTTGTTGCTTACAGTTTTATACTCTGCATATGAGTGAAGTCATACAGTTCTTTGTTCTTTCTGTCTGTAGCTACCTCTTTTGAACACAGAGAAACACTGTCACTCTACCTGTCATGTTCAGTTGTTAATTGATGGATTTTTCTTTGAAATAAAGTAGTTGCTGCCAGTGTATTACCTAAACCAGACAGTGCTCTTCAAATATTTTATCTCTAAGTGGTAAATCTGATAAAATCCTTATTCCTGATGGCCAGGGAAAGGCACTAAAAATGGTTATTCCCAGGACTTTTTAAGCCAAAACATATAAACCAGAGAATACCTCAGCTTAGGCATTAGAAATATGACCCTGACAACTAGAGTAGCTGAAGGGACTGTGGTATTGCTTCTTCAAATGCCAGGATATTCCTAAACCTATCTACCTCACTCAGGTTTCAGGAAAGTACCCTTCTTACAGATACTCATGATTGTCACACTTTGCTGTTTTGACTGGTCAAGCTATAGGTAGCTTGCCCTCTTCCTTTTTGGCCAAAGTACTTGAAGAATGAGTAGTGAGAATAAGAAACTGAATTCCCCTAACAACCATGCTACTCTGGAGGATTTCAGGCATACATACAGAGAATCAAATGAGTTTTTAACAACATTAAATTACTCGGCATCAGAATGTCTGGTTTTAAGGAACAAAAGTTAATGCATACCAATTCCTGAGGTTACATCTGATCTGCTTTATACATAGTTAGAAAACACCATAGCATGCATATTTTTGTACAACTGAAACTCTTCTCTGACTATGTGCTGTCATCATGAGCCTGAAAAACCAAACCCAATTTGAACCAAAGATTTCAAAGTCATTATGGATGGAATATTTTCTGAACCAGCACCAAGTGCTTTAATTGCACACTTATGCAATTCCAAATTACTATATAAAATAAACCATTGGTTAATTATAAGTTCTACTTTTCCTAAAGAAAACTTATTTGTCTTTAATTAAAGTTTGCACTACCATCTGGAGGCTCATGATTTGTTTTCCACTACCTGTCTACAGCTCTGCATATTCCCACTGAGCTCTATCTATGCTCAATAGAGTTAGAGGGTTATAAAACACACAGATATTACTGATACATCCTGTGGGAAAGATTCTGCATATCAACCTTACTTGTATGGCCATACCTAGAGCAAGAGCAGGCACTCTCTTGGGTCTTGCAGTATAGAAAGGTCTATTTAGGATTTTCTCTGACCAACACCCTCCCCAACCTCCATGGGAAAAAGATTTGCAAGATCAAGGAATGTATCCTCTCTAGGAACATATATCCTACTTGTAGACCATGTGTACAAAAGACGTTAGGACCATTTGCACAAAGGACTCAAATCTTATTTCTAGGACCTCTTTGGCCTCTCCCCTGAATTGCTTATCCCTAAAATGTATGTGAGTTATTAGGCCCAAGGAATGGTAAAGAGATCAGAGGTGTATAGGGTTTGAATATAGAGCTTGGGTATTACACTAACGTATCTATATAAATATGTGACAGGGCCTTCTCTGTACAATATGGAACTAGACATGAGAAGACAAGGAGGTAAAATATGGCTCATGACTATATTCTAGTGTGAAACTCAGAGGAGTCTAAGAATTCTAAATTCTAAATTTAATTCCACCTTTTCACCTCATTTAAAAAGTATATTTGTCAAAATAAAAGGCTCTAGAGCATATTTTATTTAACAATCTTGATTTATAAATTAATACCTTATTAGTTGGGCTTCCATTTGTACTTTTGCTATGAGTCCCAGAAATATTAGGAGTGGACTTATTTTTTTCTTTTAGGAGAGATTATGATTCTATCATCCAGTCATTCACATCTATTCCTCAGATATGTAGTCAGTGATCTGAGGAACTTGAGAAGATAGAAAATCAACATCAAAATACATCAAGTCTGACAAATCATGTTAGTTCACTAGAGTAGCAGCATATTATCATCCCTTATGATCCAATTTAGCACTGTAAATTAAATGTTGGAGAAAATTATTATCAATCCACTTAGAAAAAGTACCTCATATATATACTTTTTATATATAGTTATAAAAGCCTTTTAGTATAAAAACTAAAGTTTATAGATGGGTCACTCATAATCCTCTCAATCAACAAGTGTCATAGTTTTAATTTTTCCTACATTCTTAGATATAACTCTTTTTCTAAGCCTCAGTGTTTAAAGGCTTCTGGTTGGCCAGCAGAAGTATACAAAAGCATGTTAATTCATCTAACATCTATTCACTCTTACTGTCCCAAGTGCTATGCATGAATAGAGGAAAATTGTCTGTTTTTATGTTTATCACCAATTGGGAAATAATTCTTTCCACATATTTTAATGGAGGATAGTCTTACTACAGTGCATCAGTGATCAGTGTCATTCCTGCATTTTCTACATTATTAGACCCCAATGAGGTTATTCTTGTACTTCTTCAAAGTCCCTAGATTCTTTTAAACAAATTATATTTTCTAAATACACCAGCACCTCAAAAAAGACTTATTTCCAATTCTTTTCTTCCAGTTTTCATGCATTCATCCAGTACTTATTGGGTAACTGCTCTAAGTTATATATCATAGATTCTAGTGTGTGTGGCAATATGTGGAGAATGAGGGGTGTGTATATCACTAAATATATAATACAAGGGCTGTCTGGAAAGTATCCAGACATGTAATATGATAAGTAGAGGCTTTTATGGCTGGATTTTTTCTGAACAGCCCTTGTATGTCAGTGGGTAGTAAGTGTTTTGGAGAACAGGGAAGCAGATTAAGATGGTGATACAACAGCAGCTGTTATTGCTTTATTTTAAAAGAAATAGTCAGGAAAGTGTTACTGATAACATGATACTTGAGCACACATGAGGAAGTTAGGAAGAAAGCCCTGTGTATAATTGGAATAAGAGTGTTCTAGGCAGAAGGAACATCAAAGGCAAAGTATGAATGTGCTTGCCATGTTCTAAGAAAAGCAAGATCACAAATATGTTGCTACAGTAGAAAGAATGAAATGAAGAATAAAAGGAAATTAGGTTAGAGTGTGAGAAGGAAGAAAGTTTAGGGCTCTCTTTTACTCTTGAAGAGGAATAAATGCTATGATATGTTTGAAAATGATCATTCTAGATTCTGCCTTGAGTAAAATGTGGGATTATAGTAATCAAGATAAACTAAGTTATGCTATAGTGATAATCATTGTAAAAACCTCAGTGATTTGCAACCAGAAAGCTAGTTCTCATTTGTTCTATATCTACATTATTGGTCAGAAAGATGATTATGTACATTGCAGTTACTTAAGAGACCCAAACCAATGGAGTTGCTTCCATAAGCAGAGTATAAAGACAAAGGCATGACTAACCATGCATTGGCTCTTCAAGATTCTGCTTCTGAGTGACATCATCACTTATACTCACATTTCACATACAAATCTCATGACCCTGACTATGGTCAATTGGGTAAAGAATGTAATATTAATTGTTTTTGAAAGCAAAAGAACAGACTTTTTTGAATACCCTGATGGACCAACATTCTTCCCTCATAGTCACAAATATTTGGTTTGATCCCTTCCCTACACACAACATAACTTCATACTTACCTTCACCAAGATTAAAAATTCAAAAGTCCTGTCCAATAATATTAACATATTTTAAAACACAAGATCTAATGAGTGTATCTTTATAAGTCTCTGTGTTACTTCTTGTTCTAGAGACATAAGAAATTTAACACACACACACACACACACACACACACACACACACACATGAGTTATAGATCTACCCCCTACTCTATCCTTGTTGGATTTACAAAAGAGAAATGGAATGACTGAATAGACATTCCTATTCAGGAAAGGGAAGTAGAGGCAGAAGAGCACCTAGAAGCCATTGAACCATAAAAATTCTGCACTCCCACTCCACTGAATGGACATTTTGAGGGATTTTTCTTGAGAGTAGTTCTCCAGGATGCACTAGCCTGCAGTTCTCCGTGGTCCTTGGCTCTGATCCCTCTATACGTTATCCTCACTGAATACAGGTGAAAAGGATGTAAGAAAACGTCATCTCATGGAGACCTAAGCAGCTTGCTAAGTCTTCTTTACCTCTAGAGGTTTGGTGTCCAGCAACTATTTTATGTCTTTGATAGTTACACTTTCTCACAAGCTGGTAAGTTTTTTGACAATGTAACTCTCTTAAAGCTATGGACTTCTCATTTTCATTTATTTTAAGTTATCTCCATGTGCCAATAATCTTAGTCACAATTCTTTTAGAGATATGCCCATCTCTCTGGGCTTAATTGTGAGTATAAACTTTACATATATGCTGAGAGAGACACATTCTTAGTATCTCAGTCTCTGGTTCAACTGAAAAGACTTACTGAATAAAGAATTACTTCATTCAGAGACTGTTAAATGTGTCTAATGGTCACACTTTTGTTTTGGCCCTTGCTGCATCGAGGCTGAATTTTAATTAGTCTTTGTTTTTAAAAGCCTTCACAGTTTTATTTTTACTGCATGGAAATGGAAATCAGTTACAACTTTATTCTTCAAGTCAGCACATTTTTTAACTTTCTTTAATCCCTTGCATTCCTTCCTACAAATCAACCAAATCTCTTTTCTATTTCCTGTTGTAGCATGTCAAAATGAAGTCAAAAGTAAAAAAAAAAAATCAAATTATAGATGTTGTGGCTCATTCTCTTGTGTGAAGCTATAAGCCTAATGAGTACAATATTTGTTTTTTATGTTACCACAGGTTAGAATTTTACCACTACATTAATATGAATCATCATCTATCCAGCCTCCAATGAAATTTCCTTGACACTTACACCCAATGCCATAAATTTGGGGTTTTATTCTTGTATCTCCTGGAATAATTTCTTTATCAGTAGCATAGACAAAGTTAAGCTGATTGCCAAGTTGAAACTCTCAGTGCATTAAAGCAACAAAATTGAATTTTCCCCTATCCTACATACCTACCTAGAGTTTGTAAAGGAGTTAAGCTCATAATAGGAATTCTAGTGAATGATTATGTCAGCTCTATCAGTCACACTGCTTCTTAATGCTACAGCCAGAAAGGATACATATCAATTCTTATACATTTCACTAGCTGAGAAAGTCACATGACCAAACTATCAGTTTTAGTGGGCCGAAGAGTAGATTCCTAGTACATGACAAGTGTGAGAGAGTGACATTAGCAAAAGTTCCTAATGAATAGCACTGTGGACAAGGATGGATCAAGAGAAATTATGTAAAAATGTCTTGAAATAAAGCAAGCACAAGATAGTTGTAGTGTGGATCAGGTGGAGGTTTTGGAGGTGATAAGATGATTCAATAAGTTTTACAATGGAAGGAGTGTGAGAAAGAAAACTAGAGAGTCAAGAATCAATCTAAAATTTTGTCCTAAGCAAATAAGACAGAGTTGCCATTTACAGATTGAAGAACATGTGGGAGGAACGATTTTGATAGATAACATCAATAATTCAGTTTGTGCATATTAAGTTTGAGACTCATACTCTATATTCAGTTCTACACATGTTTACAGGGTTCTGAAGAGAGGCCTCTCTTTAATGGCTATCTGGATACACCTACTCTTTAAATCTAAAACTAAAACCATTCACGTTGTTAAGTCAGCCAGATCACCTTCGACTTGTGACAACGCAGTGATCATTCCAGAAGTGATTAAGAGTTTGTGTTTTAAGTGCGTCTTTATCCACATAAATTCCAATTTTACAAGATTTATTATGTATTCCTATATTCATTGACCCATAATACATGCCAGACTACAAGCTAATGGTATTAATTAAAAATGCTTTATTATACTGTTTTTAGAAATATTGATCTTGGAGAAAGCAATCATTCTTCAGTACTCTCCAAGTTCTGGGTTATTTTTTCTTTATTTAAGCACCATTTCTTTAAGTGGATCTTACCATGTCTATCTTACAAAGATAGAAAAATACTTCTATCATATAACTACCCTTTTAAAAACAGGAATCACCAAAATCATATCTGCCTTAATGTCTGGGAAAACTATGTCTGGCTCTTCCTAATGTTTTAAACAGGGTTCTTTTTGACAGTATGGAAATATATTATTATCCGATTGGCAACAAGAAGATGCAGCATGAAAAATAAATTTTAGTTGATCTCAAATAGAGTATTTAATCATGTAACTTTGTAAATTATTGTATAGGAACATACTTGTAGATCAATTGCCATTCCAATGGCTAAAAGTCATAGTGGCTTCTTATTCACTATCCAGTACTACTGTGCATTAATTTCTCCAAATTATTCTCACACATTATTACTGAGCCTTCAATCAACTTACAAGTTCAGACTTCTGTGACACAACTCAGACTCAGTATTCAGTCTTGATCCCTGGAGTTCTACTGGCTGTGGTCTGGAGCCTGTGCCAGTTTTTCAACACCATCATTCTGTGGATGTTTGCACATTTTGAAAATAATAAGAAATAATTTCTTGATTGGGTGGCCTCCAGGAAGTTGCTTATTCTTGTCTATCCTGGAAGTGGTTACTTTCTGAGTCTTACAGAGTTTCACACCAGTCCATCCCATTTGAAACTCATAATTTTCTGATTCTGTCTTTTCCAATGTTGCCATTGTGTCAAATCATTTCTTATTATCTAATTGTTCCCTGAACAAGAAGATGTGAATGTGAGTCAAAGACCTCATCCTAGCTACCCAATCTTATTTTTTTTGTTTTGTTTTATGTTGTTTTTTCTTCAACTGGCTTCTGTTGCACTTAAATTTGAATAAGATCATGGCTTTTCATTTACTGAAGCTGGCTACCATTTCTCTAACCATAAGCTGCTCAATGTAAGCATGTGTGTGGTCTTCGATTTTGTGTCACATATTTCTAGTACAGGCCACAATACTGGAAAAAAATAATGTTATTAAATGGCAAAATATTTTATCCTTTCTCTCCTGAGTGCTGAAAAACTACCACAGGAATTTCTGCCCTAAAAAAAACTTGTTCTAAATTCAGCAACTAGTCAAGCACAGGTGCAAAAGCCTTTCCAGCTCTCACCCTATGTTACGACTCAAAGGATCTTTTTCTGCATTATCCAGCCATGTGTCTCAATCTCTAAGGCATTTTAATCTTTCATCTTTCCCCAAGGATATTCAGTGTACAGCCCAAAGATTTTTTACCAAGCACACTTGCCCATCATTTGAAAAATTCCTAAACTTTTTGTCATATCATAATCATATCACTCAGATATCTTTCCTTCCCCAGGGCAAATAACAAACAAACAAACAAAAACAGTCACCATTCATTTCATATTTTGTAGTTGAAAGCAGGAGTACGTGAATTCTCTTCCATGAGTACTCCTTCTTTTATATTACTGCAGGAAGCTCATCAACAAAGCAAAGAGACAGTCAACCAAATGGGAGAGAATATGTGCAAATGACACATCTGTCCCAAGGATAAATCCTAAGCTCCTTAACACCTGGCTTCCCCTAAATTCTCCATTCTCATTTGTCATCCATTTCCTTACACTATCGAATATCAAGCCATATCTCCCTCCGCTTTACTCCTCACAAAGTTGACTCCTACCTTCTTTCTTTAAACCATAGCTCAGATGGCATAACTGCTGGCCCAACCTTCCATGTAGACAATACTGAGTGAAGACCCTTGGTATGTGCACTCAACAGTGTGTGAAGAGGGTGTTTATTGTTTCCCCTGTAGCACATATTATTTAGGACAATAATAATCTGCTCCTTTGTTGAAGCTTCTGCAAGTTTGTGTTCTTCTCAGAGGTCAAATGCACGTCTGTTCTATTTAGCATCAATAAAAGGCCTGACACATGATAATGACTAAAAATATATTTGTGAAATAAATTCATAAAAATTATTTAATGAATAATGTTAAAATTGGCTCTATGGAAAAAGAAAAATGTGAATGTTGAAACTATACTCTGTAGTGTTTTGCCCTTTGCAAGGTTAAGTAGTTAATTATTGCTATGTACTACTGAGGTATAAGAAAGGAGGGAATTACTCTAACAGAGAAAATTCACATTGACTGTCTGTGGTGAGTAGAGTAGCCACAATGCTGCCAGGCACATTTAAAAGAAGAGCTACTTGAACATTGGGGTACATAAGTCTTTGCAAGCTAAGGTTTTTAAATTTGGCGGGTAGATACTCAGAAGGGAGATTGCCGAGTCATATGGTAATTTCATTCTCAAATTTCTGAGGAAACTCCAGATTGTCCTCCATAGCAGTTGTACCAGTTTACATTTCCACCAACAGGGTTTGAGTGTTCCCTTTTCTCCACAGTCTCTCCAGCACTTGTTATTCTTTGTCCTGTTGATAGTAGCCATTCTAACAGGTATGAGGTGGTGTCTCATTGTGGTTTTGATTTGCATTTCCCTGATAGCTAATGAGGATGAGCACTTTTTCATATGTCTGCTGGCCATTTGTATGTCTTCATGGGAGAAGTGTCTGTTCGGGTCCTCTGTCTACTTTTTAACTGTGTTGTTTGTTTTTTTGTCATTGAGTGTTACTTGTTCTTCGTATATTTTAGATATTAATCCCTTATCAGATTCATTGTTTACAAATATTTTCTCTCTTTTGGTTGGCTGTCTCTTTGCTTTGATTATGGTTTCTTTTTCTGTGCAGAAGCTTTTAGTTTGATGTAGTCCCATTTATTTAGTTTTGCTTTTACTTCTCTTACCTTGAGGTCAGGTTCATGAAGTTCTCCTTGAGCCCAAGGTCTGTAAGTTTAATACCAATGTTTTCTTCTATAGAGTTTATTGTTCCAGGTTTTATGTGGAGCACTAAAACATGGTGGCCAAGACATGGAAACAACTAAAGTGCCCTTTGATAAATGACTGAATAAAGAGACTGTGGTACATAGATACAATGGAATACTATTCAGCTATAACAAAAGATGAAATACTGCCACTTGTAACAAAATGAATGGAACTTGAGAACATCATTCTAAGTGAAATAAGCCAGACAGAGAAAAACAAGAATCATATGACATCACTCATATGTGGAATATAAAACTGAAAGCAACAAAGAAACAAAAACTCATGAACACAGTCAATAGTTTATTGGTTACCTGAGGGCAAGGGGGAAGGAGGTAGGAGAGAGGATGGAGAGGGTGGGAGGGAAAGAAGGGGGAGTCAAATATGTGGTGATGAAAAGAGAGTTGACACTGGGTGGTGAACACTTAATGCGACACTTATATGATGCATACAGAATTGTACACCTGGAACCTATTCTTTTTAACCAATGTCAATCTGATTAAATCTAACAATAAAAAAAGAAGAAGAGCTATTTATCCTGAAACCAAAAGTTCTAAGAAAGATTATCCATGCTAGTGACAGAAATAGAGTGATGAGGGTGGGGTGGGATGGGGTGGGGGAGGAGTGGATGACAGGGAAAGGGCAACAGTAAAGGAGAAAAAACAAAGGGAAGGAAGAAAAAAAGAAAGAAAGATGAAAGAAAGGAAGCCAGGTTGGAAGAAAGGGAGTAAGGGAAGGAAGGAGGAAGATATTTAAAAAAATAAAGTTCTATAGGTACAATAGAAGATAAATACAAGTATATGTTAGGAAGATTGTGTATCAGCCAGAAAGACATAATAAATAAGATTCTACAGCATAACCTAGTCAATATTTTTGTTTGTCTCTTTCTTCTATAATCATCTCTGAGACTGAGCCAAAGTCAACACTGCAATGACTATCTTCCTTTCTCAAAGACAGAGCAAGTGATTCATTGAAAACACAAAAGGTGCTTTCTATGTGTCATGAATGAAACACTGAACAAGATGGATACAAACTCTTCTTTATCTGTATTTATAGTTTAGGCAGGTAGTAGGAGATATGAATTTATAATGTTCTGGCATCATGCTGTGCTCTTTACATGCATTTTCTTACTTAATTCTTAAAATAACCCTATAATGCTGGTGTTATTATTATATTTATTTTAAAGACAAGGAAAATGAGGGCTTAGAGGCAACAGTTATCAACACTTGCTGCACTTTAGGATCACTGAGGGACCTCTGTGAGGCCTGACCCCAACCTCAGAGGTTACAATTTACTTGACCTGGAATGAGTATTGATGAAGAATATATATTTTTAAACTCTTAGGTAATTCTCATATGCAGACAATTTTGAAAACTTTTGGCATAGGCTGAATTTATTATTTACCCAAGGATTTTTTGCTAATAAATAGTAAGACTCAAAACCTTAGTCTTTCTGGTTTCACTTTCTGCTGGTACCTCTAATTCCTTGCTATGTCTTTATGCTAGCATCAAAAGACATCAAGAAAGGAGCCATGTAGGTGTTCATTGAAACAAATGTCTATAATTGGTTAAAAGGAGCATGATAATTAGGAGAATAGTATCAAAAGAAAAAAACTAGATGACAGAATAATATATTTCTCCTAGTTCTTATGAGGAAATTTGAAACAAATTAAGGCTTTATTTTATCTCTACATAGTAACCTGGTTCCCTCATGCCAAGAAACCTCCAGACACTAGATAGATGTAAACACATTACTCTGTGTTCACTACCTCTCCAACAAGATATTGCACTTGCATATACTCAATGCCCTCTTTCATTTCTGAATGTTAAATGACAAGTTCCAAGGGACATATTTTCGAGTGATTTTCTAGAAATCCCTTGATTGGAATATTTTACAGCAATTTAATAGGAATATGATAAAGATTCTAAGGTGGACATTTGAAAAGAAACAATTTTCACTTTATAAGAATATATTTTTAAATATCAGGACATAATGCTATTTCTGTTGAATAAAATAAGAGTAAAGTTTATCTTAATGAGACTTAGAAAAGCAAACTACCAAAAAAGGGTAGTACTCATTTTAAACAATGGCATTTTTCTTGACTCTTATTCTCTTCCATTCTTAAATTTGGCAAAAGTTTTATTGCACCTCATTTTTTCACTAGCCATAATATCAATAAATATTTAATGACTAATAAAAATTAGAAAGTCAAGGTAGTGAATAAGAGAACTCATTCACTCTCTTCACTAAAGGGAAACAAAACTTATTTTGTATGTGAACTTGGAAGCAGAGCTGCCATGTTGTTTTAAGAGATGGTTAAAGATATGTTTATTTCAATTAATATTTAATATGCCTCCTCAATCTTAAATTCTTATTTTCTCCAATTTCTACCTTGTTTTCTATAACAAAATAAATATTAATGAAGTTTGCCTATTTTTTTATTATTGTTTTATTTTTACTATATACCATGCCACTCAAACAGATTAAAAATAAGATAAGGAGTTTGCTAATTTTATTGTATTTATTTAAAATATTACAATAATATTTGGAAGATTATTGCTCAGTTATGGCAGACTGGATTAACTATGGTAGTTCTCTTCTACACTATACCATAGTAAATGAGACAAAGGAGCAAAACGAGGTATAAAATCACAAGAACAAAGAATAAGAGAGAAGGTAACCACAGACAAGAGATTCCAACAAACCTTTGGAAGATTGAAAGGAGGTGGAAGAATGGAGTGAATTTTAGTTAGCAGATAGGAAAAAGCTGCAACTACATTATTAAAAGAGAGAAATTAAAAGAAAATTAAAAAAAAAAAAAACATTCACTGGGTCTGGTAACATTCCCAGAATAAAGATGTAAGATACACACTGAAATGGGGATGGTGGGTTAAAAGTCTGTACACAGAGAGGATGAACATCATGGTGCCAGCCTCTCACTCTACAGAGAACCACTATTCACAGGAAATACATTCCCTATTCTCAGTAGAAATTGGAGAAGGACTTTAAAGTAGAAGCAAAGGAAAAGCAGAGGGTCTAAGTGAGGCACAGGGCTCCAATTTTTAGAATTAATTGAAGCCTAAATAGTCAAAATCTGCTCAGAGCAGAGGACTGCAGTAGCCAGAACATTGATCATCGGGCAAATATCTACTAGGTATAGAGACAGCTTCATGGGTTTGCAATTTCTGCAGCCTCATAGGATCATATGCTTAGAAGGACCACACTCTTAGTTTAATGCTTTGCTATTGCTCTCTTGAGATTCTTTATTTCTTGCGAAGGGGCTTCACATTTCCAGTTTGCATTGAGTCTCACAAATTATGCAGGGCTGATATTTATTGTCTAGAGAAAAATGACCAAAGAAAAAGACCTCCAGATATTGGCAAACATGACATGAACATTGTCTTTCATACCTCACTCTTAAATGGGAATGGACATCTAAAAATTAATAGCCATTTGAGAAAGCTTAACATATAGAAAAGAAAAAGAAAAATAAGCCCAGAGAAAAAAATAATACAAAGTAAAGAGGAAGACATTCTTATGCAATGAAATTATAATTAATACCTCTCTGAGCTATACTACATAAATAAAACAAGAATATGTATGATATTATAAACTAAACATTCAGCAAAATTAATGAGCTCTTACATATTATAATATTGTTGCAATTATAAATTCAATAAAAGCATTGAAAATAAACTTGAATTAATTAGTAAGAGATTAATGATGAAACACTGGAAGATAGGGCCCAGAAATAGAAACAATTAGAAGAATATTCCATCAAATTCAACAGCCAACACATAGAATAATTAACAAGGAAGAAATGAGAAAAATATTTTAAATATATACTACAAACGCATTTTTAACAACCAAAATTAAAAGGCTTATTGAATACTAGAATAAAAAAAGAAAAAATACATACAAAATCAATGACCAAGAGAAAATTCTAAATTTTCTTAGTGAAAAATAATATTCAGAATGTTAAGATGGAGAATGAAAATGATATCATACTTGACAATAACAACACTAAAGACTAGAAAACAGTGAAAACAATGCCTTCACAATTCTGAGAAAAAACAGAAGTTTTATATACAAACTCAAAAAAGGAATAAACTTATTAATATTTATGTAAAATATTTAGTCTCCATGTGCCATATAGTAAAATTATCAGGAGAATGTGATTCAGTAAAATGAAGTCATTGTTGAAAAAGAAAAAGACAAAGGATTCTGCCTAAATTGTATTCCCATGAAGCTAGCCCTATCTCTAGTGGACATTCGTCTGGCCTCCAAAGCAGGAGAGAAAACAAAACAATATAAAAGATAAGTGCTCTGATATAGACAGCAAGCATTTCTTTTTGGAGTAAGAGTGCCAAAGGGTTTGAGAACGTATCAGCATAAAACAATTGAACTGTTAGAGTACTGGATAAATTTAAGCATTATATAATTATATTGTTAATATTTTTTAAATCTGTTGGAATATTTGGACAAGTAAAACACAATGTCCATAGAAAATTCAGCAAATGCCAAAGAGATCAACTATTAAATCTAGGAAACTAAAACATAAAAGAAAAAGTACATATATGTGTTATACACTTATTATATATTATATAATATATATGTCATGCGGTTCAATAGTGAATATCCATAAAATCATACTTATATAAAAACTGAATATTGATTTAATAAAACATTGTGAGATAGGAGAGAAAAAACACAGAGAAATCAAAGAAAGCTAAATATCAATCTACCATAAAATAAAGTTAATAAATATCTAAAACTAATAAATTGAGAAATATCAGTATATGCATAATTTGAAATTGATAAATAATAAGAGAAGCATAAATCATAAGAATCTCTAATGGAAATTACTTGTATATTACTGAATAACATTGCATATACAGACTTTTTGTTTAAATCCTTTTTAAAAATAATTTGACATTCAAATGATGTATATGGGTTTCTTTAATAAATAAAACTTTATTTAACATAATTTAAAACATAAATCTTTACAAAATAATCATGGGAGTAAATTGCTCCCTGAGATTTATACTCAGCCAAATTTTAGATCCACTTATAAATGTCTTTGCATTAAATATTGAAGTTTTCAGAGACTGCATTATTATATATCTATTAGAGAGCATAGCAAAGCCACAAACAAGTGAAGGGAAAATTCTAAGACAAAGTAGTAACAAAATTGAATAGTCAATGAATGTTCATGACTAAAATATATAACACACGTGCCCTGGAAATATAGAATTTACCCAGGAGTAGAATAATAACAATGCTAAAGATAGCAACCAAAATTGTATACACTTTACAGTTTTCAAAGACCAGCCTCATTTGTTATTTTGCTACTTAAAATGCAGTAACAAATGTAAAAAGGAAAAATGAGCAGATAATGTGGCAATAGTTCAAATGAACAGAGCCAGATACTCAACATTCTTCTTTTGCTTCAATTATCTAGGTGTTTCAAGCTAAAGAACTACATTATAGGCTAAATTATTTGGATAATTTCTTTATATATGCAAACTTATTTATCAAGGGAGCATAGAATCCTGAACTCCCTTTATCAACTTAAATTAAAAATAAAAATAAAAATAATTCAGAAAAGATGAAAGCCCTGTAATGTTTTGCTAAATTACTCACCTTCCTGTTAATTTAAACTCCTCCATATCTACAACAATCTTAAATACAATTTCCAGCCACTTCAATGATATTTTATGGTACCTTCCTCAAAAATGGTATAAAACTGCTTCACTCTCAGTTACAGCATTTGGGAAAGTCTTTGCCGTTTGATTTCTGTCACCCTCTGTGGGCTTCATTTGCATACATTAAACTGAATGAGACATTTCATATTTTCAGAGTGAACTTTAACCAAATGACTAAAGTGTAATGAAATTCTTCCTTCTTCGCAATTTCCCATTTCAGTCTCTTCCATGAAAAATCAGGTGGCCCATTGTGCACTTTGCTGTGCTCCAATTGATGACATCAAGCTGTTCGGCAACATGCAAATCAAATTCTCCCTGAAGACTGTGTTTTCTTGCACTTGGTTCAAGAAATTTAATGTAAAGCCTTGTCATTGATGTAATTTAATGTAAAGCCTTGTCATTGAAACATCAAGAAATTCATGTTTTTCTTCCTCATAAACTTTCGGATGTATTTGGAAACCAGAATGAATTTCGTTTATCAGAAAATTATTAAAAAATTCAGGTACTGAACTGAAGAGGGAGAAAAATCCTGATACTATTTAAAAATCAAGAAAATTGAATTCAACTTTTTAGGTTTTAAAATTATCAAACACATATACTTCGTTATTGAAAGTTTTCCTCACTAGTCACCCACCACCAGAATTAACAAAATATTAGTTAAGAAAAAGTAAAAAGTTCTAGTTATAGGACTCACTTCCCATTTTCATAGCCCTGGAATACAATCTTTACATTATGGTTTTAGATTTCAAAAGCTTTGATCAAGGTGCAAACAGGAAACACTTAGAAAATAGAATGCCCACCCAGAACTCCTTCGACCTCACCATGACCATGTCATCTAAATTCTCAAAGATAAGAATTGGCAACAACAGAAAGTACCAATGGACTGATCCACACTTATATGCCCTAAAGGCTATCTAAGTCCCATAGAGGTCTCTGGACAATGACATCAAGAAGAGTGGCAAGATGTGTCTAGCCAGATCTGTCCTGTACAGCTTCAGGACATTTCTGTGTGCTGCCGAGAATGGTAGAGGCAAGATGGATTAGCATTCATGGAGGAGCTTCACAGATTTGAGAAGAGCTCATCATATGCATTGTAGCATATACTATATCATTGAAGACCAACATGAACAGTACAGTGTCTTAAAATCAGTTGTGTGTATTTATTATTACCTAGCAGCATTCCTTAACTCTGATATGAATAGACAGAATTATATAAACATTCATAAAGGAAAGGAGAATAAGAAAATAGTATTTTTACCATTTTACTTGTCATTGAAATAGATTCAAACTAGGGATATATAATCAATGATACCATGCCTGATAGTAAAATATCAGAATTGTCTCAAAATTGCTATACAATGATTGTTTTATTTTTTAATTTAAAAATACTTGTAAAGATATTCGAGGATACGATATGCCAGAAAAACCTTCCCCATCACACACCGAAAGAGTAAACATATAACACATAGCAATAGCACATACAGTGATTTATGTTTAAAACACAATAGTTGTTACCAAGGAAATACAAATTAAAATATATTAAAAAACAACAAACTACACACACACACACACACACACACACACACATACACAGATACAAACACATATACATGCACCACACAAGCACACATAATCCCAAACTCTTCTGAAAGTTATCAATATTGAGGACTCATGGAATATACCATATCACAGAAGCTTTTTTTCTAAAAATATATCAATATAGATTACCTAAGTTCGGTTAATGTTAAATACTATTTCACAAAAAAAGGAGGACCATTGAGTTTTTGAAAAGGCACATAGAACTGGGCATCTTTGGGGGCCACAAGACTCCATATACATACATATATATATATATATATTTTTTTTTTTTTTTAGGGGAGAGTGCAAATGCAATCCCCAACTACCACAAATTATGCAGTCAAGTTTCCCACATTTGGGGAAATTACAGGGGTCAGCACATCTGGAGTGCAATGGATAAGCCTTGCCCTGAGAAAACCACCTTCGTGATCATGGTATCTCCCCTGCCAGGTAAGTTTGTGATGAAATATATTGAGAGAGAAACAATTGATCTCTTTTCCTTAACATTCTACTACCTCTTAGGGTACCACCCCTTCTAATACAGTGCTACTATAGCTGTGGGGTTCTAGAAATGAATGCCACTGTTTATTATGATCTCAGATAAATCATTTACTCTCTCTTAATCTCTGATAAATGGGGATACTGTAATTCTCAGATATGCAATCTCTTTGAGGATAAAATTAAATCTAAATGAGGAAAACATGTTATATAAAAGCTTATCATCAAATAGATGATGAAAAAATTTTACTGAGTTTAAATCTATTGTATCTTGCTGTGAAATTAAGAGGTAACACAGGTTCAATAATAAATTATAATAAGGAAATAATAAGCGGTAGTCACTATAACATTTATGATAATTTTAAAAGATATGATCACTGTCTTCAATTAATGAAGAATAAAAAAATGCTCATGCTTGGAAAATTAACAAAAATTATTAACTAGTAAATATATTTAACAACTATACATGCTATAGAAAATCAGAGAAAAATGTTAATTTTGGGTTAGAATAATTAAAGCAAGCTTCCACATGGATGTGCTACTCCACTACTCCCAGATAACTGCAACCTTGGAGCATTTTATGTGTTCCAAATGTAGACTCCAGGGAGTTCCCTGGTGGTGTAGTGGCTTAAGGCTTCGGTGCTGGCACTGTCAGTGCTGCAGCCTGGGTTCAATTCCCAGTCAGGGAGCTACCCACATACCAAAAAGCCAAAAAAAAAAAAAAAAAAAAAAAAAAAAAAAAAAAAAAAAAAAAAAAAAAAAAAAAAAAAAAAAAAAAAAAAAAAACCAACAAAAACAAATGTAGACTCCATCACTAGCCATAGGTAAAGGCTAAAATCCTGAATTTTAAAGTGTCTTCCATATAGATTTATTTTTATGAGTCTATAAAATTGCCAGCTACAGAGTGGTTGCTATGTGTCTACGTGTGATGTTTCAGAAATTTTTAATGAATTCTTTCATTTTATGTTACTTCACACATGAAACTAAATAGAAACCAGAGCTAAGTATAAGCAGATGGTATAAATGCAGAGAAGCTAAGCAGCAGCAAAAAGATTTCTTGAATTTATCAAGTTCTGTGAGAAGATGTGAAAAATGTTTCCTTTACTTGTGTAAGTGCATCTTATGAGGATACTGACTCTAGACTGTGCCCTGTTGGCTGAGATTTTCCTCAATTTGCCTTTGTTTGCCTTCAAATAGTAGCTATTTTTTTTCCATGTGAGATATTAAGTTGGGAATAATATCTTATTGACTGCTGTGAATCTTCTTAATTTTTAATACTGTTAATATTCACCAAAGTTCAATGTGTGACAAACTTGAACTCACTGAAAAAAGATAAAGTTCTATCTTTACATAAAATCTTAATCTATGGCACTCTCAGGATCAGTACACAATATTAATAGGTTATGAAAAAATGCTACTGTTATATTTTCTGTAATATTTTCAGGAGTTGGTGTGTCATTAAATCTTAATTCAGAAACATCATCAAAATGACCCTCTTTCCTGTCAACTGCCAAGGAAAATGAGTCCACAAATATAAAATAAAATTTTTGATCTATGCATAGAAATCAGATGTGCTAAATATACATTCCTTTGGATTACAAAAAAAGTTTCTGTTGAGTCAGGAGAGATAAGGAATATGTGGTGAGAAACCATTCCATAGTTAATCATTTCCTTCTTCCTTGCTGTGCAGGAGAAACTCTGATTGCTAAACTGTACAGTCTCCATCTCCACAGAAGTTCCCTCCACTGAAGATTACAGGAAAAGTCAAAGGCCACAAAGAGTCCTGCTTTTATTCAAAGACCTGTCTGTACTTGCTTGCAATATCCTGTAGCTGTTCCCTAGAAAGAAAACTTGTTCTGGAACATTCTATTAATACAAATAAAATTAAAAATAAAAATTAAAAAATCTAGTCAGCCAACTGAATAAGCGTATGTTACATGCTTATCCAGAGAAACCTAATCTTTTAAGAGCTACCATAAGAGTAAGTATAAACTCTGGTTCCAAAACCAAACAACACTGGGTATGTTAGAATTTTTACTTGAACTTTTATTGACTGTGTTTCATAATCATCGTTTGCCATTATTTCCTGTTTTTTATCTGTAAGATAACTACAGTGACAAAATACATCCAATGAAATTATTATGAGGATTGAGAAAATGTGTGTAAAGTGCTTAATGTAGGATATTCCCATGGTAAATGCTCAATATTAGCCATATGTTAATATTGTCACAAACATATTTTAATCTTATTGTCTCCATAGGTCATTATAAAAATTCCTTTTAAAATATTTTCAATAATATATACATGGTCTCCAAGATAAGAAATGCCAGTATTCCTCAGTCCCATACTTAGGTGAAATTTGGTTACAGTTGGTTCCTCACTAATTTTTATTACAGAAAATCTATTTAATGGAGTCCTATGAATCACATTTTTTCCTGTAAATTAGGGTAATTGATTTCTCATGATATTTTACTTTGATTGTCATGAAGTACAAATCTGATAAAGTCACAAAAGATGTTGTAGAAGTAAACATGAATGCAGACTAGAAAGAAACAACAGAAAACAAAAAGAGACTAATTTTAAAAATTCTTGGAAATGGAGAAAGCATAGCTTTATATTCTAAAAGAAGACTTTTTATGAAAAGCTAAAATATGACTGTGATACGGCAATCCCTGAAAAGGTAAATTGAATACGATGTCAGCTATGTATAGCTACATATATTTACCACTTAAAATTTTGATAAAATATTATTTTTTATAATGGCAACACTAAAAAGTAATATGTATCATAAAATATATGAGAGGGTATACTTATATAAATGAAAGATGAAAATGACGAATTGTATAGTTATATTACATTTTACTACTAAATATTACAGGGTAATATGCATACGTATATACAACCACATACATATTAAAATTGTGCAGTCTTTCCAATTTCATCAATACTCCCTATGACAGCAAACATAAACACTAAAATTAATGCAGTCTGTAAATTATTTCAGTCTGTAGTTTGTTTTAAATATATATATATATGTGTGTGTGTGTATATATGTGTATACACACACACACACACACACACACACACATATACACATATACACAAGTATATTTATGTGCTATAAGCCTACATTCCTTTTGGAGAACTTCTCATGGTCTAGCCTTATTAAGTGAGTAAATTCTAGTGATAAAATACAGTGATAAAAAACTCCTGTTGTCCATATCATGATTTTAGATAACTTACTTAAATTCTCTGACCCTCATTTGTAAAATAAAGAGAAAATAATATCGTTCTCTTTAAGTAAGATAATGAAGTGCTTGGTTGCACTGCTTCTCACATGATAAGTTTTCAAAAACAGTTCTGAAGACTGAAAGTTAAAGATTAAGGTGTCAGAGGATTAGTTTTTTTCTGAAATTTTTCTTTATGAATTGCAAATCACCATCTCTTCCCGTTTGTTCCTGTCTGTCCTAATTTCCTATTTTTATAGAGACATTAGTCATATTGGATTAGGGTCCACCCTAATGACCTCGTTTTTAACTTAAAGACCCTATCTCCAAATTAAATTCTGAAGCACTGGGAGTTAGAACTTCAACATATAAATTTAGAAAAGATACTATTTAGCTCCTAACAGTTATTTAATTCATGAAAAAAAACCATGGTTTAATTTCTCATAATTAAATTCCGTTCTGTATTTTGTATTTGTTTTTCTTTTTTTTCCTTAGGGTTTAGTCTTTGCTTTAATTTTACATAGCATTCACATGATCCATTTCTTGGATCATAACCAATTATTTTGAGACTATTCATTCTTTAACAAAAATCTCTTTCACAGAAATAGACTTGATTTGTCACTTTCTCTCTGTCCTGCTAGAAATACACTTATTTAACAATAAGCCAATTTTATTTTCTAAAATGGAATCTATTTCAACCTTCCAAAAATTCAATTTTCAGAACATGAGAAGAATTTTTATATATCTTTAAGTTTTAAAATGATTGGCAAAGGATGGTATTTCATGTGTCACTGCATTTTAATTTCATATTTCATTAGATATATGATGATGACCAGAATCATTTGTATGCCAATCATGAGCTTAAATGCCTAATTTTTAATTTTGTGTATATACTTTGTAAGAGGAAGTTCAATAAAAATTTGTACTTAGGTATATGCTACTTAGAAAAATAGCCAACAGAGATTGGAAATGCATTGTAAATATATTAGCATTATATAAAATTGGATAACAAGAATGTATTAGTTATTTTGTCATGGTTCTAAAGAAACATAGAGTACATTATGTGATAGGCAGAGCTGACTTAAAGAAGAGTATACACACAAGCTACTTAACACAAATTCTTGCGTGATTTTGTTTGTTTGTTTGTTTTGTTGTTGTTGTTGTTTTTTATGTGGGTAGTACCCTTGCTGGGAATCAAACCCAGGTCGCAGCATTGACAGTGCTGAAGCCTAGCCACTACACTACCAGGAACTCCCTACTTACACAAATTCTTAAATTCTCTGAGGGTGTACACTGTAAATTCACCATATTATATATAAGTGGGATTTTGCATACAGTTTTTGTACTTTTGTTTGTTAAGCATTATTTGTAATATGTAAACATTCACAATTTTATGTCAATTCAATATTTTTTCATATAACATTTAATATGTGCTGTGACAACTCTGATAACTTTAAACTATGTAAATATAAAATATAAAATATAGAAAACTACTTCAATAACAACTAACAGGGTTTTTAATCCATTTCTCATTTAGAAAAAAACAGCACAGTTTGCTGCCATGTTCATTTAATTCTACATAAACACACTCTTTGAGGCTGAAACAATCTGATTAGTTTTCAATGTGAAAATTATCCAGAATTCTTTCTATCTCTGTGATGCACTCATGTTATGGGTTGTAGAAGTTGTAAGGCTATAAGAACAAGGAAGTCGAGTAAAAGATGGACTGTAGAATTGTATGCCTGAAACCTATGTAATCCTTGCTAACCAATGTCACCCCAATAAAAAAAAATGATTGCAAATACCACCCTGAGTTCTAGCACTTTCGATAATGGAAATACAAACAATAAATTTATTTTAAAAATCTTTATATATTTTAGATATTAGTCTCTTATTAGATGCATTGTTTGCAAATATTTTATCCCATTTGGTTGGCTGTCTCTTTGCTTTATTGATGGTTTCTTTTGCTGTGCAGAAGCTTTTTAGTTTGATATAGTCCCATTCATTTATTTTTGTTTTTCCTTCCCTTGCCTTTCAGGTCAGGTTTATGAAAAACAAAACACAAACAACCCAATTAAAAAGTGGGCAGAGAACCTGAACAAACACTTCATCCATGAAGACATACAAATGACCAAGAAACATATGAAAAAATGCTCAACTTTATTAGTTATTAGGAAAATGCAAATCAAAACTACAATGAGATACCACCTCACACCTGTTAGAATGGCTGTCATCAACAAGACAAGGAATAACAAGTGCTGGAGAGGGTGTGGAGAAAAAGGAACCCTCATATACTGCTGGTGGGAATGCAAGTTGGTACAACTGCTATGGAAGACAGGGTGGAGGTTCCTCAGAAAATTGAGAATGGAGTTACAAAATGACCCAGCAATCCCCCTTCTGGGTACCTACCCCCAAAATTTGAAAACTTTAGTCAACAAAGATTTATATACCCCAATGTTCATTGCAGCGCTGTTCATGGTAGCCAAGTCATGGAAACAACCAAAATTTCCTTCATTAAATGACTGGTTAAAGAAGCTGTGGTACATATACACAATGGAATATTGCTCAGCTCTAAGAAAAAAATAAAATACCACCATTTGTGACAAAGTGGATGGACCTTGAGATCATCATGCTAAGCGAAGTAAGCCAGACAGAAAAAATCAAGGACCATATGACTTCACTCACATGTGGAGTATGAAACTGAAGGCAACAAGAACAAAAACTCATGGACATAGTCAATGGTTTAGTGGGTACCTGAGGGTAAAGTGGGAGAGGGTGGGAGAGGAAGGAGGGTGTATCAAATATATGATGATGAAAAGAGAGCTGATTCTGGGTGATGAATACACAATACAACACATAAATGATGCACTGTGGAATTGTACACCTGAAACTGATGAAATTTTTGCTAATCAGTGTCACCTGATAAATTTAATAATAAAAAATTCATTTCATAGAAACAACAGAAAGTTTGATCTAATTACTATCTGCCTATTTAGTGTAAAGAATGAGCTAATGAAAATACATAAGATGTCTCATTAAATATATATAATAACCTATAGACTGTGTATTATTATTACTTTTCTTGCATGGTATAAGCTTATAGTGTTAGTATTTAAAACTGTATTTAAAATATTTTAATATTTTTTTAAAAAGAAGAAACTGTTAAAATATTGCAGAATTATAGAATCAACAAAAACAATATCATCTTAAAAAAGAAAATGCCTTTCCATGGATAAGTTTGCTGATATATATGAGTATTTATTTAAAGAGCGTGTACTATGTGCAACCTATAAATGATACCTCATTTCTGTGCATTTGCAGCTTTTGTTACCACTTCTGCTTATAATCTACACTGTCTCTCCTCACTACTTCTAGCCTTCCCAACCTGCAACTGTTAGGTTACATTGTGTGATGTAAATATAATTAATTAATAAGATTAATAACTAAGCAAAGAAGAAATCATTTTAACCATACATATAGAAATGTATTCTTCATAATTTGATATAAAGGTGAATATTAGCACAGTCTCAAACCATCTCCATTAATTAAGGAATAATAGTAACTTTAGAGGGGAAACACTTTGTAGAAACTACCTTAGTCAATGATCACAGTTCACATCATCAGTAATAAGGCATGGCCTTATAATATGCACTGATACCCTATGATATGCACTGGGAGGGATAAAACATTACTTTATATAATGTTCTTGCTCCAAAGCCTTATGGTTAACCTAATCATGAGAAAACATTAAAAAAAAAGTTAGCACTATTTTACAAAAAATAGGGAGGAATTGCCACAAATTATGTGGAGGGGAAAGGAGGCAATGTGAGAATTCTGGTTAGTTCCTGGAGTGGAAAAAGACATTGGGTGAAAAAAATTATGTAAGTTGTACTCTCTATCATCAAAATACAGCTTGATTTTGTTAACTATTTAAACAGTTAACAATTCAAGAATTCTGTGACAATTTAGTTATCATAGTAGTGTTATCTTAAGTGCTAAGTACTCCTAAATAAAATTTATATCTGGTACAAACTAAATACTTTTTATATACAATAATGTCAGTTTAAGATATATTCAATTCATACTTTTTGAAATTACTGTCAAATTTCAGATTACTATGACATATAAATTAAAAAGTAATGCAATTTGTTTTACACACAATTGTTCAGTATTACCTTCATTTATTCAGCAGATATTTATTAAAACTTATCATTTGCTATATGCTATACACCATACTAGGAGTTGAGAAAATATTTTGTTTATAGTAAAAGTAAAGGAGAACTGGAGCAAACAATAATATAGTTCAAAATAAATCAGCAACTTAATATTGGCACACATTTTACCTCAGTTACTATATTAAAAGCTGTTATTCAATCAACCCCTGCTCAATTTTTTTTTCATGTGGATTTAATAAACTTTAACATTAAAGGACTTTTAACATAATGTATTACCAGTAAGAAAGGATTACTCTCTGTAATGGGCTATTGCTGGGCCATTAATATTTCTGAGCCATTAAAGGTCTTTTATTATAAGATTGAACATTTATAAAAGAAGAATGAGGCACAATGTAAAGGTCAAATGAGAGCAGCTCTAGCAATTCTAACAATAATAAGAATAATATCAATATTTACCAAATGCCTATTTAGTGAAAGAATGAGCTAATGAAAATAAATAAAGTATGTCATTGAGTCTATATAATAATCTAGCTTCTGATCTCATATTTAGAAATTATTAATTAATTTTATACATACATACATAGATACGAACATGAAAAGAACCATGTTTCTTTTCCTCTTCCTGTATGCCATATCACAACCATTTCCTTTTTTATATACACTTTTCTCATAAAAAAAGATTTTTTTAAGTAACTTAAATGTCATATTTTTTAAGTAAATTACCTGTGGCCCACACTTTGACATGAATAACTCAGGTTGTATCAAGAAATCAAGTGATATTTGATCAAATCACACATTTCACTGAAAGTATGAACTTACAGAATTTTGTTGCTGTGTTACAACAGCTTAAGCAAAAAGGTTATCATTGAAGAAAAAGTCTCCAAATGGGCATTTCCTCTGCTAATAGCATAACCTAAAAGAATAACAATATAGTAACTTTATTCTTACAGAATTATTACAAAGGCATAGTAAGATATAGGTTACAGGAAAATGCTGTTTTGTATAGTTGCAATTATTTACAGTGTTTTAGAGGGAATAATCATTTAAGCCCTAAAATTTGTTAAAATATAAATTCCACTTAGGGGAGAAGGTAAGAAGAATCATGTTTTTAGGAAGATGTGCTAAGAATTTTTCTGGAAAGCTTAGAAATAAACTCAACTTACTTTGTTTTATATTAATCAGTAGAGAAATGCTCATGGATACTTTTTGTTCATTAAGTTCAGTTTGTTCATTCAACATACGTTTATTGAGCACCAAATGGTTGCCCAATTCATGGCAAGAGATATATACTTTGGTGAGCATAACAGACTATTCCTATTTAGAAAGTTCATTATCTAGTAAGAATAGATAGGCATCAATTAAATGCTGAAATAAACATGAAGTTACATGTATGGTGAGTGGTGTGAATGAGAGGTTCATGGCCCTACAGAGAAAATAACTAGGAGAATGTTATCTTGTGTGGATAGTTAGAGAAGTCATCTCTAAGGAATTGGTTTTGAATTAAGATTACAGATTATGTTTTCTAGGTTAAAAAATATGGGAAAAAATTTTCTCTAAAGAAGAAATAAAATAAGGAAAGGCCTATGACTCCAGGGACTTGATGATTAGAAGGAACACAAAAAAGCTGCTGTGTCTTAACCAGAGCAAAAGAAAGAGAAATCATTAGATAAGCCTGAAGAATACAGAAATAGCCATGTATTTAGGACCAGGTAGGCCACAATAAAGATTTAGATTACTAAAAGCAATGGAGGAAAAATGGAAGTGCTTCATGAACTGACATAACCATATTTTATTTTATAAAAATCACTCGGAAGGAAGAGAGACTGATTAGGTTGGATCAGTTAGGAGAGAAGGATATAAAATGCTAGATGATGGAAATAAACTTCAAAGAGAAGTACACAGAATCAGGTTAATTTAGGAGGTAGGATTCACATGGTAATAATGTTTGGATATGCAATGAGTATGACTGAAATGTCAAATTTTACCTCTAGGTCTTCTGGCCACTAAACACAATATGATTTTGTTATATGAAAGGGGAACATTTCATTATGATGAAAAGGCAGAGAAATCCTAAATGTGTGCACAGCTAATAACAGAGGTTCCAAATACACAAAGCCAGCATTTAATTAAAAGGGGAAATAGAGAAATCCACAATGATGTGAAAGGTAGAAAATCCCATGCTGCCTTTTCAGTAACTGAACAAAGAGATAAAAATCAGTAAGAATATACAGTTTTTGACAGAAAATAATCCCTGATGCAAGAGGCGCATTTTCAAGGTAGTGATGTGGGAAAGACTCAGCAATAAATAATTTAGTGATAACCTGATTATCTAAAAGATCTCTACTTGTCTTTCATTTTCTGTATTCTAATCGTCTGCTATTTTGCTACATTTATGATGGAAGCAAACTCTGAAAATTCCTGGAATTGTAAGATAACACTAGTTATCTTCGTGTCTTCAGATTAGGACACAAAAATTTATACTGGCAAATCAGCCTCAGAACCACCTTAAAGAAATCATTCAGAAGGGTTAAAAAAAATGTTACCTTACCAAATCAATGCACCTCTATGGGGAATCTCTTCAAAGAGCTAATATTTTCAAAAGAATCTGAATGAAACATGAAATGAATGATTTTTAGTGTGATGATGCTTCAATCCAGCAATTAAAAAGTACCACCACTGGCAACACAGAAAAGCCTCATGAAGAGTGACTCTCTAGCTCACAAAATAGCAATTTTGCCACAATGATTAATATTAGTACATGTAAAGAGGAAATGATGCATTGTGAAAAAGGACAGTGATCCTTAATAAGAACTAGAAAATCCAGCAGTTTATGCAGTAAAGTGGAGAGATTAAGTCAAGATCTATGTGCAGACATAACAATAGATTCATGGGGATGTAAAGTAAAGCATAGGGAATATAGTCAATAATATAGTAGTAATAACTATGTTCAGTGCCGAGTGAGTACTAGACTTATCAGGATGGTCACTTTATAAATTATATAAATGTGTAACCACTACACTGTACACCTGAAACTAATATAAAATAATATTCAGTGTCAACTATAATTTAAAAATAAATAATAAAAGACATGTATCTAGGAAACCAAAAGTGTCTGGTGAGGTATTTGCTCTCCACAAGCAGAAAAAATTAATCTGGCTTCATCTTGACTCAGGAAGCAGATCCTTCAATACTATCAATTCATCTCTGTATGATCCAAATCAATGCCCACACCCTACTTACTTTCTTAGTTTTCCCTAAGAAAGAAGATGCCATGTATACTGAACAACCCAGCCACTAAAAAGCATTATCTGCCTATCTTGGGCATTTAACAAATTGATATTTTGATTTGAGTACTGGCCTCACGGTGATCTTGCTTTGTGTGACTGCTCACTTATGAGTACCCCAATTAATTTTACGGACTTGTATAAGTTACTGTTGTGACTCTGAACCTTAAAAAATTTAACAAGGGATGCTAACTGAAGAGATCCAGCTTAGTAGCCAGGCTTTCTTGATGACATTCTGATAATTCAACACACCTTTCTCTTAAAATGTCATCAGTAATGGAAATAGAAATCACATTAGGTGGTGAACTTATTATACATCAAGTTGACAATGCACTGTAGAATTGTATGCCTGAAACCTATGTAATCCTTGCTAACAGATGTCACCCCAGTAAGTCTAACAATAAAAATGAATTAAAAAATGTCATCAGGCAAATAAATATTTATGGACTAATATAAATAAATAGCATGGATCTCTAAGGAAACATTCAAGAATATAAATATACAAATGGCCAAAATTTACCTAGATTTTCAAAAGTATGAGGTGGCGTACATATAGAAAAGGAGCAAAAAGAAATTCAATCACTATGTTTACGTTTCCTTTTTCCCTGAGGAAATTCCTTTTCAGAATGAAATATACAGGAAAAATACTTCCAAAAGCAAATGGAAGAAAGTGTCTAGGTTTTTATAAACAAGTTCAGATATTAGGAGCTTAACGAATTATATCTCAGGGTAGTGAGAAAACTCTCAAATAACATCTTTGAAATGCTACTAATAATTTTTGAAAAATTATGAAAAACACAAAAGGAAGCAAGAGGCCCAAATGACAAACTTTAATTAAAATGGTGGATTCTAAGAAATAAATTGTGGTAAGAATGAAAATAAGTTGGAGAAAGAAATTCACTGAAGGGGAAACTTCTTCATATACTAAGAAATGTAATAAATATCAAAAGCTGTAATTTAATTGCTGAAGTGTTTAAAATGTGCTTTCTTTTAGTTAACTGTTACTAGACTTAAGTATTAGGACAATATGTTAAATTTATCATATCAACAAGATACTCAACAATTTCTATTTCACTATTTTTACTAATATTCCAAGCCTATTGACAACTGTCTGATCATAATTTAGATTGTTGAATAGAACTACTATATTTAAAGATAATATGTAGATTAAAATTTTCAAATATTTCGGCATTTTGCACAGAATTCTCATTGTCAATTGTTATGTGCATCAGTGTTTGTGAGAACCTGGTTAATGAGAGTCCATCTTGGGAAACAGACCTACTTTTATTTTTATTCAGACAGGAAAAAAAGTCTGAGCCTATAATGATGAGTTAAATTCCCCAGATAAATAACAATCTTATGTGTTCCATGGGCACTCACTCATCTGACTTTTTCTGTCTACCTGTAGAAGATTAACTTTTATTAGACAGCATTGATAATTTATAGCCTCGTAAGACTATATTCTTATAAGATTTTTCAAATTGAGGTCTTTAAAATAAAAATAGGATGAGTTTTCTCATTGGATGGGCAAATAAAAGAAGATAGGAGTGGGTCCAATTCCTCTCTTCCCAAATCTTTGATATTAGAGTAGAAAAATCATTGTTCTGACTTACTTTGCTGTCAGATATGACTTACTGCACCACTACTTAACTGCCTCCCTCCTATCCCAGAAAGAGCAGAAGCATCAGAGCCAGAGCTCAAATCTCCATCCACTGAGGATGGCTTTAGGCAAATAGCAGCCATTTAAAGATTGCCAGGATTCAGAAATTTATACTGACTCTCCAAACTTTTCTCCATTACTTCAGAACTAATTGGTTTGTTTCTGGCTCTTCTGCACCAAGGGAGCTACTTCAGGTGTGTGTGTGTGTGTCTGTGTGTGTGTGTATGTGTGTGTGTGTGTGTGTGTGTGTGTGTGTCTGTGTGTCTGTGTGTCTGTGTGTCTCTATGAGAGAGAGACAGACAGACAGACAGACAGATAGGGACTGGGGCCAGGGTGGGGCATATTGGTGTGAAGGTGGTTCAGAAGAGAAGAGCCTTTCTCATTTCCTTCAAAGTAAAAGATTATAAGATAGAAGTCTCAATATCATTAGTTTAAATACTTGATCTTCCATTACTAATGCTCAATATTAGTATAGCCTTAGTCTCCATTTGTTAAATGAAAAAACACTCAATACTGAGTACTTTACCATTTTTTCAAATCTTGATATTAAATAAGCACAAGAAAATTTTAAAGTATCTACAGTTCTAATTTTAATTGATATTTTTGCAATTAGGTAGATTGACTGTTTAACTGACCATACTCAGATGTTGATAAGAAATCACTGCCCATTTTGATGATGGTAGAAAGTCACAGAGCCTCATTTTCTACTTCATTACTGACTTACAATAAAATATTCAAAACAAGCACAGAAAATGTGTGAGTTATATGAATTTGGGTGGCATAATGACAGAATCATGCTCCAAGATCTTGACAGGCTCAAATAATGGGCCAAATCTAACAAGACAGATTTAATCAAAACAATTATAAGGTTACAAAACGAAGCACTTGTGTCCAAAATCCTAATTGCACAAAAATGATTGAAAAGAAATGTGGCTCAGCAACGAAAAATATGTTAGAAAATTACAAAGCAGCTTAAAAGTCTCTATTATATTCTCTACATATTAATTATCAATGTTATAAGGTAAACATAAAAGCAAATTTCATCTTTTTTATTGATTAAAAATAAATATCTGTAACTTGATATCTATTATGGTCAAGCCCTATGTAGGTTGTTTTCTTTAATTATAAAATCTGCATTTTTAAAAGTATTTAAGACCAAAGAAAACTGGTTTAGATCAGTGTGATCAATTAATAAGATTGAAAAATGTTATTAAAATAGTTGAAAATCTATCTTTATCTTAAATAAAGATTTTTTGTGGATAAGACACAAATAGCATACCACCAGAAAAGAGACTAATAGGTAAAAACTGCAAAGAAATTGATTTTAACTTCTTATAAAGAAAAAGTTGGTCAGTACACATTTATAGAATGCTTACTATTTACCAATTGCTATGTAATTGAATCTCAAGGCAGTTGTTAGTTTGTTTATTTGAAAAGGAGCGTGAGTGCTCAATTTAGTTTTCAAACTCAGATTTGACCATATCTAAAGTCTTTGATAGTTTCAATTAACATTTTTTCTTACTATAGAAAGTTTTTCTAACTCTCAGATAGGACCGCACGTGAAATGAGCCAGCTGAAAAGGCATGTGTTTCCAAACACTGGAAATGTTCAATCATGGAGTGAAACACCATTTGCTATTTAATGAATTCTACTAAAATGCCTTTCTCCTAATTTATCATCTTTAACATTCAGTGTTTCCTTTAGCAAGTGTGCTCAAAGCATCTCCATCAAAGCCATGGTTCTCTGAAGATTTTATGAATCTGTCATAACTAAATAAAGCATTCCAGTCAACCAGAGCTGGTATCTAGAATCAAACCCCACACTCATGTTGATTCACTACTAATTGAAAATAGAAATTAGGAAAATAGCAACAATTTAAGCTCAAAAACATCAGAACCATAGTCAGAGAAACTCTTGTAGTTCTTGAAATTAAATATATATATATATATATATATATATATATATATACACACACACACACACACACGCACACACACACACACACATGCGTGTGTGTGTGTGTGTGCGTGTGTGTGTGTGTGTGTGTATCATCCGGAAAAAGTCCAGCCATAAATGCCTCTATTTTTCATATTACATAGCTGGGTATTTTCCAGACAGCCCTCATAAATCTCACACATACATATGTATACGAGGTCAGATAATTAATTTCATGAACTCATGCTAGAAAAAGTGCTACATACCTCATTGCTGAATATCACTACAGTCACCTTCAAAGTACTCTCCTTGAGAAGATATGCACCAATGCCAGAGCCTTGTCCACCCTTCAAAGCAATTTTTGAACTCTTTTCCTGAAATGGCCATGAGAGCTGTCATCATGTCCCAAAAACCTGACAATTAAGTTTGCAAACTTGCCACTATGTGCTTATGATGGCAGCACTGTACAAACAACTCAGTAAGGGGTCATAACCTTGGCAGGACTTCAGTGCACAGCTTCCCAAGAGGAGTACTTCAAAGGTGACTATAGTGATATTCAGCAATGAGGTACATATCACTTTTTATAGGAGTCTGTGAATTAATTGTCCGATCTCATACATATGTTTATTCACTAAGATGCCTAATGCTTTCAAATTTTAGATAATTATAATGTTTATAGATTATTTAGTATATGCCAGGCACTATAATTCTACTTTTTATATTAACACATTTAATCCTAACAATAATCCCATGAAGCAGGTTTATAGATGAAGTTACTGAAGCATAGAGACATTGAGTTTCTTGCTCAAGGCCACACAATTGGAGTGCCCAAAAAGAATTTAACAATAAAAATGAATTAAAAAAAAAAAAGAATTTAAACGAAGAAGCCCTACTGTTGAGTCCATGCTCTTAACCACTAAGGATACTGCCTTTCATAATTTGTTCCACAGTAGTCAAAATAACAAACAACTTAAATATATATGTCTTACACTTGAATTTTAGCTTCCATTGAGTAAAATATAAAATATCTATTTAATATATATAATGTTTTAGTAATATAATTTATTTTGGGTAAGTGCTGAGTGTTTTATATTTTCAGTTTTAAGCTTATCTCTAGTGCTTTATTATTTATTCATATTGCAGGAAGTCCTCATGTGTACAATGGGTATATAACTTATCTCACAAAAGTATAATGAGATAAGTTATGCTTAACTAAAATGCACAAATCTTTAATATGTTAGGCATACCAATATGCTAGAGAATTTTCAACAAGACAAATTACAAGGTCTCTGCATGCAAGAATCTTACTATGTATCTAGGTAGATAAAACTTGTAAAAATATTGCACATCAATGTTATATATGCTACAATTTTTTAAAAAGCAGGACTACAACATAATGCTTTGGGGAGGGAATGTCAGTCGCTTTACTGAGAAATTTGTGAAACATCAGCAGCTGTCATCTGAGTAAGGTTCTAGATATAGAAACTAGATATAAAACTAGATATAGTTTTGAACCAACAGAGACTTCATGCACAATGGGAGGAAGGCATCAAGTTTATAAAACATGGAGAAATGAAATAGCTGAGTGAGCACTGGAAACTACATACAAGGGCTGTCTGGAAAATATCCAGCCATGTAATATGAAAAATAGAGGCATTGATGGCTGATTTTTTTCCAGAAAACCTTCATATAATTCACTAAAGGAGTAAAAAATGGGCCTCAAAGGGATGTGGAGCATAAGCCCACAGAGACTTGAAGAGACTCGGCAACGTATAAAGAAGTGTAAGTGCTCTGCTCTGTGCTGTAGCCAGTGAAGACCCACATAGGGTCCTATACAGGAAAATGACATATGCATTACTCTGGTGGCCGTGGGAAGTATGAGCTGGAGGTGAGGAGGGAGGAACAGCTACCAGTAAGAATAATTATACAGCTGTGCCATTATAGTCTATGTGAGAGATTTTGAGGGCCCGAACTGAAATAATTGTAGGAAAGATGAAGAGAATGGAAGTTGAGGAAATTTAAGGAGGTCTGGAAGACCTGGTTTGGGTAATTAGGGGGAATGAAAGTACAACAAAATAAGATATCTGGCTTGGGCAATTGGTGGAATAGAGGTATAACTAAACAGAATTATAAACACAGGGCAAATAGTTTGTGGGGGAAAAGTACTGGAGTTTGAGGTCACTTTGTCATCCATGAGAAATTTGAATATATGAATCTGGCAATGATAGGATAGATAAAAACCAGTATTTTTGAACTGGTTGATAAATTAAAACTATGTAAGCTATTCCGATTACACAAGAAAAGTAAATGAAAAAATGGAAAACGCTCCAACTAATATAATCTACACCAATACAAAATTGATGACATTATTATTAAACACTTGTCCAACAGCATTGATAATAGAAGAGGTGACTAATCTTTGGCTTCTTTGGCAGAGACAATGCTGCTGTAATAATTATAATTAAGTGCAAGTCTTTATTTAAGTTGTAGATTGAAATAGGCAGGATGGGTCATTTGTTTTGCTCAGAATTAGGCTTACCCTGAAGGTTACCATGGGAGAAACTGGCACTAAGTTACTATCAGATTTAGACCAAAGAAATATCACGAGCTGTTTTAGGGCAGAAATTCACTGAACTTCTGTGCACAGCCTAAAGAATCCTTTTTTTTTTTTTTCCTTTTTTCACTTTATAGATCAGGCATGAGAAAAGAAGAGCAGATATTTTTCTATTAGAACTAATTTATCCTGAAGCTTCTCCCTATCAACTTAATACTTTAGACACATTTCTTTTCAATCTACAATTATTAATTAGAAAATGTCCAACTGCTATAGTTGGTATGAGACTGAGCAAGCAGAATTAGTATGAGACTGAGCAAGCAGACAAAACAGTAGGAGCCTAGCCATTAATATCTCATAAAATAAAGCTGTTTAAAAGAAATAATAACCTTTAAACTGCTTAGAAAATCCTTTGATGAACTTATATAACCACCTTTCCATCAGGTTACCTTACTTACATAGAGAAAACACTATGACCCTTACAGAGAATGCCTTTACTTTCTTTCAACAATTGTGTTGACAAAAGCCCAGACTACGTGCGTTAAACAATTTCATTTGTGTAGCAGAAAGTTCTTTACCAATCAATGAACAAAGTAGCTGTGCTTTGTACTTTGTGTTTAGAACTGTTTTACTTCCTTCAGCAACTATGGAACAAACACACACAATGCAATATTAGGTGAGAAATGTCTAATGTGTCATGGAAAAAATAAGTCAGTACATTAATATAGATGAGAGATAGGTAAAATTAATTCAATAAAAGTTCAGTAGAGAAACTTCAAAAGATAGGTAGAATAGCTAGAGAAATCTTTGTGGTAAAGACAGGTGAGGGAAAGGTTTGTATAATGTAAAAGGAAAGGAAAAGAAGAAAAACAATCTCAAGCAACAATTTGATCAAAGGTTGGTTCAGATTATCTGATTATATTGAATTTTGAAAACCAACCTAAGGCACTTACAGTTGATGCAGTAAAATATTTACATGTCTCAGTTTAATTTGCTGAAGATTTAGTTGCATCTACAAAAAAATTTCATTCCCATTAAACAATATAGTGCGAACTCTACTCCATGACATGCAAATTCCACTGAAAACTAACTTTTGGTTACTTCTAAACTATCATTCATATATATTGTGTGATTGACATATATAAAGCCAATCAATAATTTTCTCAGAACCTCATTAAACATATTGTCCCAATATGTCCTAAACATATTCAAGAGTTTTCCCAAATGTTCACTGTATGTGGAATATTTTTCTTAAAATTTCAAATCTATAAAAATCATACTGTCTGTAGTGGTTCAGTTCTAATGGCACATATACTGTAAAAATGTCTTTTTCCATAAATTATAATTATTTACTTTCTTTGCTGGGAGATGTATATATGTATATATCAATTTACATATTTGTGTGTATATATTCACATATACATCTAATATAGAATTTGTTAATTTAGCTCAGCAATTCAGCTAGGGATTTATATGTGATTTCCTCTCTTTGTATTATAAGCTTAAAGACTCACAATATTTTAAAATTATCTTCCATAGCCCATAATGTTTAACACAATTAATTTTTCCATGAGAAGCACCTAAGAAATGTGCCAAACACATACATACATACATACATACATACATACATACGTAAGGTGCCAAAATATTTACACATTTCAAGAAAGGAAAAAAACTGTATTAAAATACAAGTCATGTTTCATTTCTGCAATTACAAGAGGTGCTCAAAATGGTTTCCATCAGTATTTATGTAACACATAGATAACATCTCTCACAATTTGCATACATATTGTGGGCATCCTGGTGTACACACACACACACACACACACACACACACACACACATTTAGAGCAGTATTTAATTCATGAATGACCCACTTTTTTCATAATACAAATAAAAACAAAAATATATGGACTTTACCCGTGGAACCAATTATGATGATGACTGATTCAAATAAATACAGTGTTTCACATAGCGAGGAAGACACCACAGTTTATGTCCCCCTTCCATAGTAGAGAGTTAATGCTAGGAATTGGTTTCCCAGAAAAGTATTTCCCAGCCCTCTAACATTTAGAGCTGGCTTTGTGACTAGTTCTTGACCATGGAATGCAAATGAAGTTGATACATATTAGTTCCTGGTTTAAGAGGCATGTGTTCCTCCTTCTATATGATCTCCTTCTTTTTTTTTCTTATTTCTACAGGCTGGAAATGGAGGTTAGCAGAGCCTTGTGGGTAGCTAAGCTGGGTCCAGAGAATTCCCACAAGGTGAAAGTTTGAGCCTTACCTTGATCCTGCAGGGGAACTTCAGAGGTTAAATTATACTTCTTTGTGCAATGCCGGCCTTTTGTAGTCATACATGGGCTAACAGCTACCCATGGGTGACATAATTCCCCAGGCAATTCTAATTCCCTGTGCACGTAGACAAAGTGGTTCAAGTAGCTCTTTCCTGGAAGAGAATCGTAAGTACAAACCTTGGAAGTAAAAGAACACAGAAACCATGGTGAGGCATGCATAGAGACAGTAAAAGACCTGAGGTCATCTATCTGAGTAGAGCACTGGTAGCATCTGTTACACACAATATGTATTCAAATATCATTTGGCTATAATCAGCATAACCGATAGCCTGGTAGTATCTAACATACCTCCTACCTAAGAGGAAATTCTATCAAGGGTCTTTTTTACACCATTCTCAGAGCTATCAGGAAAAACAAATAACAACTGAAAATGATAAAAGGCATGGTTTTTCACATTCAAAAACATTCATATACTCATAGATATACATAGGAGTAGGTCATGTGAATCTACCCTAAAATTAGCAAAAGTGCAATTTATTATTCAGAGATTATTTCCAATATTAGGATCTCTCTTACATCAGAGCCCTGGAGAGAGAAGCATTACTATTAAAGCCAACAGTAATTCCAGGTGGCCCTGTTAGACTTCTGGTTGCATTCCTATGAAAATAAAATTTAACCTCAAAAGTTCTCATAGATACCAAAATATATAGGACCATATAGGTCGAGATAGTCTATACCATAGGATTATTGAAAGGTATGCATTTAATTTTCCCAAAGGTAGACAAGACACTGGCCTTCATTAACAGTAACTTCATCAAAGAGTGACTACAACAGTATGAATGATAAAAACCTTGAGTGAAGACCCAGAAATTATGATAGATACAACATCAACAATAGCAGGATTAACAACCAGTGACTCCCTCAATACTACAGACTTGGGAATAGTTGTGACACCAGTAAGGTTAAGCGATAGACCCAAGCCAACAGCAGTAGCGGTCTCAGAGACAGAGGGAGTAGCAACAAGCATCTAGAGGCAGATTTCAGGATTCATCATGGTTAGAATCCCAGTCACATACCTTGATATTTAGAGGCTTTTGGAACAATGTGATAATGAGACCTCTAAAAATATCATTGACAAAAACTCCTTATCAACTTTAAAAGCTACGAAGGCAGAGACAGCAACTTGATTTCCATGTGGTTATTTATTAACTGTGAAAATAATATAGCAGAGCCACAGTATAACAGAAGGCAAGGAAGGTAAGAGAATCTTGGCGATGCTGATAAAAGTGTCATTGGTCAAAAAAAGAGAAGATTTTTCACAAGGGTGGCCAGAAGAAAATGAGGAAATGAATATTGCTGCGATAGAACTGCATCACTTCGAAATGAAAGACAAATAGGATCGCAAAAAAGCCATTAGATTTTCTTCCAATTTTTTAAATATAGGGTTTTATACAAAGGACTAATGAGAACCATGAACATATGTAAACCCCAAGGAAATCTAAGAACCTCTGAGGCAAAACAGCTTTAATGGCTAGTTAGTAGAAAAAGCCAGATGAAAATCTCTATTTTCCAACTTTCAAAACAGTGCTCTTTCAAGTATGTAATGCCATCCATTATTTCTTTGATTTTGGTTCTGAGGACATGTTATGCTTAAAGGAAGTAAAATAAAATACATGCACTGTTAGAATCCAGTTGGGGAAACATGCAAATATTTCAACTTTACAAGCTTGTATTTTTTCACATTAATTTACTAGAAGGAAAAAACTAGGATAAAGTATTTTTATTTAAAAATTACTTATATTAATACAATATACCAGTTTCGCCTAAGAAAAATCTAGTTTCAATTTCCTAAACTAAATTGCTAAGCTTGCAGTGATATATTAATAATAAATATTACTTTTACTCTCCCTATTAGAATCAAACTGGAAGACAGATTTATATATGAAAACAGTCACATTATCATTAAAATTCTTTCGTCTTAGACATCATGGCACCTCAGCCCTGTGTACTCCTGATGGAGGAACAGGCTTGTGCTGTGGTCGAGGTAGCACCCAAGGCGTCAACTTCAGGACACACAGCAGCTATGTCCCACACTGCCCTCACCACCAGGCAGAAACTATGGGCACAGAGCCTGAGTGCTTCCCCTAAATGTCTCCTAAAACTTGCCCCTCCACCAACTCCACTTAGTGCCTGTTGCAGCCAGCTACAAATGGAAAACTGCCACTACCCTGTACTGTAAACAAGCCTGCATCCTTCCCCAAAAACCCTACCTCTCACACAAACTAGCAAGGGTACTTAGGGAAACTGCAAAACACAGGTGTAGCAGCTTTCGCCTGCTAAGAGGCACAGAATACCATCGCTCACCACACCCTCCCAAAGAGAAGGAGCACTGAGACCGAGGCGACTGAGTCAAAGAAGAGAAGCCCACCTTCCAGGAAATTTCCCAGTGTGAGAAGACCAAATAACCAAGAGAAAATATTGTAAGGCACTGAGGCAACACCAGCTGGGATGTGAAAGAAAGACCTCTTCTTATCCACCAGGGGAAAAGTCTATATGCCCAGGAAGAAAAGCATTTCATTAACAATGAATACCTTAGAAAATCAAGCTGCTCAGAAAAAAAATGAAAATCTCCAGAAAAGAAACTTAAAGATATAGAATTATATGATCTGAATGACACAGAATTCAAGACTGAAATTCTGAAAACACTCAGAGAGATCATAGAAAGCTGAATGAAGCAGCTAAATGAGCTCAGAAGGGAAATCTGTGAACAAAGGAAATACTTTAACAAAGAAATTGAAACTATCAAAAAAAAAAAAAGAAATTCTGGAGATAACACAATAAAAGAAATAAAAAATAAAATAGCTAGCATAGGAAGTAGTGCTGACCAGGTGGAGGAAAGAATTAGTGATATTGATGATAGAAAATGGAAATATCACAGAAGGAAATAGAAAGAGATTTGAGAGTCAAAAGAAATGAAAGAACTCTATAAGAACAATCTGACTCCATTAGAAAATGCAACATTAGAGTAATAAGGATACCAGAAGGGACAGAACAGAATTCTAGAGAGCTTACTCAAACAAATAGTAGATGAGAACTTTCCAAACCTATGGAAAGAACTGGAACCCGAAATTCAAGAAGAAAACAGGATGCCTTAACTATCTAAATTTTAGCAAACTTTCTCCAATGTCCATTATACTGAAGATGTCAAAGATCAATGACAAAGAAAGTATTCTCAAGGCAGCCAGAGGGTAAAAGATTATGACCTTTAAAGGAAAGCCCATTAGGGTACCATCAGACTTCTCAGCAGGAACTCTGTAAGCCAGGAGGTAGTAGAATCAAATATTCAAAATATTAAAAGAGAGAAATTACCATCCAAGAATAATTTATACAGCAAAATTATCCTTTATATATGAAGGAAGAATAAAGACTTTTTATAAAGACATACAGAAGTTAAGGGAATTCTCCCGCACAAGGCTAGCATTTCAGGAAATACTGAAGGATCCTATTTGACATGAAACTAAAAGCTAAAATAAATAAGACAAAGTTAGGACAACAAAAATGTAAAAGGGAAGGAAGTAAAAGTTTAAACCTCCAAAAGAGAGTGGAGGAAGAGCATGCTTATGAAAAGAAGCCACTATACATATATGAAACTTTCTTTTACATAAACTTCATAGTAACCACTTGAAAACAGACAAACGACAAACAAACAAGTCAGAACTCAGACACATAATCAAAAAAAATGAAGAAACAGAACGAAAAATCATAGAACATCTTCCAACTAAAATAACTGACAGAAAGAAAATAACAAAGAAAAAATTGAGACATTGAGCTACCAGAAAAAAACAAAACAAAACAAAACATAAAATAGCTATAGGAAATTGTCATATACCAATTGTCACCCTAAATGGAAATGGGCTGAACTCACTAATAGAAAGGCACAGAGTAGCAAACTGTATTAAAATAATAAACCCAAACATATGCTGCCTCCAAGAGACACATTTCAGCCACAAGAACAAGTACAAACTCAAAGTGAAAGGGTGGAAAACAATACTCCAAGCAAATGGCATCTAAAAAAAAGCAGGTGTAGCCATACTTGTATCTGACAAAACCGACTTCAGGATAAAAAAGATAATGACAGACAAAGATGGACATTTCATAATGATAAAGGGACAACACAAGAAGAAGACATGACATTTGTTAATATATATGCCCCAATAAAGAAAAACCAAAATTTACAAAACAACTATTAACAGAACTAAAAGAAAAAGCTGACAGAAACACAATTATAGTAGATGACCTAAACACCCCTTTGACAGCCATGAACAGATCATTGTAACAGAAAATAAATAAGAAAATATCATCTTTAAATGATACATTACAGCAATTGGACATAAGTGATATTTACAGGACATTTCATCCTAGAACACAAGACTATACATTCTGGTGCACATGGAACATTCTCAAGGATAGGCCATATTCTGCGTCATAAACCTAGCCTCAGGAAATTCAAGATTGAAATCATACCAAGCATATTCTCTGAACACAAAGCTTTGATATTGGAGATCAACTGTAAAAAGATACAGGAAAAACTACATATACATGGACATTAAAAAACAAGTTATTAAAAAGTGACTGGTTCAAAGAAAAAAATTAAAGAAGAGATTAAAAAATACATAGAAGCTAATAACAATAAAAACATAATGTATCACAATTATTGTGATGCAGTGAAAGCAGTAATAAGAGGGAAATTTATATCATTACAGATCTATCTCAAGAAACAAAACAAAACAAAAAAGCCCAAAGTCCACAGAAGGAAGGAAATAATAAAAATTAGAGCAGAACTAAATGAAATAGAGAACAGAAAAAAAATTTTTAAAAATCAATGCAACAAAGCTCTCGTTCTTTGAAAAAATTAGTAAAATTAACAAACCCCAGGCTAGGCTCACTAAGGGAAAAAAAGAAAAGAAACCAATAACCAAAATTAGAAACAAAAGAGGAGAAATTATGACTAATACCACAGAAATACAAAGGATCATATAAGAATATTATGAATGGCTATATGTAACCAAATATAACAATCTAGAAGAAACGGACAAGTTTCTAGATACATATAACCTACCTAGACTGATCCAAGAAGAACTGGATAATCAAAATAGACCAATCAAATGTAAAGAAATTAAAACAATCTACTCAAAATCTACCCAAAAGCAAAAGCCCAGGACCAGATGGTCTCACAAATGAGTTTTATCAAGCATTCAAAGAGAAATTAAAACCTATCCTCCTTAAACTCTTCCAAAATATTGAAGAAGAGGCAATATTTCCTAACTTTTGTATAAAACTAACATTACTCGAATACCAAAGTCTGGTACACACACACACACACACACACACACACACACACACACTTACAAAAAAAAAAAACAAACAAACAAACCATAGACCAATATCTCTGATGAACACCAATGTGAAAAAACTTTAAAAAATACTAGCAAATAGAATACAACATTGCATTAGTAAGATTATACATCATGATCAAGAGGGATTCATATCAGGGGCACAAGGATGGTTCATTATACACAGATCAATCAATATGATACACCACATTAACAAAATAAAAGATGGAAAGGATATGATTAAATCAATTGATACAGAAAAGGCATCCAACAAGATATAATGTCCATTTATGATCAAAACACTTAATAAAGTGGGTATAAAAGGAAAGTAACTAAAAATAATAAAGGCCATATATGACAAACTTTCAGCTAATATCATAATAAGTGGGGAAAAGCTAAAGCCTATTCTTCCAAAATCAGGAAAAAGGCAAGGATATCACCCGTCACCACTGCTATTCGATATAGTACTGGAAGTTCTAGCCAAAGCAATCGAGCAAGAGAAAGAAATAAAAGGCATTGAAAATAGGAGAGAAGTAGTTAAACTGTCACTTTTTGCAGATCACATGATTTTTTATATAGAACAACCTAGCCTAGAGACTCTAACAGATAGCTATTAGAAACAATAAATAAATACAATAAAGTTGAAGGATACAAAATCAATGTACAAAAATACGTTATCCCTAGTGGTGTAGTGGCTAGACTTTGGCACTCTCAACACCACAGCCTGCGATTAATTCCCAGCCAGAGAACCACAAAAATATGTTGCTTTTTTAATATATGAACAAGGAAATTTCAGAAAAAGAAATGAGAAAACAATACCTTTTGTAATCGCAACCAAAAATATAAAATACCTAAGAATAAATTTACCAAAGAACATGAAGGACTTATACAATGAGAACTCAAAAAGACTGTTAAAATAAATTGAAGAGGATACAAAGAAATGGAAACATATTCCATGTTCATGGATTAGAAGAATTAACGAAGTTAAAATGGTCATATTACTCAAAGAAATATATAGATTTAATTCAATTCCCATCAAAATCTCACAGACATACTTTCAAAACCAGATAAAAATATCATCAGATTTATACGAAACCTCAAAAGACCCGAATCGCCAAAGCAACCCTAAAAAAATCAATGGAAGCATCACACTGCTTAATTTCAATCTATATTACAAAGTGTCAATAATCATACAGCTTGGTATCAGCAGAAAAAAAGACACACAGACCAATGGAACAGAATAAAAAACCCAGAAATGAACCCACAAATATATGGACAGGTATTTTTTAACAAAAGAGCAAAAAATGTACACTGGAGAAAAAAACAAAAACAAAAACACTTCTTTAGTAAATGGTGCTGGGAAAGTTGGAAAACTCCATGCAAAAGAATTAATCTGAACTGTGAAGTAACAATATACACCAAAGTTAAATCAAAGTGGGTCAAAGATCTCCACAAAAGACCTGAACCAGTAAACTTCGTAGAACACATTGGTACTGAACTTACAGACTTTGAGTTCAGGGGTTCCCTGGTGGTGTAGTGGCTAGGTTTTGGCACTTTCAATGCCACAGCCTGGGTTTGATTCGCAGCCAGGGAACCATAAAAAAAAAAAAAAGAAAAGAAAAGAAACAGTTAGTGGGTTCAGGGAGAACTTCATGAACCTGACCTCAAAGGCAAAGGAAGTAAAAGCAAAAATAAATGAATGGGACTATATCAAACTAAAAAGCTTCTGCAAAAGAAACCATCAATAAAGCAAAGAGACAACAAACCAAATGCGAGAAAATATTTGCAAACAATGTCTCTGATAAGGGAATAATATCTAAAACATATAAAGAACTCGTCAACTCAACAACAGAAAAACAAAGAATCCGATTTTAAAAATGGGCAGAGGACCTGAACAGACATTGCTCCTGTGAAGACATACAAATAGATATATTAAGAAATATTCAACTTCACTAGCTATTAGGGAAATGCAAATCAAAACCACAATTAGATACCACAAGTAGCAAGGAGTGGGGTGAGAGAAGACATACGGTGTGCGTGTGCAGCAAATACATGATGAGGAAAGGAGAACTGATTCAGGCTGGTGAACACAGAATGCAACACATATATGATGCACTGTAGAATTGTATACCTGGAACCTATGTAGTTTTTACTAACCCATGTCACCCCAATAAATTTAACAATTAAAGAAAACAATTTTTAGAACTTAATACTCCATACTTATTTTTCTAAATGTATTAGAATTCCTTCATTATTACAATTTTGATACAAGTGATAATTACATATATTTACCCAATGACTTCACATTTTATTTATGTGTCTTCATGTTGTGTATTCTAACAGTATTATGCATTCATTGGTTCTCTGAGATCTTATATTCTGCTCGATTCTGTGACTGTTATAATTTTATACTCATTGATTGGATGAAATTTACCTCTTTATGAGCTTAGCCCTCATAAATTAAAAAAACTATTTTTTGAAATTAATAACCATTTGAATGTTAAATTAAATACAATGACTAAATAGATTATCTTAATACATAATAACTTTCTTACATTATAGTTTTGTTAAAATTATTTATACACATTTATGTAATACATGCTATAACACATAATATGTATTATATACAATAGATTCTCAGTTAGCCGGCATACATGGGGATGGTAAATGTCAGATAAATGTAGTTTCTGGTTGCTTGCGAAAAGTAGGCCCAACTATAATAATACTATATCCCATACCATTACATACTATAAACTCTGTACTGCCTTGATATAAATATTGAAATACAGTATTTAAAAGCAAATTAAGACAAATAAAGACAAACTTACTGTAACACACTTTTATTATAAGAAACAGCTTTGTGAATACAGAATGTAATTTTAGCTAAGTTGCAGTCAATAAACTTTTCAACTTAATAAATTTCACTAACAATATTTTTTTTTTGAGGTGAAACAGATAGTTTATTAAAAAGGGAAGTACACTCCTAAGAGGAAGGAGCAGGCTGGAGCTGGTAAAAGGCTAAAGAGCCTATTTCTTGTCTTTTTGATACCAGCCATTCTAACAGTATGCGGTAACATCTCATTGTGGTTTTTTTTTGTTTTTGTTTTTTTTAATTTTCTTTTAATTCATTTTTATTATTAGACTTATTGGGGTGACATCTGTTAGCAAGGACTACATAGGTTTCAGGCATACAATTCTACAGTGCATTATTTTTAAACTTCAAGTAACGTAGAAAAAAAACACACATACACACTTAAAACTGTTACAGTATGAGTAGAAATTTTCCTGGGAAGGCACTGCATCAGTATCATCAAGAAGGTAATGTAGTTAGGACAGGATCAGGAGAACTGGATATAGATGGTTTGAAATTTACTTTAATAGATGATACTGGCAAACTGGTGTGCAGCTTTCTTGAAAATTGAATGAATATCAGCTTGCTTTGGGGTCCTACACCTCTCATGCTAAATCAGATTTTGCAAGATGTGCAGCTATGCAGAAAGTTTAAACTTACATTTCTGCTAGAAATTGATTTTATTTTAATTTTTATTTAAAGTATTATTTCTTTGATTTTTTTTTTTGCTGGTTACTTGAGAGTGCCCATTGCTTGAGTTTCAGTTAATGCAGTCTACTGTAATAATATTTTATACACCATTATCACTCTTCTATATTATAAAATATTACTATATAAATAGAAAATTTGAAATGAGGGAATTTGGTTAACCTTAATGATAGAAGTGATCTATAATCAGATAATGAATAATATGTTTCTTTTTTACATATGAAACATCTGTGCTCATGTGAGACATATCTGTAATTCGATCAGTATTTCTATTCTTATAATTCCCTTTTAATATTATTACAAGTGAATCATAAATCATTTATGGTCACAATCAATTCTGCAGTTATCTCTAGGCTGATCAATTTCATCTCTGTTCCTACTTACTTATGCTTCTACTTAGGCAAGGCCATATGCTCCAGAGAATACAAAATTAGGTAATGAATAGTTATCTCAAAGAACTTGCAATGAACTATTAAAGTTCGACTTTAAATCAACTCCAGAGAAAGTGAAATAAATGAATTAAAGATCAAAAGAAAATGCTATTACACATAGGGGTGTACTGGAAAAGCTCATTTCATCAAAGTTGTTTCATAAGACATCTACTCTGAACATTTCAATGACCCTAAGCTGCATATCAGCTCACCCACTCCTAGCTTGGTAGATTGAACTGAGCATGAGGTTGGTTGTTTGGACACTTCATTTCTTTTTTTGAACCTAAGATACCTTAGGCAAATCAATTTACCTTTTTCTAATATAAATTTCCCCTACTTCTGTCCTGAATTTTATATACACAAGAATTTGTTTAAAAAACTTTCAAATCATAAAGTAGAGCAAGTTGTCAGAGTACTTTAAACTTGAAATATTGCCTTTTGTCTTGAGAGTTCCCAATCCAGTTTTTTCATGTATCTAACATTTTTGTGATATTTGACAACTATCTAAATATTGCAGAGAATTCAGATTTCATTAGACATATTGACCCCTCTAACAAGCCTTGAAAAATCTACATTTTTATTTCAGGTAGTGTAAGGATACATGCTTTATTCTCATCTCAATAGCCATGTTTGAAGGGTGTTCCTGGAGCTGATTCTAAAGTCTACATTGGAAGTGTGTTTCTCAAAGGAGTTATTATTCCAATATTGTGTGAAGTAAAGGAAGGATAAGAGAGGTTCATTATATGAATTAATCATTATCTGCTATTATTTGTTTTGCAAATGTAACAATTCTGCCATTTCTATATTCTATTTGCCACACACGGCTAAGGTACAGTCGGAATAAAATAAACACATGGAGAAAGTTTCAGTAAAATTTGCATATACGAGGGTTGTCCGAGAAGAATCCAGTCATGTAATATGAAAAATAGAGGCATTTATGGATGAGATTTTTCTGAATAACCCTCATTTTAGAGCTCAAAAATCTTTGTGAATGCCTTCCTGTCTGAGTCATGTTATCTAACTCTTATATCATAGGTTTAAAACTATATGACCAATTAAACCTGTGAAGATTCTGCCAGTCACATCTTCTTTGTCAAAGTTTACCTTAATGCAGAACATGGCAAAATTCTTCTAAAGAAATGAAAATACATCTTCTCCTATAAAATAAACATACTTTAATCATGTAATCTCCTACAGAAATGCAGGAGATTTAATTGACTTTTCATGTTTGCAGGCCTCATATTCTTTCTTCTTTATTTTTAGTTATTTTTTAAATTGATTTTAATTGTTAGACTTACTGGGATGACATCTCTCATATTCTTTCTTATTGAGCTTTTGTCCCAGAGCAGAAAATAGAAATGGGTATATGGGATGAAAAGCTATCATGGGGCTACAATTGATTATTTAATTGCTCTTGTTGATCAGGAAATGTCTTCATCTATTATTTATCCTTTACAAAGGGGGTGAAATAAGAGCATAGTAGTAAAATATTATGAAATTGAATACTCCTGATTAATCTTTTACCAAAGTCCTAGAAAACCTCCTTCATATTTCTAAGAATAATATTTTTTTGGCTTACTTAGAGTTTATTATTAGTTCAAGCAGACTTACCAATAGTGTGTCTGTGTATACACATCCTTTCAGTTTTTGCCTTACATTTCTAACATTTACAAACATCATCAGAGATCACAGTAAAATGTTTAGCTAATATTTATACAGGCAGAAAAACCCTCACATTATCAATTCTATCCTATTCACTAAGAAAATTTGAATAAAACCATTAATCTGTTTGGTTTTTTGAAAGATCTAATTTTTTAGAGATAAGTCATCTTCGATACATTTCATTTGTTTAAGTGATACTCTCAAAACATTTTTCTTATGTCTCAAATACTTTTTTCCCTGAAGTTAATTAATTTTCTCTTCCTGTATTCACATATATGTGCCTTCGTAACAAAATCAACATTTTATGCACTTTATTGAACTGTCTTATTTCCAAAGCACATTATACATATACAGTTCAATGGTGATGTTATTATATCGTAATATCTGTTCTTGTGCAAAGATATAAATGTATTTAGTGTCAGTCATAAATTTTATTGTCCTTATAAATCTATTTCATTAAAGCACTATAAAGTAAACTCAAAGTGTGCAGTAATAAGCTAGTGCCTATTTATCACATGATTGGGAATGGAACTAATTTTTCTTCACATTATTAACCTTATACTCATTGATATCTCTATCCTTCATTTGGTTAGATGCAACAGACTAAAATACTGAGACCAATTAGAAGGATGTTTTCATACCTCAATTGAAATTGTTTTACAGGCTTAAAAGGGAATATAGGCAAAGATAATGGTAAGAGAAAGCTCATAGTGGGTGTAAAACATGGGGACATAGAATAATGACTGGTGGTTTACAGGATACAGAGGTACCTGTAGACAGTTTAGGTCAGTGAATCCTAATTAAAACCTTTAAAGTTCATGATAATTCATTTGAATTTAAGTGTACAGAAAAACAAAATTTCAGCATTGTTTTCCTTCTTTTTAAGAAATAAAATCACCTGCCAGCTGTATGAAGGATATAACAGTAAAGTAACAGAAGGATCTCCCAAGAAACCCTTACTTTTGCAGCAGGAGCAAAATTTTGCTACACTCTTAGGCTCTTTAGCTGGGCTTGGGAATTAAACTGACACAAAACAGATTAACAAGAACAAAGAACACAATTTTTTTAATATAAATTTTGATGAAACAGGAGCCTTCACAAAGAAATTAAGTTTCCCATAAGAGGGAAATCTAAATGCTTTTATATTAGGTTAAACAAAGGAAGACAATTGTGAGACAGTAACTAAAATATATGGGAGGCTAAAGAAAGATAAGAATTATTTTAATGAGATCTATTTATACAGAATCCCCTTGGCCTCTACTCCCCAACTCTGATGATAAAAATGTTTCTTTCATTCTTGTATAGGGAGAGTATTTTTCACATGGGAGTTTTATCTTCTGCTTTCTAGAAGAAAAGGAGAGGTCTAAACACTCTTTAACCAGCTGTTTTTCAAGTGCTTTTAGCTCAAAATAATCCTTATGCCAAAGAAATGTATTTTGAGGTTATATATTCTGCCATCCTTCACTTTAGTAAGAAACTTCACAAAAGTTAAAGTAAAAACACTGGGCATCTGGTTTAGGGCAACAGCAATGCAATTAAAGGAGGAGATACATGGGACAAGTTGCAACTGTAGATGTAGTAATTACTTAAAATATGAGGTTGATGTATATTAGTTGTAACAAATGTTCTAATCCAAGTAAAGGAGGTTGGTTGCTGCACTACTATTTAAGATATGGAACTCTGAAAGAGAGAACCATTACCTGTAAACATATGTGTTGCATTGTAGTTCTACATTTAAGGTAAGAGTAAAAAAAAGTACATGGATTTACACAAGTTGTAAGATTATCAAGTAGTCATTGTCATGAAAAACAGGCCCTGAAATTCTTTTGATTACATAATTAATTCTGTAAAAATTTAGACTTCTAAGTAAGAATGGCAAAATTCAGACATATTTTAAAGTCATGCCCTCTAATCTCTAACAAAATGAAGGAATGCTATAAACACTGGCAAAAACTTCAACAGCAGAAATAAAACAAGAATGTTGATTTCAAAATACCTTCATTTGAGTTCTTCAAAAGATAGCTTCAAAAGAAACAAAAATATTTAAACAAAAATGAATGAGACTTAGTGTGACCCCAAACCCTTCAGAAGCCATACAACCTTCAGAAGCCAGATGGGTGAGTCAATGTTACCTCTACAACTTGTAAAAGAACATGCTTAAGAGTATCCTTATCTTTTTCCCCTTCTAACTCAGACAAAAGGTTGAAACAGTGAGTGCTGAAGTGAGACTCAGGAACTGTGGAAAATGAAAATGTATATTGTAATTTCTAGGCCAACCATTAAAAAGAAATATAATTGATACACTAAAAGAAAAGAGAGAAATGGAATCATATAAAATGCTCAATTAAAACAAGAGAAGGCAAAAAGAAAAAGTAATAAATATGCATAATATAAACAAAAAGTTCTTACAAACACAGTATTTTAGATATTAATATAACTGTATCAATAATCACTTTAAACATGAATATAAATATATATTTAAATTATATAAATGATTTAATGCCTATATAAAAATAAAATAATTTACTAAATACCAATTAAAACAGAGATTGTCTATGTGAATTAAAAAGAAGATCCAACTATATGTTGTCTGAAAGAAACTCACTTCACATATAAAGTCTTAAGTTGAAAGTAAAGGGATAGTGAAAGATATATCATGCTAACTCTAATCAAAATAATGCTATAGTAATTATGAGAATTTTAATAATGGCAGACTTCAAAACAAAGAACATTATCAGAGATAAAAAGAGTCATTTCATAATGATAAAGGAGTAAATTATTCATAAAGCAATATGAGTATAATCTTAAATGTCTTAACATGACCTAACAACAAAAAAAAGTCAACATATATGATACACTGATATGACAAAAAGAATAAATAGAAGAATTTACTATTAAATTTGGGGAATGGAACACTCCTTGTCACTAATTGGTAAATCAGCAGGCAGAATTTCAGTAAGAATAACTAAATAACAGTATCAATCAACTTGAACAAATTGACATTTATAGACTACTTCACCTAACACAATACACATTCTTTTCAAGCTCACATGGAACATTCATCATGATAGACTCACATTCTTGGTCATAAAACACATCTTAAGACATTAAAAATTGTAGATATATAAGTATATATTCAGATGATGATGGAATTAAACTATAACTCAATAACTGAAAGATAGTTGAAAATATTCAAAAACACCCATTTCTAAATAACATAAGTCAAAGAAGTGTCAGGAGAAATTAAAAATAATTTAAACTAAATGAAAATGAAAATATAACTGATCAAAATTTGTGGGATGCAGTAAAAATAGCACTTAGAGGGAAATTTATATCATTAATTGCATATATTTAAAAAATAAAGATTTAAAAGTATTATAATAATTTCAATTTTTCCCTCTTAGAACTAAATAAAGAACAACAAATTACACCTAAAGCAAACAAAAATAGGGAATAATATAAATTTGAGGATAAATCAATTAAATTGTATGGTGGATTGAATAATGATTCTCATAGAAATTCAGGCTATAAGTTTTGAAATTTACAAATGTTACCTTATGTGTCAAATAGGACTTTGGAGATGTGATTAATTTCTGGATCTTGAGATGGTGAAATTACCCTGGATTATTTTTCTGCCCCAAATGAAATCACAAGTGTCCTAGAAGAGAAAGGCAGAGGTTAGATTTGAGATATGAAGCTGAATGCAAGAAATTGAGTGAAGGAATTGTGCACTAAAATCTGCAGGTTGCTTCCAGAAGACAAAATAAATAAAGAAAACCATTATCTGCCAAGGTATTCAAAATTAACCAACCCTGTAGGTAGGGGTGGAAATGACTCTGTTTAGCTTGGTGCTTGGAATCACAGGTTGCACTGTCTACACTTAGGCTGAAAAAAATCAATTTAGTTGGTTCAGATTACAAGTTCAGACTCAGCTTCTATAGGGGAAGGTCCAAAATGATGGTTAGGCAAATGCTATGCCTACAGCCTCCCAGGATCACACCAAAATTACAAATAAATTATAGAACAATCAACCTCAAAAATAACTTGAACATTAGCTGAACAAAACCCCTATAACTAAGGATATACAAAAAGAGGCCAATTCAAGACTGGAAGGATGGGTGGAAACACACAAAGCATGAAGACCCCATTCCCACAGGTAATGCTTGAAGACTGAGAGGGACACCTCAGTGGTTGAGGTCCCTCTGAAGAGGGAGGGGTCCCAGCCCCACTGACCTCCCCAGTCTAAAGATCCTGTGCCAGGGGAAGAGGAGCTCCCACAACATCTAATGGTGAAAATCAGCTAGGACCCTGACTCTCCATTCCAGTAGAATACAGTGTGATGAGAAACACACAACCCTCTTAAAATGTCCACACACAGATTCACTTTCTTACAAACACTGACTTGGTCTCCAGGGGAGAGGCATCAACTCAGGAGGAATCAGAAACATATAGGAAAAGACTGAGTTACATGGCTTTGGGATGAGGGTTAGAGGAACAATTGTCTCTACCTGGAGGCTGCCTCACTTGGAGCATACAGACAAGTACCATCTTCTCTATGTTAAATCTTTCCCCAAAACCTCAAATCTGGGATTGCATTAGTCTGGTAAAATTCACACATTTGCACCACCTTAGTGATGCCCTAGATTCACGGCCAGCCCAGCTAATAATACATTACCCTGGCACCCTTGGCTACTGAGCAACAAGCCCCTCCCCACAAGCAGTGGAAGTATTTACAACAGCAAACATCCCACGGCAGCCCCAGGATCTTTTGGTGGTGGGCAATGACCCAAAACTTGCATCACAATCTCTCTTGGGAAGCTCTTGGGGACCTGTGAGCCTAAGGCCAGTGGTAGATAGCCACAGTGTTCTCAGGGCCTTCTGTAGAATGGTCATGGGCTGGCACTGGTGTAAAAACCAAAACTGCATTAACATTGTAAAAACCACCACCCGCATCCCATAGATCCCTGGAACCTAGTCCAACCCACCTAGAGCTGCATTGCTGGGGACATCCTCCCCTCATTACCTAAGTGGGTGGCCCTGCCCCACACACATGCTTCAGAAGGCTTTTATAGTAGTAGACAGCCCATGGTAGCTTAAGGAACTTTCAGTGGTGGGCAGTGACCCAAAACCTGTATTAAAACCTCTCTTGGGCAGCTCTCAGGAATTTATGGGCCTGACATGAGTAGTAGCTTGCTGCGGTGTTCTCAAGGCATTTTCCAAAGTGGTCACAGGCCAGGCAATTGCACAAGAGCTAAATCTGCATTAACCTTGTAAAAGCCTCCAGACATACCTCCTGACTCCCTAGAAAGCTGCCCCATACATCTATGGCTGCATCACTGAAGGCACTCTCAACCCTGGGTCAACTAGTACCTCTTGCACATGTAAGGAGTTTCTCTCAGTGGCTGAGACTTATAGGCAGCTGATATCTGGTGATAGGCCCAAGGGGCCCTAGGCCTTTTGCTAAGCTGCCTCAGGCCCAATACTGGTGGCAGCCAGCCTCAGTTCACAATTAGGCCACCCGTGTGCACCTCCATGTCCAATATAGGCAGTAGTCAACAAAATACAGCTTTGTGCCCCCTACCAGGTTGCTGCAGGCCAGTCACAGGAAAGACTTATATTGGCCTGAACAGGCCTTTCAAGAGATACCAGAAACATCACACCCAGAGGTCAGCTTTGGACCATACCACAGCACTATGTCCTTAGCCCCACAATCATCACATCTCTGGTCTCAGTAGGCACAAGAGCCCACTGGAGCGAATCTGCCTCTGAGGAGTCAGCCACCACACAACTCATATACTGTGGGTGCAGCCAATCATTACCGTCAGCCAGCCTGGGAGTCAATCCCACTCATGGCCAAAAGCAATCAAGGCTCAAATACAACAGAAGAACGCACCAACATATTCAAGGGACACTCCTGGATCATGAGCACAGAATATCAGGGAGACCTATTGGACCACATAGAACACATAGTACATAAGGTCACCAGGCAAAGACTGAGAGACATGAGATCTACCTAGTACATAGAAGTAAATACAGACAGGCAGCCAGAATGAAGAAAGAAACTTACCCCAAATAAAAGAATAAGCAAAACCTCCAGAAACTGAACCAAATAAAATGGAGGCAACTACAAAACCAGAGACTGAGTTTAAAACACTGGTCATTAGAATGCTTAATAAACTTAGTGAGAATTTCAAAAAAGATATAGTAAACATAGACATAGAAACTTTAAAAGAAAGTCAGAAATAAAGAATACACTAGAAGGATTCAACAGAAGATTAGATTAAGCAGAGGATTGAATCAGTGATTTACAAGACAAGGTAGCTGAAAACATCCAATCAGAATAACAACAACAACAACAACAACAACTACAAGAATTTTAAAAAATGAAGATGGTTTAAGGGAACTGTGGGACAACATCAAGCAAACAATATTTGCATCATAGGATTGCCAGAAGGAAATTAGAAGGAGCAAGAAATCAAGAACTTCTTTGAAGAAATAATAATTGAAAACTTTCTAACCTAGTGAAGGAAATAGACATACAAGTCCAGGAAATGCAGAGAGTCCCAATCAAGATGAACCCAAAGAGGACCACACCAAAACACATTATAATTAAAATGACGAAGTTGAAAAAAAAATAAATGAAAGAAATAATTCTAAAAACAGCAAGAGAGAGACAACTAGTTACTTACAAGGAGCTTCTGATAAGACTATCAGCTGATTTTCAAACAGAAACTTTGCAACTCAAAGAGAATGGCACAGAATATTCAAAATCATGAAAAGCAAGGGCCTGTGACCAAGACCACTTTACCAGCAAGGTTATCATTTAAAATTGAAGGAAAGGGGTTCTCTGGCTGGCTTTGGTGCTCTCAATGCTGCAGCTGGGTTCAATTCCCAGCCAGGGAATTACCTCCCCCCAAAAAAAATAATAATAAATAAATAAATAATAAAATTGACGGAGAGATAAAAAACTTCCCAGATAAAATAAAAAAGAAAAAACTTCTTTAAACAAAAGAAAGGAGAAAACAAACAAAAATAAAAATATATGAATAATAACATGGCAATGACAGTGTACCTTTCATTAATTGCTTTAAATGTAAAATAAAAATTGAGATAAAATCAATGATATCAAGAAAGAGTTCTTTGAAAAAATATACAAAATTGAAAAACCTTTAACCAGACTCATCAAGAAAATAAAAGAGAGGGAATTCCCTGGTGGTGTAGTGGCTTAAGGCTTCAGCTCTGGCGCTGTCAACGCTGTGGCCTGGGTTCGATTCCCAGCCAGGAAACTACCCACATAAAAAAAAAAAGAAAAGAAAAGAAAAAAGAGAGCCCAAATAAATATATTTAGAAATAAATTAGAAGTGACAGTGAATCCCACAGAAGTACCAAAAGAGTTTTTATAAGAAAATACTAAAAGCAACTATTTGTCAACAAATTAGATAATCTGGAAGAAATATATAAATTCTTGGAAGCATATAATCTTCCAAGGCTGAATCAAGAAGTTGAAAATATTAATCACTACCAACAAAATTGAATCAGTAATCAACAAGTTTCCAACAAATGAAAATGCTAGACCAGATCACTTCACAGGTAAATATTAGCAATACCTTTTTTCCTTAAACTATTTCAAAATCTTCAAGAGAAGGGAAGATACTCAAGCTCATTTAACAAGGCCACCATTATCTTGATTACCAAACCAAACAAAGATGTCACAAAAGAAGAGAATGATAGATCAATATCCCTGATGTATATAGATGCAAAAATCCTCAACAAAATTTAGTAAAGAAAATTCAGCAATACATTAAAAAGATCATACACTACAATCAAGTGAAATTCATCCCTGGCATGCAAGGATGGTTCAATTAAGATGATGTACCACATAAACATAATAAAAAATAAAAATCATAGTCATATCAATAGATGCAGAAAAGGTGTTTGACAAAATCCCACATTCATTCATGAGAAAGTCTCTCAGCAAAGTGGGAATAAAAGAATATATCTCAATGTAATAAAGGCTTTAAATGACAAACCCACAGCTAATATCATACTTAATGGGGAAAAGCTTTAAGTATTTTTCTTAAGACAAGGGACAGGACAAAAGTGCCCACTTTTACCACTTTTGTTCAACATAGGACTGGAAGTCTTAGCCACAGCAATCAGACAAGAAAGAGAAATTAAGAAAGATCTAAATGAAACGAAAAAAGTGAAAGTGTCATTATTTGCAGATGACATAATAATAAACATAGAAAACCCCCAAGATTTTACCAAGACTATTTATTGGAACTGATAAATGAATTCAGCAATATAGCAGTGTACTAAATTAATATTCAGAAATTGGTTGCATTCTTATACACCAACAATAAACTATCAGAAAAAGAAATGAAGAGAACAATCCCATTTACAATTGCATCAAGAAACAATATTTAGGAATAAATTTAACAAAGGACCTGTTCTCAGAAAAGTATAAGACATTGAAGAGAAAAATTAAAGAAGATTCAAATAAATGAAAACATAGGCTCATAGATAAGGAGAATTAATATAGTTAAAATATCTATTCTACCCAGAGCAATCTATAGATTCAATGTAATCCCTATCAAAAAAGCATTGAAAATTTTCACAAAAAGAGAAAAACTTAGTCCTAAATGTTATATGGAATTATGACATAAAATAGCCATGGCAATCTTGAGGACGAACATGCTGCCTGATATAAAATTATGCTACAAGCCTATAGTAATCAAAACAGCATGGTACTGGATAAAAATAGACATATAGATTAATGGAACAGAATAGAAAGCCCATAAATAAATTTATGTCTATATGGTCAGTTAATCTATTGCAAAGAAAGCAAAAATTTACATTAGGGTAAAGGCAGTCTATGCAATAAATGATGCTGCAAAACTGGACAGATATATGCAAAAAATAAATAAATAAAACTGGACCACATTCTTATCCCATATACAAGAATAAACTCAAAATAAATTAAAAATTTAAATGTAACACCTGAAACCATAAAACTCCTAGAAGAAAATACAGAAAATAAACTCTCAAACTTTACCTTTAGTAATATTTTTACTGCTATACCTCCTTGAGCAAGGAAAACAAGAGAATAAATAAACAAATAAGACTACATAAAAAAAAAGTTTTTCACAACAAAGGTAATTATCAACAAAACAAAAAGATATCCTACTAAATGGGAGAAGGTACCTGCCCATGATACATCTATATGGGGTTAATATTCAAAATGTATTCTTAAAAAATCATACAATTCAACACCTAAAAAAAAAATTCAGTAAAAATATTGACAGAAGCCCTGAATAGAACATTTCTCCAAAGAGGACATACACGTGGCCAATAGACATATGAAAAGATGTCAACATTACTAATTATCAGAGAAATGCAAATGTAAACCATAGTGCGATATTACCTCACTCCTGTCAGAATGGCTATCATCAATAAATTGACAAAAAGCAAGTATTGGTGAGGATGTGGGGAATAGGGAATCGATGTGGATTGTTGCTCTAATTGAAAATTGATGCAGTTACCATGGAAAACAATATGGGGGTTTCTCAAAAAAATAGAACTACCTTATGACCCAACAATTCCACTCCTGGGTATTTATTTTAAAAAAATCCAAAATGGTCATTTGAAATAATATATGCACCCCTATATTTACAGCAGCACTATTAACAATAGCCAAGATACGGAAATGACTGAAATACTTATTAATAGATGATTGGATAAAGAAATTATGGTATATTTGTACAAAACAGTGTTAGTCTGCCATGAAAACATTAAATATTACCATTTGCAAAAACATGGTTGGACAGAACATTATGCTAAGTGGAACAAGTGAGACTGAGAAAGACACGTACAGTATGATTTCACTTATATGTGGAATCTAAAGAACAATAAATAAACAAACAAAACAGAAACAAACTCACACATACAAAAAGAAATTGATGGTTCTTAGAAGGGTGGAGTGGTGGGGGGATGGGTGAGAAAGGTGAAGAGATTAGGAAGTACAAATTGGTAATCACAAAATAGTCAAAGGCATGTGAATTACAGTATGTGGACTATAATCAATAATGTTGTAAAAACTATGTATAGTGTCAAATGGGCACTAGACTTTTTTGAGGGAGCACTTCATAAATTATATAAATGTCTGACCACTGCACTTCACACTTGAAACTAACAAAATAATATTGAATATCAACTATAATTTTAAAAGATATATATAGTCATGGAATGTAAAGTACAGCATTGGAAATACAGTCAATGGTTTTGCAATAGCTATGCAAGGTATCAAGCAGCAGATTGTTGGGATTATCTCTTTGTGAGGTGTACAAATGTCTAAATATTATGTTGGCTTGCATACTGAAACTAATTATAAAAAACAAAACAAAAAATACATAGAAAAACAACAATCACAAAAACTCACCCTGACTTTAGTTTAGTGAAATGGATTTCAGTCTTTTGGCTTCCACAACTGTACATTTGAATTGTTTTAAACCATACATTTGTAGTAATTTTTTATAGCAGCCACAGGAAACTAATATAAATTCAAAATAGCAAAATAGAAAGACAATGAAAGCAGAAGCTGGCTTCTATGAAAACCTCAATAAAACATAAACATATAACCAGGCTACCCAAGACAAAAAAAGAGAAAGCAGATATATTATCAATAGAGAAAATGAAATAACTATTAATATTAGATATTAAGGATAATAAAAGAGTATAATAACTGTAGGCCAAAATTTTTATAGCATAGAAAACATTGACCAATATTGACAAGAACACAGGTTACCAACACTCATAAAATGAGAAATTCATAATCTGGGGGATTCTCGGTGGTGTAGTGGCTAGGCTTTGGTTCTCTCAGCGCCATGGCCTGGGTTTGATTCCCAGCCAGGGAACTTCCCCCCACCAAAAAAAAAAAAAAGAGAAATTGATAATCTGAATAACATTCTACCTATTAATAAATTGAATCAATAATTAAATATCTACATAATATTAAGGACCAGGCATAGGTGGTTTCACTAGTGGAATCTACCAAATATTAAGGTAATAAATTATACTTAATCTCTACTATCTTTCAGAATATATTTTTCCAAAGATACTATTTTCAAAGCCACTTTGTAAGACCAGCATTATCCTAATAGCAAAAGCAGATGCAGAATTATGAGAAAAAAACTACATACCACTATATCTCATAAACATTAATACAAAAACATTTAACTAAATATTTACAAGTCAAACGCAATAATATATAAAAGTATAATGTAGAAGAATGCAAGTCTGGTTCAATATTCTCAAATCAATCAATGCACTTCAATACATAAGTACACCAAATGCATGTGTGTTCATATCAACAGATGGATTAAAAAGCATGGCAAAATTTAACACACATTCATGAAAAAAATGCTCAAATACTAGGAATGGAAGTGATCTTCTTTAACCTAAAAAGGGAATCTATTAAAACACTATAGTTAACATTATACTCAATGGTGAGATACAGAATAAATTCCCCAAGATTCAGAACAAGGCAAATATGTCCTCTCTCTTGTCCCTACTATTTAACATCACATTGAATATCCAAGGTAGAGCAATACAATAAAGAACAGGAAAAAAAATGGTATGCCAACTGATAAGGAAGACATTAAACTATTTTTTTGTCTAATAACAAGAGAGTTTACATAGAAAACCCCCCAAAAAAATCTGCAGAAGAAACTTCTAGTACTAATTAAACAAGCAGAACATGGTTGCAAAATACAGAGTCAATATATAAAAGTTAATGTCCTGTACAGCAGCAAAATTTTGGAAAATTTAAAAATGTTTTAAATACCATTTACAATAGTACTAAAATATTGAAGTACTGAGATATAAATTTAACAAAATCCATACAGGATCTACACGTGAAAAACTATAAAACACTGATGAAATAAATCATGGAAGACCTAACTAGGGAGATATGCATATTAATGGATTACCTTAGAATGTCAATTATTTCCAACTTCTTTTATAAAATCAATGAAATCACAAGCAAAACCCCAGCAAAATATTTTCTATCAATAGACAAATTTAAAAAAATGTATATGTAAAAGCAAGGACCTAGAATACCCATCAAAATACTGAATAAGAATTAAGCTTTGAGTTTTAACACTATCCAATTTCAAGATTTCCTATACAGTTTATTGTAGCTTATGTAAATAAATAGTAATATAAACAATATAATAATGATAAAAGAAGCACATAGATAAATGACAAATAGAGTGCCCCAAACCAACCCGCACAAATGTAGTCAACTAATTGTTGAACAAATGTTCAAAAGCAATTCAATAAAGATAGACTTTTCAACAAAGGTTACTAGAACAACTGGATTCTATGAAAAACAAACAAACAAACAAATATTCATAAAGTCTAAAAGAATCTAATATCATAGGCCTAATATTAGTATTAATAGAATGTTGAATGCCTTTTCCATCAAATGCAAGAATTTGTATTGTTATTGAACTGACTATGGATTGCATGCTCTAGTTTATAGATGGGATTGGAAAACATTTCTTCTCTAGTAACACAGGAAGTAGGTTGTGTATATAATTTCATTTAATTTGGATTGCATAGAAATACATTTCCCAAGTACTTCCTGATGTGAAATTTTACTTGAAAGTTACATTTGTATGCTCCAGCTCATGAACTTGACAATATTCTGAGTATCACCATGGGCAAGTTATTCTCTGCATGGTATGGAATTTTCTAAGTTAATTAGAGATGCTACATGATTTCAGCTACCTGTGAAATGTTAAAATGGAGATATGATAATAGTCAGGAAAATGTTCTGACAGGGAAAAAGAATAGATATGTAGTGATTTGCATTTCAGTTTTTGATGTAAAGGTGACTGTTTTAGATAAAATTGAGACATTGTCTATAATTTATTGTTTGCTCAAAGGCTCTATGTCTGGTGCAACATTTCTCCAGTGACTACACAGTCAATCAGGAAGTTACAGGAACAAAAATTTTGATGTTAATGGCAATTGAAACTAAAGGCAATGCAAATAACTCAGGGATAGGAGACTGAATTTCCTCTTCTTAAGTAAAAAGGCACTCTTTCAAATGAGAGTATAAGACTGTATTGTACTTGATTTTGTTTATTTATATTCACCATTATTCCATAAATGACATGAAAATAAGGACTCTATGGAACCTTAGTGTCTACTATGTGGTAGGTACTCAGTAAATATTTGTTGAATAAATAACTAAATTATTAAATGAAATAATCTATTCTCCTTGATAAACAAATTATACAAAAACAAATATAAAGTTAACCAGAGTAAATACAAAGAATTTTTTTTCAGTATTCTGTGGTAGATACACTATTACCTAGCAAATTACATTCTTAAAGGAACATAAATATATACGGCCAATAATGCTGCAGGACAGGGGAGAATGCATTTAAGATCAGAATTAATTTTAAATTAAGGCAGTTTCAAAATATTCTGAGCATAAATGCCATGAAAGTAAATTATTATTAATTATGGCACTTTCAGACTTATCTTTACATTGTTTATAAATGAGACCAGGTTAATGCCAGTTCATTATATAAATTTTACTAAGTGATCTTCAAATATATATTTTTTCATTTATAAATTACATTATAAAATGTGTTCATATAAAGCAGAACTTCATAAATTTAGTATTTCCTGAAAGAATGGTATAATTATATTATTGATCAGAAAATGGTGTATAATATAAAACCACTCAATAAAAGATAACTTAATGCAATCTGCTGCAATAAATTTAACAGTAAAAATAGACTCTAGGCCTTACACAAATCATGTAAATGTGTTTTACACATGCACCTCCTAGAATAATAGATACATAGTATATATTCAGCACATTAAAAATTGTTTTCATTTGTATGTTAAAGATTTGACCTAAAATAGCACTAAATAGTGTTTATAATTATGATTCTAACAATAAAATTTCCCAGTGATTAAGAAAATGATCTAGATCACTGTAATATGATGTTAAATTAAATTTTCTTAGAATTTTTGTTTCCAGGGAATAAAACTCTTTTAATTAGAAGCATTCAGAATATTTCTACAAATTTCATGGTTACCTCAAAACAGGATAATGCTCAGTGTATATTTTTTGTTATTGCTGATGGTGATAATGATGGCAAGCTTTAAAAATGTCTACACTATAATCAAATCTTTCTTCTATTTATTCTTTCTTATCCAATTTATTTTACCAAACAGTCTTAAAATACTATATGATGGATATCAGAACTTCAGTCTTCACTGGAAAAATGTAAGAGGGAAATTACTATATTAATTTATTTGAATTTTTCTATTAAGAAGATTGTAAACCTCTTTAACTGATTTGCTAAAATATGCATAAATTGTCCAAGAACATATGCCCAATTGTCATTGAGTCTTAGTGAACAGATAAAAGCATGAAGTGTGCTCATTAATCAGATAATGCTCATCCATAGATAAAGGAAATAAAATTTTCCTACTTTTGTAGGTAAAATTTATACTGGTGTCTTCAGAAAAGGTAGATTAATTGAACAAAAACATTTAACATTTTAGTCTTTATCTGCACAAGGTACTATTTTATGTGATTTACATTTACCCCACGTAAACTGAGTGAAGTAAGTACCATTATGCACTCCATTTCACAGAGAGGAAACAGGTACAAAAAAATGAAGCAACTTGCCCAAAGTTACATGTATACTAAATGAAAGAGCTGAGTTTCTGACCCAGGCAATTGGGTCTGGAGCTTTTAATAACTAGGATTACCACCTTTGTATTGAATTAGATTGACTTGAATTGAAAAAAAAAAAATGGAGTGTTCAAGCACTAGTGCTATACGGTGAAGAAAAGTTAGATAATATAAAACTATCCTGAAGCAGCTTTCAATCTCATGGATGTTCATAAATATTGAACACTTAGAAATGCATTTCTAGATTTTTGGCATGAAAAATTGTCTATTTATATGGTATGCTATATTAGAGCTCTTGTTTTATTCACCCTTCTCTGAATCCTTAAGTGGCCTGGATGTTTATTTTAGAATTAATCACTTACTTCCTTGTCCGTATTAATAGTGTGTAGAGTGACTCAATCAGGTGGCAACATCCTAATTACCTACATTGTTTAAGAAACTATGAGGACATTATTTTTGTCTTTTCTTAACCATGGGTCTTCAACGTGGGTCCTGGGGTACATACTTTATGAAGGGGTGGCAACACATGAACAATTTTAAAAGAATTGATTTTCAGATACTCATATGTTTATGAGTGTGTCTTAAAATTGATCTCAGAAAAAGACCTAAATTCACATAGTCTAGTCTTACTTTATACAATTACAGGTCTACCTCTCTCTTACTCTTAATTTTCATAAGATAAATTAATCTAAGCTTTAAAAATCTATAAAATGCTAAACAAAGGAATACTTTTAAATATTGATTATAGGAAATTCTCCTTTAATTATTAATCAAAGCTGTCTTAAACCTTAAACTCTTTCTTCTCTTTATACATATGAGTTCTGTCAATTAAGCCTGTGAACTCATCCTAGAAAAACTGCTATATATCTCATTGCTGAATATCACTACAGTCACCTTCAAAGTACTCCCCTTGGAAAGCTTTGCACTGATTGCAGCGCCTGGTCCTCCCTTCAAAGCTATTTTGAAACTCTTTTTCTGGCATGGTTATCATATTATCAAAATGTCTTTCTTTCAATATTTTCTTTATGTTTGGGTAAAGAAAAATGTCATTTGAGACTGGATCAGGTGAGTAGGGAGGAGATTCCAAAACAGTTATTTCTTTACTGGCTAAAAACTCCTCCATGACAGTGCCGTGTGAGCTGGTGCATTGTCGTGATGCAAAAGCCATGAGTTGTTGACACAAAGTTCAGATCATTTTCATCTAAATTTTTCATGCTGCCTTTTCAGCACTTCCAAATGGTTGACTGTGAAGTTGGTACAAATTCATAATGAACAATCCTTCTGATATCAAAAAAGTTTAGCAACATTGTTTTGCTCTTGATTTGAACCGATGGAAATTTTTTGGTCATGGAGAGTTGGTTACCTTCCATTGTGCACTTTGACACTTTGTGTCAAAGTTGTATTGGTACACCCATGTTCATCACCAGTGATAACATGGCCCAAAACACCATCTTGCCTCTTCAAAAGATCTTGGCAAACTTCAACTCTTCTTTGCTTTTGTATATCAGTGAGCTCCTTTGGGACCATTTTTGCACACACCTTTCTCATGCCAAGATTTTCACTTAAGATTTTCTTGTTTCTCTATTGATGTTTACTTGGTCTGCTGTGCTTCTCACAGTTAGCTGACAATTCTGATGCACAATTTGACAGATTTTTGCAACATTTTTGTCAGTTCTTGTTATTTGCTGCCCTGACCTCTCTTTATTACTGACACTTTTTTTTTACTCAGAAAAAATGTTTAATCCATTTGCACACTGCTGTTTTCTTCATGGCATTATCCCCATAAACTTAGACTAAGATGTCCCTGATTTCACTTCCACTCTTGCCAAGTTTAACAGGAAACTTAATGTTTGTTTGTTGCTCTAATTCAGTGGTTCCCAAACTTTTTCTGCTTGTGTACTTCTTTTAAACCCATTAGAATAAATTGTACCCCTTGTTTTTAAAACAGCTGTTTTTAAATACTGGTGCTTGTTCAGTACCTATCTTAATGTAAAATAGTAGAAATGAGACAATAAGTTAGGAAAGAAAAATTACCATACTGAAAGTACAAACAATAGATTGAATTTTATAATATTTGCAACACAGGTAAGTATTGAGAATAATGATCAACTATTTACCAAACTTTTAATTTATTATTAATAATAGTATTTATTTGTGTTATCTGAAATTTCTATAATTGTTATACAGATCACTAGCCAATTTAAACATTGTTAGTGAGATCATTGCACTTACTCTGATGCACTTAGTATCTTGAAATTGGGCTCAAAGATGTAAGATACAATCTTAAAGCTGGACATGTTTTAAGCTTATTGCAGTGGTTATTTTTTATGAAGGTGTAAGAAGAAAAAGCTCTCTACACTAGTTCAGTATTAGTAAATGGCAAGAAGTGTTTGAATGCCTTCTCATTGAGCTGTTTGTGTTCTTCAATAACATCTACCCAGAAGGTAGTAAGATACTTTCCTTTAAAATCAGAATTTAAAGAAGAATTGGTTGAAAGTTTGATTAACTGCTCTTTTTCATTGATTGATAGTTTAGCTTCTTTGAAGAATTCTTCACTGAAGGGATACACAATCCAGTTGTTTTCTTTTCTATGTGAGGGAAATACTTCTAAAAGTACAGTTTAAGACCTTCCAAGTGACTTACATTGTTCTCTTTCATGTTTTGGGATAGGTGCAAGTCTTTTTCGGATAAGAAGTTGTTCAGAGTTTCAAAAACTTCAGGGTGATCTCTTTCAATACACACTTTCCAAAAATCCAGGTTTTAAATCATTGACTCAATTTTGTCAGTTAATTTGAATATAATGATTGAGTTATTTTGAAATCCAAAGTTGAGTTGTTTATTTCTAGAAAAATATCTGATAAATATGCAAAACTTTGAAGCCAATTACTGTCCTGAAACTTTGGAGCAAGAGGAAATGATGATCTTCAAAAATACCTGGACTTCTTGTCTAAGTTCAAACATCCATGTAATTTGCCATTAGATAGCCACCTTACTTTCATATGCAAACATAATGTAAAAGTAATATGCTATGAATGCTGTCCATTCTTCACACAGCACTTTAAACAATCTGGAGTTTTGTGGTTGTCATTTAATAAAATTTACAACTTTTACAGTTTCATGAAGAACATCTTTCAGTTTACTAGGAAGAGGCTTTGATGTAAGATTTTGCCTTTGAATGCAGCAGTCACTCCATGGTACATGGGGAGCTACTTCTTTAACTTGATTGCCTAGGCCTATAAAAAATTCTGACATAGGCTTGACTCCATCAATACATATACCACAATAATTTCACCAACTAATGTCCTTTTCAATGAAATAACCATTGATTGCATTAAAAATATCTTCCCCCCGTGGTACACTCTGTCAATAAGTGACAAAGAACCAGGTTTCCCTCAATTTCATTTCTTACCAAATACCTTGCAATAATGAACAAAATAAATGAATCAGTAATATCTACACTTTGATCAACCTGGATGGAAAAGAATTTACTTTTTCTAATTCTATCTATTAGGACAGCTTGAAGAGTCTCAGACATTTTCTGAATTTGTTGAGACATTGTATTGTTGAAAAAGAGATAGTATTGATTTTTTTTAACATGTTCAGAAATTAAATCTTCAGCTATGGTGTGATTTTTACTACATTTAGTTATGCAATAAGCAATATGGCAGAAAGCCTCAATTGCATTCTCATTGTCTTTCTTTCCTGATGTGTATGAAGTAATATTTAGATGCTTTTCTAAGTTCTGAAAAAAATGTATTTCTTTGTTTTTATACATAGAATGTTTAGTTTCTAAACTTTACATGAGTAGAGAGGGTTTCATGCAAACATTGGATAATATTTCTCTACATACAACATTCAGCAATAACTAAACTAATCAAACATTATTGCTATGGATGTATTTGTATATTTGGGGAGGTCTAGAAACATTGCAAATGGATTTTTCTGCAACTGTGTATAATGAATCATAGAACAGTGGTTTGGGGGAAGTGTTCATAGTCACACTGTCCCAATTGTCATTTACTAATGTGATCTAATATTGAAGTGTCTCCATTAACAGTGATTCAAACTTAATATTTATTGTTCCATAGCTAACATTTTGCATTTTTTTACTTTACTTATTTGTTTGCCATTACTTATTATTTTTCGCATACCCTTGAGAGGCCCAGCATGTACCTCCAGTGGTAGGCATACCACTGCTTAGGAACTGATGCTCTAATTCAAACTTTGACATTCTCATGAGAGCACTCAAAAACAAGAAATAATAATAATGAACACCACTCAGGAAGATACCTCCACACATTGACATGAACACACCTGTGAGACACAGATATACCAAGGTTATGAAACCATACCAAGCTATTTGTACAGTGCTGCCAACATAAACACGTGGTGACAAGTTCACAAACTTACTTGTCAGAATTTATAGATATATATACACAGGCATACAATAGTGATATAAATACAGATTATGAGGTTTTATATTCGAAATGATTATTTTTACCTATGTCTAAAGATGGCATTCAAAATAGCCAAGGCATAAGTTACTGATGCTCTTGTAAAATATTAATATTTTACATATTTTGCAGGACTATTAAGTTCTGCAAGTTTAATTAGAAAAATACATTGATTTTTTAGATTGTTTTATTTAGTTATATAGTTAAAACTGACTATATAATGTATTACTATTTTAATGGATTTTCAAGTTCCTCACATTTTAAAATGAAATGTACATTTTCTATCTATTTTCTATCTCTTAATAGTAGGAAATGCACTTATTTCACCTTAAAATAAAGAACTTCAGATGTGAGCCTAAAATAGGAAAGGATGTACATAATTTTCCCAAACTATTTTATAAGTATGTAGCAAAAAATTGGAAAAGATAAAGAAGAGAGTATCCATAAGACTACTACTATTAAATTTAAGTTCTTAGAGAACAGGTTACTATGAACCTACAGTAAAATCTCATAAGTAAATCTTTACTTCAAAAACTGAGCATGTATGCTTGAAAGACATGAAGTACTACAAGTTTAATTTTAAAAATTATAATTAATACTCCACTGTAAACATTCCATAGTAATTCAATTTTGCTGCAAGTTAAATAAGGTAGCCTAGGATGGCAGTGAATGATACAAATTTTTCTCTATTAGCACCGAAAGACTGTTTTGCCACAATATTACATAACATTCACAAAAGCTCAATATTATACATTCATAAGCATTTATTTAGTGCTTGAGTCTATTTGTTAGCTAGTAAGGATAGTCATGAATGAAGTCCTTTTGGTCTTGGCTGAGGTGATTGACATACTTGAGTATCTACTGGGAAAACTAGAGCACTCATATCTGCTGTATGTGCCTTGCATTTTTTAGTAGTCAGCCAGGGCATTCCTCATGGCAATGGAGGAAATACGAGAGAGTAAGTAGAAACATTCAAGGCCCTTGAGGTCTTGGCTTAGAATTAGCAATATGGCACTTACAGCTCATTACCCAAAGCTTGTCAGTCAAGTCCCATATACACAGGGCACTATGAGTTATAAGGCAAAGGACAGTTACAAGAAGGAGTGAAAATTATAGTCAGACCCATTTTTGCCATCTACCTTAGATGTATACAGGATTACATTGTTTTTCCTTATTATTTTATAGAACAGTGAAATATCAGATAGTTTGCCTAATTTGTTAGTTTGACACATTTTTAACAGATTTGAGTTAAATTGACCATTTCATGAATGTTCTTATCTCAGGAAAAAATCAAAATGTACAGTATTTATTTTGTTTCTATTTTAAATTTGTAAGTATTTAAATTGCTTATGTTGATTATTAGAAGGGAGGACAAGTGACTTGTTTAAAGTTTTACTTGGTATTCTTTCCAATTTCTGTATTTTGAAATATTGAAATTAAAATTGTATTACTTCTGTTTTGATTTCTTTTGTGCTTGGTGTATTTTTGGCTGATTTTGCTTGAAAGTATAAATGTTGAAAGTTGTATAAAATGTCTTCGAAAGAAAAATTTGAATTCTGTATAAAAAAAAACTAACAAATTTCATATAGAATCAAGAATTTTCAAGTTACACAATTCAATACACAGAAAAGTTAAAATATGTAATATCATGCTTAATAAAGGAAAAAGAAAAACCTCACAATTTGGGTAGAACCTATGGTCAATTTTACTATTTTTCCTAATTTTTATATGTGCTGTATTTAGTGCCTTCATATGCGATGCTTTTCCCCTACTTTTTTATTATTGTAATGAATATGTATCACAGCTATTAGAGTTAGAAAAACTATGGGAAATAATCAAGGGAAGAAAATGAGTTTCACACTGAACCTAAGTATTCCTTTCCCTAAGTGAATTTCTTAAAATGAATAACCTTTTATTTTATCTTTTCTGTCCTCAGATATATTAATTCTTATAGCATATTAGCAGTGTAAAAGATAACAAATTATGTGGCTAAATGGTGATGTTAATAACAAAAAAACCCTGGAAGAGGAAAAAATTTTACATATATTTGTGGATATCGCAGTAATTTCACTATTTGGCAAAACAAAACAAAAGTAAATTATTACTTTTTAATTTATGGATAGGAAAAGCTTTATGTGATATGTTAAAAATTTTAACAAAACATCAACACGGTGGCCTGGATTCAATTCCCAGCCAGGGAACCACCAAAAAAATAAAAAAAATAACAAAACACAAAAAATAATATATTCACATAGGGCATCATTTACCAAACTTACAAATGGTGTAATTAGAGTTAGGTGAAAATATGGCTTTTGTCTTTGCAAATATTTAAGGTAATTAAAAAAATCATTAGCAATAATAAACTAAAATATAATACAACCCTTATGATGATAGTGAAAACAGTGCATTGTTTCTCCAGTACAGCAAAAATTGGTTAAAGAAACAAGTTCATGATAGTGAATCATTTTCCAATTCTCTCAGAAAATATACTCTTTTCTAGCATCAATGCCCAGTTTTTAATTCTATTAACATTACACTAGTCTATGAGCACTTATTTGGTGACTTCTATACCTGAAAAGCACAAGACAAGACATACAGAATAAAAAATAAAATAAATTTAAAAAGAGAGGGGGTATAGGAGGAAATAAGCAATGGCCTCCCCCCAAAGTTGCTTACAAAATATTAAGAGAAATAAGACATGTATGCAAATAACTAGAAGACAAATGTCTATTCTTTGTAAAAGAGAAATAATAAAGAGGTCTGGGACTTCTGAAGATAGGCAATCATACTACACCACATCAAAGCCATAATTGGTTTCCTTGGAAAATAAGAAGCATAATTCAGTCAGATCAGTAACAAGTGTTATTAAGTATCCTCTATGGCCCCATAATGTGCTAGTAACTGTGATAGAAAACAAAACAAAAAAACAAGTAACTGCCGTCCATGATTCGTCTCTAGTCACCTAGAAAAGAATTGCAGTACAGAATGTAAGTGCACTGGGGCTGGGAAAAAAGACACCAGTGGAATTTAGCAGGAAATAACTTCATGAAGAAATGAAACCTAACAAGTGAAGACAATGCTTTGAGGTAAACGCAAGGGCACGCACAGAAATGGAGAGTCCATAATGAGCATTCCAGGATCAGTGAGCAGACTTATTTATTTTATAAACTTTTTTTTGTAGGACATAACAATGGGACACACAAACAAATTTTGTAATAAGGGAAAGGACAGACAAAAAGAGACAATGGAATTTAAATAGTAACAATTTGTTCAAAATGCAGTCAAGAGACCTTGCAGTTTCATAAATAAGTCAAGATTTGTTTGGCAGCTAAATGCAGGATGGATTGGAAGAGGCAAAGAGAGGAGAAATAGATGTTAGGAAGAATTAAATATGAAATGATACTCTATTCTTTGCTTTTGCTGATATGAAAGTATATTCTATTCTTTACTTCCCCATGAGGAATAGAGGAGATATTTCCCCATCTGCTAGGAGTCCTGTCATATCCTTTTGGGGATTCCTTCAGTGAAAGGAAACCACCACGTCAAAACATGACACCTCCTTTTCAGGGTGGCCTGCAAACAGTCTTCTTGCCTCACCTGGGGAGACCTCTGAAGGGTCACGCCATCTTCAGACCACCCTTGTCAACTGAGGCTTTCTTTAGATGAATTTGAAGCCTTAACTTCTTCCTCAGCCCAATCCTGCTTTCTCCCACTCTTTCCTTCCCCAGGTAATCTCTAGAGCATTCCCCACAGGCCTCCCATACAAGAAACTCCATCTCAGAGTCAGCCTCACAGAGAACCCAGTTGTACACATTTTCTTTTGCTGCTCTTTATAGATCTGTAAAACTGTACTTTGAGTTATGCCACATTGCCAGAATGAATGTGATAATACTGTTTCGGCAGCTACAATCCCCTGTTGCCTGTCTTTACTTTGGCCTTGAGGAGCTAGCTACTGTTACACTGACATCTATACTAAGTACTTCTACAAGGCATAGAGGCACTTTAAAAAAATAGCAACAGCTACAGCAAATACTAAGAAAAACACTTCCTCATTTTAAACTGTGATGAATAGCTACATCTTAAATTTTTTGTCTCACTCTATCTACTCTTGAGCCATTTCTCCTCGCCAAAAGGACGTTAGTTAAAAGAAATTAAAAGAATATGAATATATATGGTCGGTGCCCTCCTCTTTACAATGTACCTTCCATTACAATCACCATCTCACCTTCACTCTGAATTACAGTTGACCCTTGAACAAGGTTGAGGGTTAGGGGCACTCAGCCTGGAGCAGTCCAAAATGCTTGAAAATCATTTTACTCTATAATGGCTTCTTCCCATCCCTATATTCAATCAACCGCAGATTGAAAACAGCCTTTTTGATTCGAGATGCAAAATCTGCAGTTGGGAAATCACGGCTGAGAATCCAAAAATCCTATTTTGATCGCAGTTGGCGAAATCTCAGAGATTCGAATTCTGAAAAATAGTAAAGCTCGACTGTATTTACTAAAAAAACCCTCATATGAGTGGACCCACAATTCAAACCCATTATTCAAGGGACAATTGTATTAATTTTCTAACCCAGCTCTTCCTCCTATAGTGATGATAGATTAGGCCACTAACAGTTTTGGGAAAAGGGAATAGGTATGTGTTCTTTGCTAGGTTGATGTTCTCTGTAAAAGGTCCGTAAGATACACAGCTTCTGTTGTGAGAGTTTTAATGGTAGCAAGCTTTAACACGTAGAACTAAACTAGTTAGCATGCCCTATTTATCCACCCATGTTCACTTTTTTATAAATTGTTATTTTGTGTGCAGAAATCTACTTTAAAATAATGTATAAAATACTGCTTTTTTTGAAATGTGTTTGTACTAAAATTTTTTAAACATCATTTTAGCTGTTGGAAACATTATGGGTTTTAATTAAGATATCAGAGATACCAAGGTGATATTTAAGTTGTGAGATAAAGCAGGCATTATTTATTCCAAATTGTTTTTTCATTGGCTCATAACAGAAGAAAAGCCTCATTTTGGGGTAAGTGCAAATTCACAAGCAAAACTAAAAAGGTCGCAACTTCTATCATTTACTTCATTTGAAGGAGAATGCTCCAATTAAAGTAAGAATGATTCACACTTTTCCCAGAGAAGAAAATCATTAGCCTGAAACCCATCCACCAGATTAAGTGTGAAAAGCATAATTAACCCATTAAGTACTCATTTCCTGTGAAGCACCCAGCTGAAGTCAAAAATTGAGGAAGTGCTATTCAGCAGACTCTCCTTTTCTATTACATGTTATACCTTGATTTAATAGTTCCGAGTTATGCCTAGAGACTTACAGAAGAAATGCTTTTGTTATATAGAAGTTTTAGGTACATTGTATTGTTAAGTTTGTTTCTAAATAAATATACACCTAATTACTCTCTTTTATTTATGCAGAAATTTACCTAAGTAATATGCCATTGTTAAATTAAGTAGTATTAAAGTTAAATTAGGTAGTTAAAGTAGTGTTATTATCATCTCATGGTATAATGCTTAGTGCCTCACACAATATTAAGTAAAATTGTCAGTCTTAAAGATACAGGCTGATTATCAAAAAGCACTCCATTGTTTTCTGGTAACCAGTTAATGGAAACTGCTCTTCAACTGGGAAAAGAAATAATAAGCTTTTACAATCTAATACCTTGGTATTATTAAGTGAGCAAGTCTAAATTTCAATAGCATGCAAACAGAATATAATTTTAAATCATATTATGGAGAAAAAATTAAGTTATTTTCTGTCAAGTTTTCAAAAGTAATTAAAAAGAATCAAGAGTTAATGTTTCAAAATATTTACTCTGATTGCCAGTTTTCTGTTAGAATTGCCTTTTCCCCAACTTAATTATAAGCTTCACTCTCTGAACCTCCTAGTAAAATGATCAGTTGATTACTGATTAATGTATCTCAGTCATCACTTTACAATTTCTTGAATAGTTAGCATCTTTTAATGGTAGTACCATTTCTTTTGTCCTTAAAGGTCCGTAACTGTTCCAATAAATACATTTTATTAGTATGGCTTGTAATTACCATGAGCAATGAAAATTTAACCTATACTTCTCACCTTTGAACTTGCATATTTATATTTTTCAAAAAGAGTAAAACATTGCAAAAAAACGGGGGACAAACAGAAGATAATTTAAGCACGAAAAATAATTAGGGTAATGGGTAATTAATGAAAACGCTAATATAGTCTCTTGTTTATTAATATCTTCATTCCCTTTCATAAACTGATTCACACCTATATGGATTTTATTATCAAAAGACCTTATTCTATGAACAGTTATATTGCACTTTATTAATTAAATTATAATTTACTGCCTTTTTACTCATAACTCCTAACTGTAGCCTGCTAAAATTGTCAAATAGTATATTTAGATAATAAAAACATGCTCATTAAGAAAAATATTGTATTTGCTGTTATCTAGATAATTTTGTAAAAATGACAACACTAACTTAAATGATTGGTTGTACAAGGATATATTTAATACCAGAATAGTGCAACAAATGACAGAATGTTGGAGACAACCATAGCATTTTCATTTAAAAATATCTCTTTTTATATTTGCTTTCCTCTCATTATCTGTAAATATTTACAACCTAAAAATAGACATTACTATGGTAAATATCTGTTTCTACTAGATATTGGCTATTTTTTCATAGAAGTTCAATACTTATTCATTGACAATGCTAAGCTCTACTCAGTCACTTAAAGTACTTGAGTTTTGAAACCCATTTCTTTGGATACATACTGGATGTAATTTAGCTTTGCAAAGATCAGATGACTTTGGAAAGGTTTGCACTCAATCTCTCAGATCCCTGGAGCAGCAAACGGCCTAACAGCAGAGAGAAAGGCAAAAAAAAAGCCATCTGGGGAGCAATGTGGTTTGTTAGGTCTATGTAGTTACAGCCTGAGTAATAGCAGGGTGCTTGCTACAGGAACGATTTAGTTTTCTAGGTCTCTGGAGTCCTGGAACAAGCAATAGATCAGACTAGCCACCAAGGAAAGCACTCATGCTTCATAGCCCTACATATGGCAAGGAAGGCAAAAAACAACCAAGGATAGGAATCAATCTCTTTTACGACTTCCATTGGAAAACCAAAGTAACATCATATGATACAAGACTAAGTGGCCCACCTTGGGAGAAATGCAATTGTACCAATTTTTTGAAGCATTAAAGCAGGCTCGTGGATCTTTGGTTGAATAATATATGGCTCCTGAGTATACTGTTGGGAGGAAGATGTCTCATCCAAGTGTGAACTGTTTTTCACCATTATTTTCTGGGTTGAATTGTGGAAACAAGGCTGTTCTCATTTATTCTCTCTTGTAGGTTTCAAAAAATATTTAAACCCACTTTAAAATTAGTGAAGTGCTTTACTAATGATTGGTATTCAGTAGCTAATGTGTCAGTATTCTTTCTAGAAGATATTCCCTTCATTGAAGAAATTCTGTTTTTATAAAAGGATAGAGTGTATCCAATACTTAGCATTGAATGAGTGTAACCGAGGAATCATACATTGAAAATCATCTTCTTGTAGAGAACGATTCTGTTGCCAGTGTTAAGCAGTCATGTATTCAATCCAAATTCAAACAAATCAAAATGAGTATGATAGAAAAGCATTTTATCTGAAATTGGTCCCCATTATTATATTATATTATTATATTTTGGGTATGATAACCATATACATGTATTTTATAAAAAGAATAAACTCTCCCACTAAAATTATATTAAAATCATTGCAACATGCAAACATGGGAGAGAAGCTGAAAGCCCAATAAAATCAGCAGAGATTTTATATCTCTCCTCCACTCAAAGTCATGTTTGAGGCCAAAGAGAATGTTAAACAACTGTTTTGTCCACTGAGATAATTAGGGAGCTTTATATAGAATTCCAGGGACTCCAAAAAGGCAAAGTTTCTTGGATAAGCAAAGTGAACCCCAATGGCTTAAAATAAAATGGACATTAAATGGAGAGTAGAAAAGAGAAATGGGAATAGACGTAATTTTCTGAGCCTTAGACATGTCTTCTCTACGAGTATCTCTGCTGTTTAGGGGTCATTAACATCCATGTTATTTTCTCATTTGTCACACTTAGGATCCGGTTATATTGACAAAGAGAACAACTATCAGGAAAAGAAGAATCACAAAAATAAAGTGACTTAGTTCTCTGCACAGATGGTACTTCGACCTTGATGGTACAGAGAGAAGTTAAAGGAAGGGTTGATGGTATGCATGCTTTTCAATTATATTCAAAAGGTTGGAGCAGCTTGATCTTGCATTGGTTCTAACCTTCTTCACGTAGTGGTGACCCCCATAAAATTATTTTCATGGCTACTTCATAACTGTCATTTTGCTACTGTTATGAATCGTCATGTAAATATCTGATATGTGTTTCTGATGGTCTTAGGCCACCCCTGTGAAAGGGTCGTTCGACCCTCAAAGGGGTCGCGACCCACTCGTTGAGAACCGCTGTGAGAATTGTGCAGTCATTAATGCCAGATTTTCTGGATTTGGCAATAGCTCTGCTCAAGGAGGCTAATTTAGTAACCTCTGTCTCTTGATCCATGGGCCAGGTAGGATAATCCAAAAGAGCTCTCAAGCCCACTATCATTCTTTTTTTTTTTTCTGAGCTTCATAACCAGATTTTTATGTTATGCCCATTTAAATTATTGTAAAATAAATAGCAAAATCCCAGTGAAGCAGCCAGCATGTGTTATCTATCTCTGTTAGATACTAGACATTGGATATATTAATCTACATCATTTCAGAATAACGTGAGTGTTCCTGGTTAACAACACCCCAAACAAAGATAATCAGTTTATTCATACTAAGAAGGTTTGTTTATACATACCTTACACCGATAGTCATAAGAAATATTTTTTCTTTGTTAAAAGGCTTGCACAAAAATATTTCAGAAGGATTTTGAGCCTTGGAAATTTTCGCAGAAGCTTAATTGTATTGGAAGTAGTCTTACATCTAGCATTTCAGTAGCAACCAGGAGTTCAACATGACAACAAAAGATGAGAAATATCAATAACAATACAGTTGAATTACTAAAGATTAATCTTTCAGTTTCACAGAGAAACTAAACCCAGTAGCTTATGTAGTACTTGTATGTAGTAATAGCAGAAGGAGCAGCAGGAGGAAGAGGAGACATAACAATATAACACTGATGAGATAATAATTAACATTTCTTTAGCACTTACAATTATTCAGGCACTGCTTTAAGAACATCACATGCATTAATTCATTTAATGTTCTACCTTGACTGTAGGAACTACTACTGAATTTTCCAAATGAGAAAACTCTGGCAGAGAGAATAAGTAATTTGCTCAATGTGACACAGTTATATAGTATCAGAGTTGGGATATGCACCTTGCCTGACATTCTAATTTTGATGGCTATATCAAAGTAGACAGTCTAGTTCAGACGTCTCTAGATGAGCATAGAATGAGAACTTCATGGTGAATGTAAACAGATCCCAAGGTGCTGCATCACTAGCTGAGAACCTGAAGTTAGTAGCAACAGTGACCATGGACTAAATGTTAACAGTAGATACCAACATAGTGGTAGATTTTAATTACTTTATATTTCCACAAATATGATACTATTTCCATAACTTATAAGCACTATATAGTTCATCCTATGCTTAGTTAAACCATGCTGTTTTCTTCATGACATTTAAAAATTAAAGAACCATGCCCGGTAACAGTTAATGTGATGTACCTAAATTAGTTGATTTAAGCCATATCGGTAATTTCTATTTTTATATCCAAAATTAGAACTCATATATATAAGCCACATTTCTACACAGTGATTTTGACAAGGACTTGTTCTTAGTACAAATTTGTATCTACCTATTCTTACGATTTGTTGTGTAGTATTCATTATCACTATCCACTGAGCTTTTGAGCTAAAGAAAAATAAAAAAGAGACTAAAAATTTACTTGATGTGATTTCACACAATGATTTAAACTATAACAAAAACTGACATTTTTTTCCCTTGTGGCTTTCTTTCTCTTTAAAATATACTGTCTGTAAAGTGTACTTGTAAATCATATTCTGAAATTTCAGCAGTATAACTTTCATTGACATTAATGGAAACTGCCCTGCTGAAACACCACAGGAAGCTTGCATAATGTACCCTGCAATCTCCAGTGAGCAATATGGCCTATAACATATTGATTCACACATTACTGTTTGAAACTGTATAAGTAGAGACAACTAATGCACGATTTTGCCTTAGTTATATTATTACTCTGTTTCAAAATGAAAAACAAATATCTCTTCTAACTATAAAAATCACAACCCATACCCTAGGAATTATAAATAAAAGTAGCTGTATCACAATTCATGTTAAAAGGCCAATATTGAATTTTGTCTTATTGAACAAAGTCTTGCCACATTTAGGTTGAAAATACTATATTTCAGCCACAATTCCACAATGATAGAGTAAATATTGTACTACTGCAAAATAGAATTCTGAAGTGTAAAGCTACTGACTTGAAGTGTTTTCTTTAGGGTTTATGGATATAAGAAGCATTCCTTAAACGATTCTACCTTACTTAAGAATTGCTCGGGTTTCTGTATTGTCTGTTTCTTTTCTTAATACTTATAAAAGTGCATTCATTATACAAATATTAATAGTGATTCAAGAAATCTAGTCGACTCTAGTTTTTAACTCTATTCGATTTTTAAAGAGAGATATAATTAATTCCCTCTGAACCATGTTAAATTTAATTTTGTATATACTTAATTAGGGAGATTAAGAGAGGTTAAAGAATGCATAGCACATACAGTCAGAGTTGCCTTAACTTTACTATTTTTTTTAATTCATTTTTATTGTTAGACTTATTGGGGTGACATCTGTTAGCAAGGATTACATAGGTTTCAGGCATACAATTCTACAGTGCATTTTTATGTTACATGTAGGCTTTCTTCTGGTTATATGAAAATGCCTATATTCTTTTATGTGGTTTTGTAAGAATTGGCCTTGAGGAAAAAGAGGGGAGAGTATAGGAATTAGAAGAAAATAATGTATATTAAGTAATTTTGTTTGTCATGCTATGCACTACATGAAGTACGAAATATACTCTCACTTCAATCCAATGATCCAATGAGGCAAATGTTATTTGCTGTTGAAAATCTAGTTTCTAGAAACTTTCATTTCAGGCATCCCACAACCCTTTGTCACCTATCCCTCTTGGAGATGAGACACCCTACTCCCCCATTCAACCTTTATAAATAAAGTACATTTCTGAGTTTTCTTATATTTCTTTGGAAAATACAAAAAAAGAATCCTGAACATAAAATATTCAGATGGAAGATATATTTCACAAACCTGATGAAACTGATCTAAGATGGATAAAGCTGATTTTCTTTTGTTATTTGGCAGCCACATTTCACAGCCTTAATATTTATTAATTTTCTTTCTTTCTCAACTAAAAAGAATTGTGTATTTTCTAGCAAATGTTTTCAGGATCTACTTTCAATTAAAAAAATAAAAAATGAGTATTGTCTCCTCATGTATTATCCTTTAAACATCAGGGTTGGAGTTATTGCTTACCAGGCTTAAAGTGGGGAAGGGGAGGGTATTTTTCCATCCTGCAAATCACATGTTTGCATCCTTTTCTCAGTAGGCTCAGCTTACAACTTACAGTGTAAATATGAGCTGCACAAGCTGGGGGTTTACACAAGATATAATCAGGTAAAAGCAAACTGCTTTGCACTGAATAATGTGTTAAAATGGGATTTTGATGAAAACCTCAAGGTTTCTTGTAGAGAACTTCAGGGATTTGACATTCCATAATGATAACCATGAGTACTAGAAAGCAAGGTTAAGGGAAAAGAATGCATCTCTTTGTTATCATAGTTATTTTTCCTAAATTAAATGCAAGGCAACAAATAGCAGGTTTATCAAGTATATACACAAGAGCTATCCACAAAGTATCCAGCCATGTAATATGAAAAATAGAGGCATTTATGACTTGAGTTTTTTCTAGACCTTTTTTTACTACTGTACTTAGATTTTCCACTATACAAAACCACTAGCAATCAAGAATCTCTGTCATGGAGTTCATATTCAGGTTCATGATCACTCACATTTTATACTTTGTGACCCTCTTGGGAATCTTACCACCAGGAAGGCTTGACTTTTGAATCTATTTAATCATTGTTTTAGATAGATATGCAGCATCATTCAGAATACATGAGAATGGGGAAAAGTACATTAAAAAAAGTATTGACACATGTAAATGCATTTAATTTCATCTGCAATGCCTCAAAATGCTTTCATTTTGAGGAACTATGATTTATACTCTCAAATAAAATGAACCTAAAGCTTTAAATGCTGCTTATAATAGAGGAGAGATCCCATCGCAGAATATCTGTGTATGTTTTGTTTTCTGATAATATTTAGGTGTTTATTAAAGTATTCTATCTCCCTAATTTGAAAGGAAGTACTATGAGTAAAATAAATTAAATTAAGTTGCTGATTTTACAATGTTCTCATTAAATAAAAGGTATGTTTATGTGTGGTGACAAGGGTAAAAATCAACCCCTCGGTCAAGCTTGTCCAACCCATGGCCCACAGATCACCTGTGACCCAACACAAATTTGTAAACTTTCTTAAAACATTATAAGGCTTTTTGTGATTTTTATTGTCATTCAATTATGTGATTCTCGAGGACGAACTTTGTAGAAGACAATGGAACTGAATGGAACAACCAGAGTATGTTATGTCCGTATATATTGGAGTATTATCCATAATTTGCATTATAATTGCAAATAGTTCAGCCAGAAGAAACAAACAAACAAAAAAAAACCTGTTAAAATTAATTCACAGAATAAACAGCAAGAGCACTCTATTGTAATGGGATAAAGAATTCAAGTGTACATTCTGTACTAGGCATAGCACTGGCACACGCCATACTCTCCCGCTATTTTTAACGCTTGTGTGGCTTCGGTTTTATGGCAGCGCGTGGCTTCCAACTGCTGTCTTCCAAGCGCCCTGGAATTGACACCATCAGACATCACCGTGTGCTTGTGGCCACTTGACAAGTAAAACACAGCCCAGGTTGGTAATATATTTCAACCTACCGTTGAAAACAATGGTGTTTAACATTATTTAGAAGGTATGCAATTATTCTTATTTGATTATTAAACCTTGCTTTGTATTTTCCTGCTTATTAATTTTCATAATAAAAGTAAATATAGTTGCTACTCTATTATTATTTTTTTAATTCCAGCATGGATTTCACAATGTCTCAAAAGAAAACAGAATCTCCCCCCCAAAAAAATTACAGATAAAGGAAGATTATTCAGGAAAAAGTAGACAGATCACTGCTTTTTTGTTGAGGCAAATAGTAAACCACTCTGCTTAATGTGTACAGAATTTGTGCCAGTTTTCAAAGACTATAAGTTGATAAGCATTATATACAAAACATGCTGCCAAATTTGGTGCATATCAAGGAATGTGTTATAAGGTCAACAGAGTGAAACTGAAAAAAAAATCTGTCTTCTCAACAATTATTTTCAAAGTTACAACTCAAATGGAGTGTATCATAAAAGCTAGTTATGTGGTAGCAAATTTAATAGGAAAAAAAATCAAAACCATTTACTGATGGTGAGTTTATTAAGCAATGTCTGGAAGGCATGGCAGATATAATTTGCCCCGACAAAAAAAAGGGATATTTCTAAAATCAGTCTGCCTCACTAGACTATAGTCAGGTGAATTGTAGAAACTGAAAACTCTATTGAAAGAGGTTTGTAGAATAAAGTTGCTAATTTTAAATTCTATACTTTGGCAACAATGAAAGCACTGATGCTAGATATGGGATAACTTGCCATTTTTATTAGAGGTATTGAAAATGAAAATACCGTCACTGAAGAAATGGCTTCTTCAGTGCCATTATGAGACATAACTTAATTGAGAGATTTATATGAAACAGTAAAATTTACATTGAAGTGATTTTCTTTGTCCATTGTGAACTTACCTGGTATGGTTAATGATGGTGTCCCGGTGACAGAAGGTAAAAGAGAGGGACTTATAAAGTTCATAGAAGACAATGTAATAGCTGCCCAAGACTCATGTTTGATGAAGTATCATTGTATGGTACATCAAGAAAATGTATGTCCAAAAGCTTTAAAAATGGATAATGTCATGCAAATTGTCATCAAGGCTGTGACTTTCATAAGGACCAAGGAATTGAATCATCACCAATTCCAGGAATTCCTTAAAGCTATGGATGCTGCCTATGGTCACATCATTTACTTTTCAGAAGTAGATGGTAAAGTCAGGGAAAATTGTTGAAAAGATTTTGTGATTTGTGACATGAATCAAGGCATTTATGGTATCAAAAACAAAATTGGTGCCAGAACTTGACATTGAAAACTGGTTTACAGATTTAGCATTTTTAGTGGATTTGACCACTTATTTGAAGGGGTTAAACATGCATCTTCAAAGTGAAAACCAACTTATTAGTACAATGTTTCAAACCATGACAGCATTCCAAATGAAACTGAAATGATGGCAAGCTCAATTTAAGGCAAATAATTTTATACATTTAGACATGTAAGCTAAACATAGTATCGTGAACAGCGAAAGCTTTGCAGCCTTGCTTTACAATCCAAGATAGGAATTGGAAAACAGGTTTCAAGATTTCTGAAAAAATGATCAATATTTTGGTATATCTGTGACTCCATTTCCAGTTAACTTAAATATGTTACTTGTCGGTTTTCCAATGGAATGCATAGAGTGGCAGTCTGACATTCAACTTAAAAAAGTGTTGATCATGTCTTTTTACTGGACATTTATGAATATAAGACCTGTTTTCCCAGAAACAAATATTACTTGCTTCACAATCACACCTTATTCATGTCATCAGTTTTTGGCAGCATCTACATTTGTGAGCAACTTTTTTCAAGGATAGAGCATGCAAAGACTAAAATTAGAACCAAAATAATCTGCTGAGCACCTTGAGATTTCATTGAGAGAATTGCAACTACTTCCATCAAACCAGATAGCAATGTATTAGTTTCTCAAAGACAATGCCAAATATCCCACTAGTTTTTTATTGCCCTCTTTTCCTTTACTTTCATAATAAAAAATACCAAAAAATTAATGAAGTTTATTACTTAGATATGTACGTATTTTATTACATGTCAGTGATTGCAAACTTGGAACCTGCTCGATAATTTTAAAAGATGCTCTGAACATGGAGACACATAATTAGGATTAACATGCAAAGATGTTTTCAGCTCATCAGCTATCGTTAGTGTTGATATATTTTATGTGTGGCCCAAGACAATTTTTCTTCTTCCAAAGTGGCACAGGGAAGCCAAAAAATTGGACACCCCTGATCTAAATGAAGAGCCGTGCTGGCTATATTTGATGCAGGAAGAAAGGAGCCAATGACTGCTATCAGAGATAGGATGAGTTAAAAGTAACATTTTGAAGATTATAGCCTTTTGCTTGTGTAAATTTTAAAAAATTAGAATTTTTTTTTTATAGAGAAGAAATAACAAAATGGCACAGGATTTCAAAAATACATACTAAGTGGCCTTTTAGATTTTAGGAATTTCTATTAACATCTTCATATAAGGTTGGACAATTAATTTCTCGAACTCATCCTACAAAAAGTGCTAAATACCTTATTGCTGAATATTACTATGGTCACCTCTGAAGCTATGCACTGATGCCAGTCCATCCTTCAATGCTATTTTAAAAATTTTTTCTGGAATGGCCGTCAGAGCTTTCAGCATACCTCAAATCTGATGATGAAATTCACAAACTTACCATTCGACAATATATCTTGTTTACATTAAGATATTTTATGTAAATATCTTAATGTAAACAAGAAAAAATGCTGGTTAAATATCACACACACATTTTGTATGTATATGTGGGGATATATAAATGTGTGTGTCTGTGATACTCAACCAGCATTTTGTCTTGTTTACATTAAGATATTTTAATATGGGAAGGTTATAACACTTTATGGAGTTGTTTGTACAGTGTTGCCAACGTTAAGTTCGCAGTGGTGAATTCTCTGGACTTAATTGTCAGAATTTGGGTATGCCGACAGCTCTGATGGCCATTCCAAGAAAAGAGTTGCATTGAAGGGTGGACTAGGCACTGGTGTCAATATATAGTTTCCCAAAGGGAGTACTTCAAGGGTGACCATAGTGATATTCAGCAATGAGATATGTAGCATTTTTTCTAGGATGAGTTTGAGAAATTAATTGTCTGACCTCATATATATTAATTTCTTAGGAATAAAGAAGTAAAAACAAATGGTTGTTAATTTTAGGGACAACATTTGTTAACCACATTTATGAACTAAAAGAAAAAAATGATTGTTAGTGTAGGTATGATTATTTCTTGTGGTCCATGTTTTCTAAAATGAAGGTTCAAATAACCTGCAAGTAAAAATAAACTAGTGGAGAAAAAAAAACAGTAAGCAATTAACTTTTTAAATAATGTCATTACAAAGTATCTATTGCTATATTTTCTGTTCCCTGAACAACACAGCACTGACACTTAGCTGAATCATGCAGAATATTATTTCTTCTATGGTTGCTTCAATTGTACAGGTATTATTATATTGTCTTTAATACCATTAGATTTATCATATCCCAAAAGCTAACAACTACATATAATACTAGAACATTAGTGATTATAACTGGACTCACTATATTTGGACTCACTATCATTTTCATAGTTCTTTTCAAATTTTATTTTTCTGCATAGTGGGAAAAATAGTCTAATAATGTATCTTTTGGGAGATCAATATGTGTTCTATTTGTAACTCTTATTGTTATTTTTATTGGTAGTAGTTCCAATAGTAGTAATAACAACAATAGTACACTTCCTTTTCATGATGATAAAAAAGAATACTTGTGAAAAGATATACATATTTTCAATTTCACATTTTAAATTGCTAATATAATTGATTTTGTCATTACAATAAACATGAAATTTTGTTCAGTAATATATTTTTAAAAAACCTTAAATATGCTACATTATATACATGGGTATATACACACACACACACACACACACACACACACACGTATGAGATACACATAGATTTTGTAATGGTTTTCCAATTTTCATTTTCCACATTACTGAAAACCTATTCCCTGTTGCATTCCACAGTAAATCATGCCTGATTGCTCAACACCAAGCATTATAATTTGAATCTCCGAGCCAAAACATTTACTCATAATCACTGTTCCAAACAGGAGTAATCAATAGAGCCTACAACTGCTGCACTGGTCTTTCTGACTTTAAAAAGACAAGCTGCTTTTCTTCAGCTAATTATATCCCATTATAAGCGAATACGATCTTTTCCTTGGCCTTTCCCTCTAAAAATTAATTTGTGCCTGTATAAGGCAGTCATAATTAGTTATTTATTTTTTAAATGCTCTTGAGAGATACAAGGTGAATCAAACTGTAGGCAAACTGTTAATACTGAACAAAAAGCTCAAAAGTAAATTCCTGAGCACCACAGAGTCTAAATTGTTCTTTACTTTTGTTCCCATTGTCAGTTAAATTAATTTTTCCTTCTTTTAAATTTTTTCCCAAAATTTTTCTTATTTTTAAATAATTTTTATCTTATTTTCTTTAATAAAATATCAGCTTTCTTGTTGTATATAGCATGTACTAAAAGGTGTATCAACCAATTGAAAGACTCTAAGATGCATCAAAATGAAAGATTCTGTCCTATTTTAAGGGTCCACTCAATTAAAAGATAGCTGCTGCCACTAAGATGCCTTAAATCCTGTCAAATGCCTGTTAATCCTAAAAAAAAAGTCATTATTCCTTACTGTTTGTTCCCTGACTTGACAAAGGTTGACACTAAATGTGCTGTTGATTAGAGAACTGTCATTATGGGGACAATATACTAATCAGCTGATTGCTAATAGACATCATTAGATAATTCACTGACACATTTAATATAGGAAAATTGTGTTGCCATAATTTCCTCTAGAAATTTACTTAACTCACCTCTCTTTTTATGTGATTTACAGACTGAAAATGGCCATACAGTAGTAATTTGCTCACTTATGCCAATTTTCTTTCAGTAAGACATTTCAGAAGCATGAGGAGACAAGGAATTAATGCTTGTAGGCAACATTTTGTAAGAAGTATATCATTACTTAAAGGTAAATAAATCCATTGTAAACCAAAAGGTGATCATATGTTTCAAAAACTTTGGCCATCAAAATCCTCAACATTTCAGGTATCTTTCAGTCATTTTTAAATTATAATTTTGCCATTTAATCTGTCAGTAAAAGTATATTATGAAATTGAAAGGACTTTTATGTCTTTTTTTCTAGCCCTCTATTGTCATCAAATTTTTCTATTTTAATCACTAACCATTTCCACATTAATATCATATACCATATACAACTAGACGTAGAAATGCAATTTCTAGTTAATTCACACACATTATTTATACACATGAGCTGTTTATGTTGGAATTATTTAAAAGAACTTGTGCAAAGCTTATTTTTATTGAAATATTATCTCTGCCTACTATCACATTGGTGTGTCTAATTTTTTGTGAAAAAACACTGTCAAGGATCATGCCTGACAACCAAAAATCACATCTGGAATATTTTATATAACTAAAATAAAATGAATTGACATATTATTTCATTCCTTCTGAATGTTTCTATCAATCATTATTTTGGGAATCAAATAACAAAAAGAGTTTACAACCATGCTTTGATTTCAAAAATACACAATAGCTTCATACATTATCTTATTAACCCATACAATAATCTTAGAAAGTAGACATTATTTTTGCAGTTTACTGTAATAAAACTAGGATTCAAGATGTAAGTGAATTGTCAAAAGATCCAGAACCAAAATACCAAATACCAGTCCTGGAATTTGAAGGCCATGCTCTCCAATGTCCAGTATCTTGTCTTCCCAGTTGGCCAGACTGCATTTCCAAACAATGTGTACGAGGTCAGATGGTCTGCATGGTAAATTAAGCAGGTACTAGTTATGACAGCAAACTTCAATCTAATAAGAATAGATAATGGCAATACACAAGACTCTTTTCACCCACCACCATCTTCATCACAGACATACCAGCTCAGCAGATCCCCAGATGGTAAAGTCAGTTTAGTCAGTTTAGTGACCATAAAAAGAAGTGCTTTGATTTCTTCCTCAATGTTGGAATTATATGCAGGAAATACTGTAGAACCACTTCCTGTTCTTTCTGAGTTGGTCTGTGCTATTTTGAAAATGTGGAAATTCAGAGAGTGCTTTAGATTTTAATTTTCATATCTGTAAGTACATGTATATGTAGCCAAAAGCCAAGGTCTTTTTAAATGCCCTAGAAAAGAGGTGTTTAGGAAGGAGTTATATGTTAAATAATGAAATTGAGGTTTGTTTTTTAGGCTGGGAGAGTGTAATTGTCAATTCCTGAGAAGCAATGAACATCTAATGACCTATTCCCCCCCCAAAAAAATTCAAAAATTCAAATATAATACTGATTTTTGTTTTTATTGCTGTTATAAAAGTGGAAATATTAATATAAACCAATATATATGGAAGATAAGCTATATTCTCTCTAAATGAAATACATTACTTACACTTTGTAAGCTGTACATTCACTACAATACTATTTCTGAGGTAATATGCTTCTGTTGGTTTGCAACCTCCTTGGGAGCTTCTCAGGTAAAATTTGAAAATACTTCCTACGTGAAGGGGAAGGAGAAACCAAAGAAAGAGGCGGCCACCCCTAACTGGTAGGTGACATGTTTAATAAGCAAGAGAACTTATTTCCAAGGCTTGTCTTGAGTGGTCCCAAGATGAATAGATCTCTGCACCTACCCGCAACGGTCTTTAAGGTTTATATTGAAACCTTAATGGGGCGTTCAGTCAGGTATCCCATCCAGCTGGCGTCAATAAAAGCACATCTTCATCTTAAAGTTGTATATTGGGACAGCTTCTGGGAATGGCAAGGGTGAGGAAACCCACATCCCAAGCACAAGAGAGAGACTGGGGACCCTGTAATTACTCAGATCCATCCCTAGGGGCAATAGGCTGTCATGTCAGTTTTTGCATTTTTATTGGTTAATGACTGGTATGATTCATTTATTTATTTGGGGCTTTTGAGTCTACTGACATTATTAGATGAAATTAGTTTAAATAATGTATTATTCATACATTTATTTTGTAGTTTACTAGCTTTACTGCAAAAATAAAATCAAAGTAGTCTTCAAATGATTTTTAAAAAAATTATGTGAACAGCCATATTCAATAAATAACTTTAAGGTGATTTTCTTATAGTCATAAATCTTTAACTATGACAAAAAATAGACTCTAAAATGATATTTACAAAAATATTAGGAAACTAGTTGAAAAGTTCTGTTTGAAACAGATAAAGTCATACATAGTATAGTGGATTAACAAATTCTGCTGCAAAAAGTATTTGAAACTGGTGAGGTTTTGTTTCATGACAATGTTCATCTAGTTAACACTATCATACTATATTTAAAAATGGTTATGATGGTAAATTTTCATATATGGTTTTTATCACAATAATGAATTTGATGTGATTTCAATTTTTCACAATGACTTTAAAGGTGGAAATAATTTAAGAATCTAAAATGACTTCGAATTAAGAAATAAATTCTAGCTTGATTATTATTGGCATGATTGATTAACAAATTTATGGCATTATCTTAGGAAAATTTACAAATAAAAATATATTTATATGGAATCAATAAGAAATGTTGCCAATTTTATGCTTTACTTAAAAATATACACTCTATTTTAATTTGAATTTCACTCTTTATGACATAAAACATGGAATATTTTGTTTATAAACAAAAGCATTACAATCTAAACAGAACGAACAATGTCATAACTATTAAGAGAGAATGTGAAGAAAATTTTAAATGACTCACAATTCAATTAAAAATGAAACAACAACAGAATCCTTTCTTGTTCATTTGTTTGTTTGTTTGTTTAATACCTGGGCCCAAACAATGACAGCATGGATCTTACTGTTGGAATGTATTTGATCACTTTCACATTTTGTAAAATTGTTCCTACAAGCAGTAAACTTCTGAACATTATTTGTATTTGAAATAACATACCTATAGCACATGTTCAATTTTCGAGGAGAACAGCATGTCTGTTAATAATAAAAGTGATGTTTTTGTCCCTTTGTTTATTTGCTTGGTGCACTGGCTGTAATTTCCAGATATTTTCTACAAAAGGTTGTGGTAAATATCTGTGTATTTGTACATGAGGTTTTTACTTTAAGAATGATGTCTGTTTAGGTTTTGTGATATCACCATTCATACATCAAATTGCTCTGTAGTGTTGTTTTTTCCATACAGTTTTCTTTTCCTTGTCTGACTTTGTTGCTAATACAGTAGATCCTCCTTTAACCAGAACTCAAGCACTGGCACTCTCAAGAAACCAGCCGGTTGCTTGAGTTCCTGTTAATGGAGAGTTCACTTACATATATTCAGCATCTACCACTTCCCACAGATGCCGGTTAACTGAGAGTCTACTGTAGTTTTTCTATCAAATGAGGGAATGAATTCTTTCTTGTTCCATTATTTCAGACAATTTGTATCATCTGTTTCCAGAAAGTTTAGTAGTATTCTCTTAAAAAATCATATGTAGTCACGTGTATGAATACTTAAGAGATAGGTTTTGTTTTTGTTTTATGTATCAAGTTGATTTAGATAATTGAGTTTTTATGTGAACTTTGTCTTTCTTTAAGATTTCAAATATTTCTTTTTTAAATTCATACATAATTGACATATAAATATTAGTTTCAATTTACAATTGGTTTATAATATTACTTAATATTTTAAATTTCTGGTATTCAATATATTATTTGTGACTTTTCTCATCTTTCTTTATCAACCATCCCAGAGGAGGTTTTTCTGTTTAATTCCAGTTATAAATAAACAATTTCAGTATTCTTGTCACCTATTTTTTCTTTTTCTCTTTTTTACTTTAAGTTCAACCATTGCACATATTTAATCTCCTTCCATACCTTTCTATCAATTTATCATCTTGTTTTTTTGCAACTTTTTAAGTTGTACATCAATATTCAATCTTCCTGCCTAATATATATGAGCCTACCTCTGTTTCTTTCTAAATGTTATTTTTGTTGCATCCCCCAAGTACTGCAATGTTATGTTTGTGTATTCATGTCTAGTTTTTCACATGAAATTTTTCATACAAAATTTTAGAGTTTTTGTTTCTTTGTTGACAGTAGTTTAGTGGCTACCTGAAGGGTAACTGAGGTGTAGGGATATGGGAGGGGAGTGTGGGAAGGGGAATCAAATATCTGGTTATGGAAAGAGAACTAACACATAATGCAACACATAGACACTATATTGTAGAATTGTCTATTTGGAATCTATGTAATTTTTACTAACAAATGTCACCCCAATAAATTTAACAATAAAAAATACTTCAAACAGAAAAAGAAAAAAATATTTTAGTGTAATATAAAAAATTTTAAAGTAATACATCAGTTGTATTTTTTCTTCAGTGAATGCTAACAATCCCATTGAGGTAAGAGAGCCTGTTGTGTGTAAGCTAATTTATTTTGTCTGTGCTAAAATGTTTTTGTGGCTTAATACATGCTCAATTTCTAAATATTCCATGTGTGGTTAAAGAAATTAATTTACTTAATTTTTAAACCAAGATTCTATATATGAAGTTTTCAATTTCCACTGGTCAATGTCGAAATTTGTTTTCTACTGTCAACATTTTCTTTGTAAGGATATATAGGTTCAGAATAGTTTTATCTTTCTGTGGAACCATAGAAATAATCTAAATAATTCTGTTTATCATCAGTTTGCTCACATACTGGTTTGCGTGCACACACACAAATATACATATAATTGTATATATTTAATATTTTTACTCTCTAGTCTATTCTTTATTTCTAAACATATGAGTAAAGTACCCCACTATATGTTATGATGATATATTATAAATAGCCTTTATTATTATACATACTTATATACAAGAATTTCTAGCATCTTAGTTTGAGCTTTGAATTTGATATACTTTTACTTTTATTTCCCTTTTCTACCTACTATTTTATTTATCACATTTGCTTCCTCTTCTATCATTTCCTCTACTGCTTTGGCAATTAAACTTTGTGTATTATGCATGTATGTTTTGTAAATAATATGTTTACATTTTCACAACTCTATTTGACTTGGAAATTTTCTTAATCACTGTTTCCACTAGCCTCCTTCTAAATAATATAAAGTGTGAATACATTAATTTTAATCAGCTTAAACTATCTTGTTATTATATCTATTTGCTCCCAAATTGGTAATTATTATCATTACTGTTTTTCATAGTTTGATTGCTCAGACTTACACGTACACTTACTAATTAATTTGTGCAATATTGCTTCAAGCATTCTTCTTGATCATCTAGATTCAATTTCACTTTTCTGTGGGTGTATTTTTTTCATGCTACAAATGTTTTTACCTTTATATTGAGCTTACCTGTTAACTCAATGAGATATAGCAATACAGGTTAACACTTACTGTTACTGATAATTTTGAAATTATTCTATTATCTGTGGCTAGTATTTGAGGTAAAGAATCTTAAATTTAGAGCCAATAATTGTTCTTTTGTTGAAAATTTTCTGTGTTTTTCTTTCTGTTTTCAGTTAACACTACATTTTTCTCATTGTCTTTTAGTTTTAAAAATGCGTGAAGATATGACTTCACTAATTTATTCATTTATTTTATACTTCTACTTAGGATTATAAATTCTACTCAGTTTGTCCTTCCCTGAAGGTTTTGTGCTTGCTTCAGTCAAGTGCTCTCGTGACAATCCCATTCTTGGGACCATTTTCAATGTTGCTTCCCTAAAGATACTTCAACCACGAAGATTCTGAAACTGACAATTTGGGGATAGGGGAGATTCTCTCACCCCTATCCCCAAACAACTCTCCCACACACCTGGGAAAAAGAAGTTGCTTTGTCTTCTGTCTGTAACAACAGGCGGATATTTTCTGGTTCTTCCTCTATAACATATATTATTAATAAGAAGTTATCATAATATTAATGAATAAACTAGAGTTTACACTCCTTCAGGCTGTCATGAAACTTCTCTCCAGAATCAAATGCTGCTGCCGTTTGTTTTGACAGGAGTGATAAAATTCTGGATGGCTCATTGTATCTGATGTCTAGATGACTCAGTTAATTAATGTGACTGATCATAAAAACATTGACTGTATGGCTGCTTCATTTCTTTATCATACTAACTTGTCAATTGTATTAATATTCTCATATTTTAGGAGTAAGAAATATTGCTACTAGTAATAGCTAGTCTTACATATAAACATTTTTAAAAATTAGAGATTTTACAATTGAGCACTTTCAATTGTTTGCACTATAAGCTCTTCAGTATTATTAACTTATTAATATTTCACAAGAATCCCAGGGAAATTTTTCTGCTAATAACTCTAGGTGAGGAATAGGTAAGGAAACAGAGGTAAAATGAGCTTAAGCATCTTTAACACAGGTAACAAGTGATAGAATGTTTTCGCAAATTCAGACAATTTGAATTACACAGACATCTTAAAAGCTATATAAAATTGCTCCACCATTCGATGTCACGCAACTAAAAAGGAGACTTGCAGATAAAACCTTGAAGTTGAGCTATCAAGTTACAGAGAATACAGAAGATATTACACAAATAATTTTCACTTCACTTTTAAAGGTTACCCTTAAATTTAATATGAAATATACAGAGTCAGAAAATAAAAATTGTAAGTATTAAAAACAAAAGAGAGGACTTGAAATCACATTATATTCCTGGATTATAAAATTCATATGTATACAGATCTTATTTATCCCGCAATTCTTTTATTGATTCATTAAGAAAAGTATAAGGTCATTTTAGCAAGTAAAAACTTGCATTTAAACATGTAGTGTAAAGTTAAATAATCTACCCCAATAATGAAATATTGACATGGTATTAGATAATTTGATACAATAGGACTGAATGTACAGAAACAGACAGTGTGTGTATGTATGTCAGTGTGTATGTATAAACGGTATTTGGTTTACGAAGCATAAAAAAAAATCAATGAATGAAGGTATTATTTGACAAAGAGTGCAGATGAGAAAATTTTTTAAATTGAAAAATTAAAAATATACTTCTGTGGAATATACCATACAACAAAATATATATTTCAGACAGTGAAAGATTTTTTAAAAATAAATTTATAAATAACACAGCAATTTTTTAAAAATTGCTGAATATTTATTATCAAGATATAAGACCTTCCAAGTATAAAAACAAGCAAAATAATTACCTAGTAAAAATAACATGTTTAACTATTTATAAATTAAAACCAATATTTGCAAAATATCACATGAAATTATAAGGCAAATGAAAAGATCAGAAAATATGTAAATATACTTGACAATGAATTATTGATATTATGCTTAATTGATATTATACCAATGTAAAAAAATAATGAATGTTCCAATAGAAATGTGGATAGATCAATAAGCTTGCAAAAAATAACCATAGGATTTAGCCATATAATTACAATGTACTTTCAAGACTAGAAATTGATCAAAGGCTTTTTTTCTTACAATAATTCCCCATGTTAAGGAAGGTTTCATACTATAGGAGATTCCAGGCACTGTTGATGGGAAGATAACTTAATCCAAAAGTCTTAAATGGTATTTTGGTATATGCATTAAGAATCTTCAAAATGAAAACATCCTTTGTCTGTTAAAAGTAGTTACAAGAACTTTTCATACTGATGTTTGTACCACACAAAAAGGAAAACCACCTTAATACAGTACATAAAGGTATAGCTTGATTGGATATAAGCAATTTACTTTAAAAAGTTGATTCTATGCAATATTTTGTATCAGATTTCAAACAGTATTTGATAACAGAGGGAATATTTATGATTCATTGCTTCATGAAGTGAACAGGTTACTACATTACATGCAGTTAAAGGAAAATGTGCTTGGTGGAGATATATGTATATTATTATTAATATATGCATTATATATATTCTTGAGGTGATATTTTATTCTGTGCTTCTTACAGAATAAAGTTGATTCTGTGCGTCAGAAAAAGAAGGAACAAAATTGGAAAGAGGGGCTGATTGGAAGGTATAGGAGCTCCTGCGGGCTTCCTCCCATAGCAGGCAATGTCCTGGAGAGGGGCTTAGGCTGTTGCCCTGAAGTTCTGCAGGATGAGGGCTGCACTCAGGTGCCATTGGATAGCGAAGGTCGCAGACAGAAGTCAGGTTCATGCTTCTTTCAGCCAGAAATCCTACTATTGTCTTCTTTTATCATATGGTGTTCACCTGTGAGTGATCTTACCTGTTCCCTGCTATAGATTACTTCACATTTTTCAGAATAATTCTGCTTTATTGATTTAGAGTAGTATTACTATAACAATCCAACTGTAGGGAAAAAGGGTTGCTGGTGCTGAGAAATAGACTGATACATTTTTATTTTTGTCCTGGATTTCAATACAATTAAATAAAATTATTACCAAGTATATGTTGGTCTCTATAAATACAATGATAAAGATTTTCATTGGATAGATTAATCAATTCAACCAAGAATTGGATCAACTTCCTTAAATAAAATCAGATTATCTGATATTACATCACATGAGTAATTAAAAGTGTTATAATAGTTTTTTTTTCCAAATTGGTCTTTACACAAATGCCTGATTAATGTAATTTAGGTATTTAGGGAGAGAAGTTATTTTATGATTTAAAAAAAATACAAACAAATAATATCATCCCATTATGATTGTGATGGCTTACTTTTGACTGAAAAATGTTTTTCTTGATATTAATTTTATTCATTCAACAAATACTTTGATTCTTACTTTCTGTCACACACATTTATATGGCTTATTAATCACTGTATTTAATTTAGTAAATTATCAGCTCTCTTTTAAAAATGTAATAGTCACAGTCCTCCAAATGGGGGGAAATAAATGTTTCATTTAATAGTAAAATAATTAAGTACATAAGAATTAAACTTTTCCTTTCCCTTAGCTTTTAAGTTAACTTGGAATATTTAAACCATGCATGTTCAACCTTTTGGTTTCCCTGGGCCACACTGGAAGAATTGTTTTGGGTCACACATAAAATACAGTACCAATAGCTGATTAGTTTTTTTTTAAAGTCACAAAAATATCTCATAATGTTTTAAGAAGTTGTATTGGGCTGCATTTAAAGCTGTTCTGGGTCACCGGTTGGACAGGCTTGATTTAAACCTTTCTGATACTTTTGTAGCGAGATTTTTGGTTTGGATTTTGAACTGAAGTTAATTCGATCTGAAAAACGTTCTCTAAGAGTGTCCAGAAATAGTTTCATCCATGCATGTCTACTTACCACCAAGCACTCAGACTGTGGCTAATTATAAGCAGTTTAATACTTCTAAATTAACATACCAGGTATTTGCTAGAGCTGACTGCTTAATATTTGGTGACTAATGAATAGATTAAGTTCAATTAAAACCACCATTGGAATCTATATGCAAGTGGTGTTCAATCTAGTTAAAAGTAGTCTCTTTAAGGCCATGAAAGTTTGACTACAACTTTTACTGAATTTGCCAGGCAGTTTCATAGTCCAAAAGCAAACTTCTTACTTGGCACAGGACAACTCTAGGATCTACTTCTCAACTCTTCAGTGGGCTTAATTCGTCTTCTGAACAGAGAGTGGGAGCAGAGGAATCAAAGATGGCTTGAACTTCATTAGCTCTATCCCCAATTAGACATTAGACAATTAAGATAGTCTCAATCTTTTGGAAAGTGTTATGAAAAACATAGCCTTATGCCTGTGCTTTAAGCAGATTGTAGCTGTTGTATGTCCTTTCACAGAGAATTTTTGTGCTGCTCAGAGAGCATTGGCATGAACCTCACAGACGTGCCACCTAACCAGATTTGAGAGATTATCCAAAGGTGATGAGAAGGCCTTTGAGATAAACTTGCTTATTCATTATTTCTGCCAAAGTCAGGAGTACCAATGAGAATAAGGCTCAACACACCACACCAATATAAATGTGTTATTATGAAATAAAGAAATTATTAGAGAATTATAATAAGGATTATAGAGCTTTGAATATCTATCCTCTGAAACATATCAGCTCTCTCATGCTGAATAAAGCTTTCCAATCAAATTATGAAATACAATGCTGTATCAAAGTCTAGTGAACCTAGGATTTCCATCTCTTATAAAATGAAACTTTCCATTTTTGAAGACAAAGGTTCCAACTGTAATTTAGTACAGAACACATTTATAAGTGATGCTTAAATAATTTAAGCTAAGTGAAAACACACTTAAAACTAAAATCAATTTACATTTGTTGGATGAAATAGCTACTTCTCTAATATACTTGAGTCCTGGCTCCAAACCCAAAGAGTAGATCGTGGTTTTTAAAACATTATAAATTATTTCTATGTGCCATAAAAAAGTCATCTTGGTCTAGTTGTGGTTACATTCAAGAGTCAAAAATTTTGCATTATATTCTTCAATATGTAAATAACTTTTTTTTTTTTACTCTGGGAAAATCAATTAAACAACCAATGGCTAAATACAGTTTGTTTTGAATATAGCCTGATGATACCACATTGAGGCTTTTAAATGAGGACATCTGTCTCAGACTAAATTTAATCGTCTTCGTTTTAGGCACCAAACTTTGGCAAATTCAGGGGAGGAAATATGGGTAAGACGAACAGAATTCACAAATAGAAAGGATCTATTGTTATCTGAGCATGAGAAAAACCAACTGTAGAATAGACACAGAGATAACGTGAAATTCACCACAATTTAAACTTTAGCATGCCCTTTGTTTACTGTCTTCACATCCTTATGTTGTTGCTTTTTGGAAATTAAACCTCTTCTGTTATGTTCTTTCATACCTGGTTTAGTCTCTAGATTATTAAAAACAGACTCTCCTATCAAAACTTTAAATGTGATGTTTTTCTTAACTGAAATTTGTCTTGAGAAACAAATCTCATATTTTCAAGATCATGCTCTTTTTCTTACTTCCCAATTTTACCATTGAAGAACTTCAGACAATTTTTTACTCTACGCTTGCCTTTAGATTCCACATAAAATCATCAAACATACCCTACAGATGCAGTCTTCTATTATTTTTTTTAAATATACCTTCCCATCAAATTCCCTATCTGTTCTTCTGGCCTATGGCTTCTCTTCTAACTCAATTTATTTTTTATAAGACAAAAAATTGGCTTTTATTTACTATTTCTAGATGACCTTTGCATATTTTTATAAATGTCATTTTTTCCATCTCCTATATTTAGTACCTTTAATTTTTCTATTACTCCTATTTTTTGGTTATTGTTAAATTAGAGGAATTATTATTAATACCAAGAGCAAAATAATTAATTATAAGGATTATAACACTAGTACAGTTACAAATGCATCAATAACAAGAAAGATTCATGTAGCCAACTAAGAGAAGAAACAAAGAAATAAATAGCATGTAATCAGATCAATTTCAAATATCTTGAAATAAAAATATAAAAACATATTTAAAGATATAAATTATAATTCACAAGTGAATAGTGAAATTAGAAGATAATTTTGTAGATACTGGAGTAAAAAATAGAATTGTGAAATATCAAATTAAAATGTATATCATGTGAAAAAAGCAAAATAAAAAGATGAAAAAGAATGAAAAACTAATAATGGTACAAATGACAAATTCCTCAGATTTTAAATGCATAGCACACTGGAGAAAGAAAAAAAGTGTCTTATTTACTCACCTAAAATAATTGGATGATTAATTATCCACTATTTTACCTTGCCTTTAACTTCAAAGATTCTCCAGAAAGAAACTCTCCTGTTAGATTACCATTGATGTGTGTGTGTGTGTGTGTGTGTGTGTGTTCAGTATACTTCTTGATGCATTAAAAAGTTGATTAATTTAACATTTAGATGTTAACTAGATGTAACTTTTAGAATACAACATTTGGGGGAATATTTTATGGTGACAAAAATCTATAGCACTAAAATATTACAGAATACAACTACTATTGATTTAGACATCGTTCTTCATTGATTTTAAAGAAAATATTAAAATAATTTGAACACTTTAATGAAATAAATGACATTACTATCATTAAAATTTTGACTGATTTACTAGTGTTGATTTTCTCTCTTCTTTTGTATCAGAGTCTTATATTAATCACAATTTTGGTCACATTTGGAGGTCTGAGGAAAATTGAAATTCTAAGGGATGCAATGATAATAACTAATTTGATATTTTTTCTGCAGAAAACTTTAACGCTACCTTCATATTCCTGAATTGTGAGCTAATGCTCAGAATGATGATGGAGGAACTATAGTAAACACTTTAGGGATAAAATAGTTTTCTTGTCCATTGGAGGTTAATTTATTGTATATTAAATTTATATAATTAAATATTGCAACTAATTCCTTGAAAATTTAGCTAAAGAGAGTAAACTATTATGTGATAATCAGGTGAGATTTCATCCCCAAAACAATTTGACAGTCATTTTAAAAGACATATTTTTTAGTTTGGGGAAAAACCCTCCAAATTGCAAATAATACAGAATTGACATGGATATCACTAAGAGTAGTGAAATTTAATAAAAAGAACTTCTCATTTATTTGAAAATAAACATCTCATTTAAAATAATCCAAAGCCTTTTTAAGGAGTTCTGTTGCTTTGTAGTATAAACTAAGTTCAAGGAGTGTGATGCCTCCAGTCTTGTTTTTGTTTGTTTGTTTGTTTGTTTGTTTGTTTTATAGGATTACTTTGTCTATTTGGGGTCTTTTGTGGTTCTATACAAACCTGATGATTTTTTTTTCTATTTCTTAAAAAGTTTCATTGGGATTTTCATGGAAATTGCATTAAATCTGTGTATTGATTCCGAGTGGTGAGCATACAATACAATACAGATGATGTATTACAGAATTGTATACTTGAAACCTATATAATTTACTAACCAATGTCACTCCAACAATTTTAATGATAAAAAAGAAAAAAAATTTGTTGTACTTCTCAAGAAATAAAGATATTAAATAAACTTTTAGCTGAATTTCTTAGAAACCATAATTTTTATGACATATTCATTCATATAAGATTGTATCTACATAACATTAATAATCCAAATAGTACAAATAATTTTGAAAATCACTCATTATGAAGACAAAATTCTGTTAGTTTTATTTTCTACTTTATAGTTATTGTGACATCCTATAAGCCAGTCCATTTCAGCTTAATTTTGAATCACATGCTTTATCACATACGTGTAAGTGATGGGTGGAGAATGCCAACTATTATATACTGTGGCTCCACACAAATTTCCTGAATCATGGGTGAAAGTTAATCATAGACTTATTTCTCAGTTAATTCTAATTCTCACTGAAGTTGGTGAAATGTTAGAGACCATTTGGTGTTACTGAAAAAATTGTTTGCCTGTAATATACTATTTACTCTTGAATAAAAAAGAGTAAGGGAAGCAATAAGACAATTGGACAAGAGAGCTAGAATTTAGAATAATCAAATTGCATTATTTCAAATATTCTGCTTATAGCAGAATGAGAGTGTTCGTGTTTATTTATGAATTTCTTTTACCATGTAAATAAGTGATTTTTGGATTATAGGATCAGAGATATAAATGATAATGGATTTGTGTCCAAGTAATAATCATTGAACTTTTTAATTTCTCATACTGTTGCAAATTATATCTTAAAAATAAAAATAAAATGATCATTTTAGTTATTGAGTACTATGTTCAAGCAGTGAGTTAATAGAAGAAAACAACAGAGCACTAAAATTGGGCCAGCATAAAATTATTGGGAAAAATTCCTATTCTTGAGGCACTTAAAGTCATTTGAGCTTCTATTGACTTACATTTTACAATAGTAATTTATTTATTTTCTGATGTAATAAAGTAAAAATGCATATTAGTGCAAATAAAAACAAAAAGTAAATATTATATAACAAATATAATAATATAAATATAAAAATGTATCAGTCAATTTTAGCTATTTATAATTGTCAAGGATGTATGAATTAATTCACTTGACTCAAAACCTTTAATTCAGTCAAGGTAGCCATCATGAGGAAGAGGGTATTTAGAAGTTTTGAAATGAGAATCTAGGGAGTAAGTTGAGTAATTTAAAGTAATAGTACAGAGGATAACAGATAGGAATATTGTGTGAACACTGCAGTGAATTCAGGAGAGAAAATAAATTTCTTTTCCTGGAGAAGAGCAAGAGAAGGGTGGTTAAGCACCCAAGAATGGTGATTTAAATTTTATTTTATATAGAATATAGTTATATCCACATCCTCAGTCTCAAAATTCTAAATTTGTACTACTATCATTATGAAAAAAAATTGACATGTTAAAATACGTTCTGGTTACCAATTGTGGTGATGTGGGAAGTTTCCCAACACCACCAAGCAGTTGTTGGTACAACAGTTAAGTGTCTTAAAATTTAACTCAATTCTAACCTTCTATCTACCCGCAGATAGCATTAGATTCCATTAGTCCTGCCAGACAGCACTCCCCCTTTCCCCTGACAACTTCAGACACCAGTCATCACAAGCCTAGGTTGTCACCTGTACTTCTGACCAATCAGCTACAAATTGGAGATTCAAATAACCTCTTCCAAGTCAGGATGCCAATCCCAAACCCAGGTAATTAACTGTACTGACTGACAGGCTATGGTTCAGAGGTTCCCTTGACTCCCTCCTTGGGTTTAATTAATTTGCCGGAAGGCTCACAGAACTCAGGAAACCTGTTTACTCACTAGATTACCAGTTTATTATAAAATGATATAACTAAGGAACAGCCAGATGGAAGAGATGCATAGGACAAGTTATGGGGCGAGAACATGGCATGTCCATGTTTTCTCCCAGAGCACCACTTTCCCTAAATCTCCTCATGTTCATCAACCTGGAAGCTTTCCAAAGCCACTCATTTTGGGTTTTGTGGAGGTTTCCTATGCATGATTAAATCATTGGCTATTGGCAATTAATTAACCTCCAGACTCTTTCCCCCTTTCTGGAAGTTGGAAGGAGGAAGTGGGATCAAATGTTTCAAACCTTCAATCATATGGTCAGTTCTCGCGGCAACCAGCCCCCATCCTTAAGTGTGGTCCAAAAGTCATCTCATTAAAATAACAAAAAACACTTCTATTTCTCTCATCACTTAAGAAATCTAAGGGTTTAGGAGTTCTGAGCCAGGACTAGAAACAAAGACCAAATATATATTTCTTATTATAAATCATGACATTAAACATGTTAAAATAGAAATAACACTTTATACCACTTATCTTTTCTATTACTTTCAGTGTTGATCACCATACTTTCAGATACCAATAACTCAGAAACATGTAATTATTTATAGTCATTTATTTCAATTTCTCATAGTATGTCTATTATGCTTTAATGTATATACCATATCAATTTCTCATAGTATGTCTATTATGCTTTAATGTATATACCATATCTTGTTTTAAAACTTGCTCTTTATACATTTGTTTATTAACCCTGGAACAAAATTTCCTATGAGAGTTAGATTAATTTGATATGAACCACATAAATGGTCAAAGGTTATCTATTTTCTACTCTATCTCAGTGACCTAAAATACTAATAATCATATAATTCTAAATGTGTTAAATATGACTATATTTACAAATAAATGCAGGTTGTCTGTACTTTTTGCATCTAATTTCATCTTCTCTTTGTTAGCTATTACCCTAATTTCATTACAGAAGACTTTTCCACATCCTCATAGCTGACTCAAAATTTACCATTTCTCAATTCTTTCTGTACATAACTACTGTGAGCACTGCAGGAGATCTAAAATTGAATAGAAGAACATGGCACCTCATCCAAAAGGAATTTCAAGTCTGGTGAGGAAGATAGATAATACACATTTCTATAAAAATTAATAGCACAAGGGGACATGAAATTCAGGACTTAGGGAAGATGGTTTGAGTTAATGTGGTAAAGTACTGAGAGTAGTTTCAAAATGGGGTCTTAATATTTTGTGGTTCTGTAATTGGAATTATAACTTGGGAACACTATTAAATCCTACTGATCTTAAAGAGAATCATTTTGATAAACTCTTTTTCATTTCTTTTGTTCCAATGGTCATTGGGTTGTTTCAAATTCTGCTCCTACTCAATTGTGGTCCTAAATCCCTAACAATTGTCAATTCTTATGTAAACACCTGTATGCTACAGTCTTAATGTTTGATTTCTCCCCAAATTAATCCTGAGGTGTTAGTATTACGTGGTGGGCCTTTGGGTGATGCTTAGATCATGAGAGTGGAGCCCTCATGAGTGGGATTAGTGCCTTATAAAAAATGCTCAAGAGAGATCTCTAGCCCTTTCACTATGTGAAGACGTGGTGACAAAGTATAAGCTATGAACCAGGAAAGGGGTTTACATGAGAATAGAACTATATTGACACTTCGATCATGAAATTCCCTGCTTCTAGAACTGTGAGCAATAACCTTCTACTGTTTATAAACCATCCTGTCTATGGTATTTTTGTTGAATAGTTTGAACATACTAACATACTGTCTATACATTTACCTACCACCTAAAAATGAACATTTGACAGGCACTGAACCATTTATTTCTACACCTCCAGTGGATAGCACCAGACCCAGCATCAATTAAATAATGAACAAATGGTTGCAGACTTGAACATGTTTGATAAGAGGTTCAAATATTTTTAAGTCTTCCCTTTGAAATAGAGGGAATTTAAGAATTGGATATTCCTGGTGACCATTTTTTTAAGCCCACTACATAAAGAAAATAACTCAAATAAGAATGTTTCCAATCACACTCAATTAAAAAGTTTTTTATATCTGAATTGCTAAATGTGATAACTTATTACTCTAATGCATCAATTGCATTTTCTTAACTCAAGTTGGAAAAATAATTGAATCCACGTTATTGTTTTATTATTTTATACATTTTTACATCTCATCCTCCCCAGGAGTCAGGAAATGCTGTTATGCTCTATCTTTATAGGTACCTGATAGTCCTCTTCTTTATAAAGGAACAACAACAACTAACAATAGCTTAAAACTACTCTTGCAAGGAGACCTCATGAATCACGCTACCTACAATCTGTAAAATAATATTGAGTATTTACTGTTGACTTTTACATATAAGGACATTTAAGTTATACTAGTAAAGTATACTAGTAAAGGTTGTGAGTGATTTATATATATAGATAGATTATGCATTCTTCTAAAACATAGTTTTATTTGTTTTGTAGTCTTTTTAAATTTTTATGTTGGTACTCAAATCAAGGGCAGATAGTTATTTATGACCCACTTTACTAACCTGTATAGACAAAAAATAATCTTTGCTGGCAATTTGATTAGATGGAATTTGGGAATGTTTGCTTTTGGGAGCAGACTCCGAGAGGTTTGTGATATGTTAATGACAATTTAAGAAGAGAAGTCAGTGATAGTTAGGGTTGGAAACAAATGAAATAGATGTGACAAATTTACATTTACCAAATGAGCTCAGTGAACTCACAATAGATTCATTTACTTAACAATTATAATAGACTTATGACATTGAGAAATACTCTAAAACAATCAGATTTTCAAGAGAGTAAAACAATCATAACTTATATATACCAGCAAATAATGGCTCAGAATACATGAAGCAGACACTAACAGAACTGAAGACAGAAATAGACAGCTCTACAATAACAGCTAGAGACTTCAATAAACCACTTCCAATAGTGAATAGAACTGACTTCATAAAATAAAAAGGATTATAGAAGAATACTAGGAACAATTGTCCACCAACAAATTAGATAACCTAGGTCAAATTGATAAATTCTTAAAATCATACAAATTACCTAAACTTAGTCAAGAGAAAATATAAAATTTCCACAAGGTTATATCAATAAAGAAACTGAATCAATAACTCAAATCCTCCCAAAAAAGAAACCAGATTCTACCAAACACTTAAAACAGTGTGAAGGAAACACTTCTTAATTCTAAGAGCCAGCATTACCTGATACCAAAAGCTAGATAAAGTCATCAAAGGAAACAATACTATACACCAATATCCATAGTGTATCGAGTTGCAAAAATTCTTAACGAAATTCTAGCAAAACAAATGCAATGTCATATTATAAGGATTATGACCAGGACTATGTGGGATTTATCACAGAAATGCAGAAATTCAATCAATGTAATACACTACTAAACAAAACAAAGCAAAACACCAAAAAGAATTCCACATGATCATCATAATTGACACAAATAAAGCATTAGAAAATAATCCAACATCCTTTCATAATAAAAACTCCAGAAACTAGGAACAGAAGGAAACTTTTTCAACAAGATAAAGACCAGTTTATAAAAACCTACAGTCTACATCATATTCATTTAGAAAATTTTTAAACTCGTCTCTAAGGTAAAAAACAAGACAAGGATGTCCATTTTCACCACTGCCATTCACTCCTATATCATAATTTTTAGCCAGAGGAATTAGATAAGAAAGGGAAACAAAAAACATCCAAACATAAAAAGAAGTAAACTATTTCTAAATTTTTACTTGCAGATGTCATGATTCTGAATGTAGAACTCTGGAAGAACTAACAGGAAAACTATTAAAGCTAATAAACAAATTCAAACAAGTTGCAGAGTACAAGGTTAATGCCCAGATATCAGTTCTTTTTAATATCATCAATGAAGAATGCACAAAGGAAATTATGAAAGAAATTTCATTTATGAGTGTCTAAAAGAATGAAACATCTAGTAATAAATTTACCCAAGGAGGCAAAAACTCATATGCTGAAAAGCATAAAACATTGTTGAAAGAAACTGTAAAGACCCAAGTATATGGAAACATCTCATTGTTCATGGATTGAAAGACTTAATATTGTTATAAAGTCAATACTACCCAATGTGATGTACAGGTTCAATGCAATCCCTATTAAAATTCCATTTCCTGTTTTGCAGAAACAGAAAAGCCAATCATCAAATTAATATGCAATTGGAAGGGGCTCAGGCTAGTAAAAGCATCTTGAAAAGCAAGAACAAAGTTGGGGGACTCACTTCCTGATTTCAAGCCTTACAAAGTTATAGTAATCAAAATATTGTGGTATTTGCATAAAGACAGAAAAACTAGAACATAGAGTCTAGAAATAATCCCATACATCTATAGTCAGGGTTTTTGACAGCCTGCCAAGTGCATTCAATGGGGAAGTAATAATTTTAAACAGATTATGCTGGGACAATCTTTTAGATTTTCATATTTAAAAGAATAAATTTGAAGCTTTACCTGAAGTCATATGCAAAAATTTACTCAAAAGGAATCAATAACTAAAATATAAGGGTTAAAGCCAAAAACTCTTAATCTTGATGACCTTTGATTGGGCAATAAATTCTTATGTATGATCCCAAAAGCACAAACAAAAAATACATAATTGGAATTCATAAAAAATAAACATTTTTGTTCATCAAAGTATAATATCAAGAAAATGAAAAGATAACCTATAGAATGGGAGAAAACATTTGCAAATAATATATCTGAAGATGGTTTAATATACAAAATATATAGAAAATATATATAAATATATATAAAACACCTTCAACTCGATAACAAAAGACAATCTAATTTAAAAATGCACAAAGGGCTGGAGTTAACATTTCTCCAAAGAAGACAAACAAATGTCCAATAACTACATGAAAATAAGATCACTATCTTGAGTGATTAAGAAACTGCAAATCTGCACCACAATGAAATAATTCACACTTACAAGGATGACTTTTAAAAAATTAGTAATTACAAATGTGGAGAAATTGGAACCTTTGCATACATGTATATTCTGGAGTGAATATAAAATGGTTTGGCCATATTGGAAAACAATTTGGCAGTTCTTCAGAAAACTCAATATAAAATTACCATATGACCTAGCAATTCCCACTCCTATGTCCATAGCCAAAAGAATTGAAAACTGATACTAATTTATATATCTTTATACCGATGTTCATTTTATCAGTATTCACTGTGCCCAAAAGTTAAAAACAATGTAAGTGTCCATCAAAAGATGAATGGATAAATAAAGTACCATAGATATACAAAGAAATATTACTCAGCCATAAATTAAAGTTCTGATACATGCTTCAACATGGATGAAACTTGGACTTATGGTTAGTGGAATAACCCAGACACAGAAAGATAAATATTTTATGATAACACTTATATAAAATACTGTTCATTTGTCCCCTTTTGTCACCATAAACATTTGTCCATACTTATGAGTATACACAATTACACATGGGTAAACATGATTGCTCCAGGGCATTAGAGTTGTCCAGATATAGAATGAAGCCAGTTGCCCAAGGTCACAAATGAACTACACTATTTCAACTCAAGTCTGTTACTTCCACTTCTATCATGCATTGCATGTATGTGAGAATATGTGACTATGTGAATGTGTGTGAGTGTGGTGTGTGTATACGCGCATGCCCAGTATAGTTAGGGTCTTGAGCACAGATTCCAAGAGCCATTCTGTCACCTCTCTTTGGATGGTTGGCTATTTATAATAGTCTAAGAGATGTGAAATGGTTAACAGATTAATAAAAATTGCTTAAAAGACAAACAGTTTTCTACCTTTTTAACTACTTAAAAAAATTTTAAAGTACATATGACTTTTAATAATTGACAGCTACCAGAATTATCAAGAAACAGAAAAACTTCCAGTATTTTAGAGAATCTTCAATTGTTTTTATTTTTACTTTCTTTTTTATGAGTTTCATTACTTCAGTTGTTAATAACAGTGTTACTAATAATACTTCTAATTGAATTTATTGTTTACACCAAGTGCAGTGATTAGTTTGTATGGATTTTCAAATTTTACAATGCATTTCTTCTGTAAGACTACGAAAGTGTACTGTGAGTAAGTGGCCAAATTCATTCAGCTAGAGTTTGAACTCAGGCCTGCTCGACACCAGGACCAGCTCTTAATTGCTAGGCTTGGATACTGCTTAAATATGACCATATTAACATTTATTAGCCATCAAAGATATCTTACTCCTATTTATACTGGTATTATAGCAGATGTACATTCTTTGTTTACCCCAGAATTGTGCAAAATTAGAAAAATGGGCAATGATAATGAAATGTAAGGGCTAAAATTATTAAAACATCATTACGAAGACTAGATAGAAAAGCAATGATAATGAAATGTAAGGGCTAAAATTATTAAAACATCATTGCCAAGACTAGATAGAAAAGACTAGATAGAAAATCTGTATTTATTAGCAACAATATGTCTACCTTGATGCTTTCTGAAGTTCCACTAGCAAAAGAGGTTCCTCATCACTGTCTGTCTTACACTAAGGCATATAAATTCTGTAATGCTGTTTAAATAGCTGCACTGTTCTTCCATAGAAGTGGGTGCACTTCAGTCATGAAAGAAATAGCTCCAATGTTATAAAGCAGTTTGTAATACCTTAAGGTTTTTGCACTATATAAATGGAAAATTGCATTATTAGTTGTTGTAATCATTTCACCACTCAAATTTGAAGCAATTGATATTTTCACAAATCAGGCAATGTGCAAATTATGTCATAGTAAAACATTTATTTGTTAAACTGATATAGATTATTCAAGATTCTACAGTCTTAAATCATGGATGGCAATGTAACATGGATCGATACAGAACTCGATGCCAATGTAGGCTTTTCTCTTTCCTTCTTTAAAAAAAATATTTGTTGGACAGAAGAAAAAACAATTTGGTTTTAAAACAGGATGAACCACTATCTGATGGAGCCAGTTCCACTGGTATCAAAGAATTCTGCTTCAGCTCCTGTGTACAATTTCTTCTGGGACACCAGTTCAACAATTAGTCTTTGAGAATTGAACATTTTTAAATTTTATCCAGTAAAAATATCAGTAACAACTTTTTTCAGGAGGGAAAGAAGTGCTGCTCTTCAGATTAACTCCAGCCTCTGAAATGAAAGGAGTGGGGGGAAAGAAAGAAGCACATAGCTAATAAGATCACTGTGCTAAAAATCTAGAAGTTACTGAACTGTAATAACTCAGACAGGAATTTCTTGCTATAAAATACAAGACACATCCCTGAAAACAACCTAGACATGCACATTAGCATTTAAAATTTTGTTTAGTAATTTCAAATTGGAGAATATATAAAAGAATGTTATTTTTAAAAAGGATCTAAATGTATTATGCTTAAATAGTTATGCAAGTTAAAGCCAAATTGTAAAAGCATTTTTCCTTGCTTTCATATTTACATCCTCAAGACGAAAAAATATAATAATTTTGCTCATTAATGTATGACATTTAAGTTTAACAAATATTCATACTGGCTTTTAAAATATGAATATGAACATATTAGATCAAATTTATTCATCACAATTAAAGCTTAAGTGATCTCTACTTTTTTACATATTCTGTTGGGAGTTTTGTAGCATATTAAAATTTTATAAAATTTAATTCCACACTTAATGGTAATGAGAACAATTATTCATCTTCAATAATTAGTTCTTCACTCACAGAATAAATAAAATAAATGTGAAAACTGACAATAACTCAAAAGCAAAGGCATTCCATAGTTAACATGGTTTTAAAATAATATAAAAAAACACTTAAAATATTTAAATAGGTTAATGTATCACACACTATAGATACTTTTATAATAAATCTTAAGAATAATAAACTGTAAAAAATATTTTCCTCCAATATGCATTCTCAGTACTTAGTACTCAGTACTAGTTTTAAGATATGTCTATAAAATCTATCCTTGATGAGAATGGAAAATATTTGAGAAATATACAATTTTATACATATAATAAACAAACAATTTCTCTCCTCATTCAAAAACATTTCGCAATCTGGGAGTTATAAAATGCATGGCACAAATGAGTCATAAAACATAAATTTTTAGTTATCTACTGAATATTCTATATCAAAATGCTGATGGAGAACATATTTGGATAACTTGGTGATAAAATGATTAAAGTATTTTATAGTTATTCCAATAACTTTATGTGATAAAGGGAGACAAAATACTGGAGAGAGATTTTATTTAAGGACACATTTCAAAATAATTGATAATCTGAATAAGTGAAGTTATTTTTTACACAAACAGTATACATTTTCAGAATTATTGAACAATGAGTTCACATCATGTTTGAGAGTTGTTAATAGATAACAACTGTGTATATTTGTGGAAAATAATTACTTTGGAAACTACTGAAAAATAAGTATCACTATTCTTTATCTGAAATAGTCTAAGAAAAGCATTGCAAAATCACTTTAAATTACAATAGGATATATGCAAAGTCCTCTCTATTGGGTTCATAACATAGCTCATTTTGACAAAATTGGATATCAACACATTTGTTTCTTTCTTTTTATATTTCCAGTAATATGTTCCCTCTAATAGAAAAAAACATGTAATTGCATTATACCAAAGCTCAAGTTTCAGGAAGTAGTAATGTTGAAGACTAAACATACCTAGAAGGAAAATACAGTAAATAGTGTAACTAGTTTGTCTTTGGAAATAATACATTCTTTCAGAATACAAATTTTAATATCAATTTGATTCTATAAGCTGATATATCTTAAAGAATCTTTGATTCACTTTTTATTAATTTCAGATTACAAAGTATTATTAACAAAGTGTGAAATTATGATCTATACAAAAGCTGCTAATTTTGATTAGGAAGTAGCAGTCAGTTTTGGGAACTATGATGTGAATTTGTCTGCTCTGAAGTTAGAACCATTATTAAAATGATGACATAATATGAGGCTGAATAAAAACTTGTATATGTAGGATATTCAAAATTATACTTTTTACTTTACTTATCAATAGACAAACTTACAATGATTCCATAAACATCTAAACATGGAACACAAAGTTACAAGAGAATCACACACACAAAAAGACTGTAATAATTATGCCAATGTTTTACAGGAACTAAAAATAATGAATTTGGGATTGGTTTAGGATGTTTTGGTACTGGTCCTCATTTAACAGTTAAAGGGTGTCATTGGAAACACCGTAATGGTATTATTAACAGTATTACAAAGAAAAGTTCAAATTAAAGCTACCTCAATAGGAAAAATATCCTGATATTGAATGAATTGTGGGAAAGGCTGTTACTGCTTTTAGTCAGATGGTAATTAAGAACAAAGAATAGCTTTTTATTTATGTAGTTGGGATATCTTTTTAAAAATGAAATAATTTTTCCAGGTCATTGCTGACACTAAGGTTCATTTTTTTTTTTCAGATATTTTGAAATGTTCAAATAAATATGTCAAAAATTGTGTCTTAATTATTATAAAAATAATTAAATGTTTTCTACATATGCACCTATTTTGTTATTTTTATTTTATTTTTTAAACATTCATTTGAAGGGAATATCACTAAAATTACCAAACCAAATATTTTCTATTGGTCATTCTTCCTTGCAAACAAGGGGAGATATCGGGGTCATATACAGACAATTGCTTTGCTGTTGTCCCCTTATTTCACATTTTTTTTCCTACTGTATTTTTTCATAGTTAATTAAATGTTGCTGTTAATTTATAGTCAACATTATTAACTTTTTATTAATTAATATATTAGTTTTTCAAAAAGAACCCCACTAGTTTTATGGTTTTTGAAGCTGTAGCAGAGATTTTATGACAAAAGTAAAAAAAAAAAAATTAATACCTTGATTGATGCTAAACAAAGTAATTAGAAGTCAAATATATTAAAATAAGGAAGCAATTATTTTAAAGGCTGGGACAAGCTGGTGCTTATTGCACAAGAAAAAGCAATATACTCTGTGCATACTTAAATATGCAAACAATGTACACATATTCCATTATTGGTTGGAACACAACAAATATTTTATAAGAAATTTTGCTTTAGATATTTTCAGTATAAATGTAGACTAGTCAATTGTTCCTATTTTAACTTCCAAACATAGCATATCAATTATCAGTTTCATTTTAAGCATAAAAGTCTTTCAAATACAAGGTTAACTCGTAACTGCCAGTTTACTGGTAGAGTAATTATCACTAATTTTACGAATAATTTCTCTCCCCTTTGCTCTCAATTCATCTTTGTGTGACACATTAAACTATTTGCAGCTCACTCTATCTCTATACACACAGAGGAATGAATGGTCTTAAGGAAGAAAATTGACATAGGGTATATTTTGGCTAACAAAAATGAAATAAATGTATTTATTTTTCACTCGGGGGAAAAATCATCTTAGCAGATACCTGAATATGAAAAAAGAATACCCACAACACTGACTACATGAAGCATTTCTGCTCTTTCTGTATCTTTCTATTAGAACTTAATATTATATTAGGGACTGTGGAATAATAATTTAATATTGTCGCTTTGGAAACATTTTTGATATCTTTAGAAAGAAATGTGTTTTAAGTTCTTTTGCTTCCTTTTACTGTTTCTATACACAAGGAACATATATCATTTAAATTTCATGCAATGGGCAGTGTCCACATTTTTGAAAAATGCATTTTACCTCTGGGTAGAAAAAGATAGGTTACCATACCAAAGAAAATAGGGATTTAAAATAAAATTTTATATTCCCCCCCTCAAAAAAAGAGTGGAGAAGCTGTGAGCACAAGCACTCTCTGCCAGCTGTCTTCCTCATTTCATTCACACACAGCAAAGTACTGCTAAGGCGAAGAGCCGTGAGAAGGCACAGAGCACAGTCACAGTCTCTTCAAAGTGGCATCACTGTTTGGTTGTACTGACAGCTGTAGAAATGATAGGCTGGCTATAGCAGAAATCATTTTCCAGGTACGAAGAATAGTTATACTGAAATCATACAGTGACTTAACTCTGATAATAGAAATTTAGCAAGGAGTTTGCTAACAAGTGAATGAAGTATTGCTATCTAATTTTGTTAAAATTTTTCTTGGCATGTGTATTTACTTTTCTTGCTAATGCTTGTAGAAAGAATAAAGAATTAGAACATGAAGGGAGTTGTTATGACATAACAACATAGTTATTTGTTTCATAAAGGGAACTATAGAAAGACTCAACATAAAGTTTTTAAAAAGGTGACCCTTTACATATATGCATGCACCATGTAAATTGAATACAAAACACACATATATACACATAAATTTATCACATGTATATATGATGAATCACTGAAAGATTAGGCACTGATTATTAGTATTTGGTTCTCTGTTGAATTATGACAGATTTATGTTTTATATTTTTAACTATAGTTTTCAAAGTTGCTCTAATTAACACTAATTAGGACAAAAAAAGTCATTTTTATAAATTTTATGGACTCATCATATTGGTAAACCCTGTGCTATCCCTAGTCATACATAAATTCCTCGAGAGAGGTTACTTTTCTCTAAATTCGACTTCTAACTATGTGGTAAAATAAATAAGTAAACACAATAATATGTAACATATCCTATGAAATGTGAATATTTGGAAAATTACTTTAATTAGGAATTGAAAAATGACTCAGATTGACTGTCCTGCTTCCAAATCTCGATAGAATATTTAGCATCATTCTGGACTGTGCTTCTGATAGATTAACGATTTACTTACTAAAACATTTCTAAAGATATCTTAATCTTCAGGACAGATAGAGGTTCAAAGTTAAAAGATAAATGAACTTTTAAAATCAAAGAAAGACAGGGGGGAAGAAGGAAGAAGAAAGAAAGTGTGTGTGTGTGTGTGTGTGTGTGTGTGTGTGTGGGAGAGAGAGAGAGAGAGGGGGGGGAGAGAGGGAGAGAGAGGAAGGGAGTGGTTAAGACTGAGAAAGAGAAGCAGGGGATGGTGGTCACACAAAGCACCTTCATGCAGGTCAGTTCAGTACACCAAACAGAACACAAAGTATGTGCCAGACACTGGGCTATTGATAGTTTCCAAGGAGCCATCTGTTCATTTTTTTGCAACCTAGGAATGGAATCCTAAATTCAGTAAAGAAATGACGCATGAAAAACTCTTTGTTGGATTTGGGAATGGAATTCATTAGGGAAATCCCTGAATGATCGTCCAAGTTATTGTTATCTTTTAAATACAAAATATTAAAAATCAAGACTCCATTTTTACTACCAGGAAATAAATCAGCGGCCTTTTGTAGAACTTTTAAAAGCTGAATATTTCTTTTTTGTATGCCAAACTTTAAGCAAATGGTTGATTTTTCCAGCTGTTTTAACAGATTGCTACAGTGCTATTCTGCTCTGGAAGTACACTTTCTGATCCGATTAAAATGCAGGAATCAAATACTCATTTTAAAGTTAAAAAAAAAAGAGTAATTGGTTGCTGACAAAAGGAACACCATGAATATTTCATGGGTAGTCTTTTACTCCATTTTATAGCAGCTTCATTCATTTTAGATAACAGTGAAACACTTCTGCTCCTCCACTTTCAATGAAATATAATGTATCATCTCAGCTCCTCTTAGAATTTGCAGGTCAAGGATAGGAGTGAATATATTCTTACAAAGTTACTGTCTTCACATTGGGAAATATTTTTAAAATATACATCATATCATGGATGATGCCAAAAGTCACATTAATGTTCCATTTATTCTTATAGTATGAATCAGAAAAGTTCACCTAATCAGAAATATGTCTAAATTTAAGAATTAGAATTTCACTTCACTGAACCAAACTGGTCTTTACTGTTGACATTAAGTTTCAATTAAAAATTCCAATAAGTTACATAAGCTAGCAAAACAAAAGTTAAAAATTCATTTATAAAAGAATATACTGAATCTCACCTGTGTTTCCTGGACCATCTGGTCAACATTAGTCAGCAAAGCATCTGGGAATAAAATTTTCAGTGTCATGAACAATTCATTGTTTTAAGACTCAGACCCTAACCCCACTTCTTACTGAAATTGTGATAAGATTCCTCTTAACAAAGATTTATCTAGATATTTTTTATAACTTACCAGTTCTTGGGTTAATTGCAATTTACTTTCACAATACATTATAGTTCTCTATGGCTGCTTTCTGACACTACAAAGGTAGAATTTTAAAAAAATTACCATAGTTTACTAAAATGAGTAATTATCAGCACAGAATGCACTTTTTCTGCAAGACTTCAATTAGAGAATAAGACTTCTATCAATTTTCCCTACCCTATTCAAAGTGAACAATTCAACTAAAGTTAGATTTGCTTATAAGGAAAGATACATCAAAGAAAAAAGAAAACCAAAGTAGAAAATGTAGTTTTACCATATTTACCACACAGAGTATAAAATAATAATTTACAATATAAGCCATTATTCAATAACTCCCAAAACAATAGCATGTTTTACCAAGTACTTGTTTACCCTTATATAAAACAGTAATGTTCTAAAAGCAAACATTCTCCCTTTAAATGTCCATTTGTATGTTAGAATTGGCTATACATGTTTAGTACCATTATATAGCCTTGCAGAGCACACATTCTATTTCTTTCCAAACCAACAAATACTTCTACTGGTTATTAAGAAGTGACACAAGGATAAAAAAAAATTAGGTGTCTCGGGAAAAAATTCTTTGTCAGTGTACATGGATGAGTATGAGAATGATACAAAATACTTTCTTATAAAACCTCCAGCAAAAATATGTATATAAATTTATAATGGCCTCTGGAGATAAGGTTTTACCTATCCAGAATATTGAAAGCAATAAGACATATTTACATTATACAGAAAAAAGATTAGGACATTATATTATGGTAGAGTCAGCATAGTGTATTTATTAAGCACCTTTGTGTTACTGGAATAATTATTTATTGGACATACTTTGGAACAAAATCACAGTATCTCTCTAGCTCACGTTTCAGGCAAGATTAAATGTACATCCATGTCCAAACATAAAATATAAGTGACTTCATAGTTTTTCCCTGAATGTACTTGAAAATATTTTTTTGTTGTTTTTAAAATTCGTGAACACAATAGCGACCTGTGTAAAGAGAATGGAAGAAATTAGACAAGTCGTAGAGATGGTTATCTTAGGAAGTTCAGAAAAATCAATTTGTACTAGAGAATTTATATTCCATTGTAATCTGATAAATAACAATTATAGTTTAAACAGTTGTCCTGGGAGAAGTTCTCTGAGAGCCAGTCTATTTCAATCCAATCTTGTGACATTAATTACAACTCATGTTACAAGATGCAAAATTATGATTTTTAATTAATTTTATAACTATACATATTAACATATCTATATTACATATATTTTTAACATATATAGATATATAAATATGTACATGATATGTATTTTATCTGATGGTAACTTCAGACCTACATTTTCACTTGGAAATAGCTAAGCAAAATCAGAAAACAATGGTACACTAATAATTTTTATACGATTTGTAATATTTGATAAAATTGCAATTTTAACATTACCTTCACTAGCTAACTTCCTACTTAAATATACTCCCTATTGTAAACTACTTTGTATGACCCTCTTCATCTAATATCATATTTTTTGCATAATGATTCAATTGCAATAATGTTTACCATTCTTTCTTTATTAAGCAATCATTGGTACGGCTTCCGCAAAAGGTTTTTGTTTCATAAAACAAAAAGGAAACAAAAAGGACAAAACTAATTGTATTTGTAATCTCAGTATGTATTAATTGAGCATGGGAGGGAATGAATAATCCAGAACTCTGAAACTATTATAAAATTCCAAGCATTAATTTGGGTTATTTTCTCTTTCCTCTATGAAATTTTAAAAATGAGATCTCTTATCTTTAAATTTCACTAACATTTAACTCACAAAAATTTTAAGGTAAATTATTACTGTCATTATTATTATTATCATCATCAATTGATGAGGATAAGAAAAATATCCTTTTCCCATCCAATCTATCAAAGGGCAATTGATGTGAACTTTGTGATATTTATTGTTAATTTTTTAGCTTCATAAATTTAATTTCCTTTCAGTATTAATTCAAGCAAATAAAACAAATTAAAATTTGTTTTGGAAGGAAGGACTTCATGAGTTTACTGAAAAGTAGAAAATACTTCTCCAAAAAAAGATAACAAGAGACTCCTGCGTACAAATGGAATGTGTATACATATATGTTAATTCCTTAACCCATTTCCCACTTAGGAAAAAAAAAAGTGTAGCTCACTGCTGTGTTCATTTAATTCCAAGAATTCATTCTTGGAAACCTTCCAGAATTCAGTAAACTATGCTGTAATCTGTGCCTTCATACCTGGAGTTACTGTTATCCAAGCTGCCACCCTGGAGCCAGTTGGTCAGAACCTTAGCTTTACCCACCTTGTGCTGTCCATGAAGAACAGTAAGTTTTATTCCAGAGAGGTTGATGTTAATTCAGGGCTGGGTGTGAGCCAAAGAGTATGGCTTTGCATAATAAAAACTGGAAACGAAAAGAATAAAACAATAGAATACCTAGCCCAAGTTTTCATTCTTACTTTGGGAAAATGGTAGACCCTAGAATTGAAAGACTAAAGGCCTAATGTAGGGTCTCCACACATCACTGGATGGAAGGAAACTGCAAATTTACTGAGAATAAAGAGAGGCTAACAATAATGTGAAAGCCAGAGGAAAGGAGAACTGACTGCAAATTTTAATTTGTTCCCAAACACATGTACATATCAAACTTTGGGAGCAAGGTTAAGACAGACTGTAATCCGTGATTTATTTTGGGGTAAATGCTGCAACTGCAAGTACTACGGGCGAGTATTCTCAGGGCAAATGGAAAATGAGTTAAGTTCTTGTGGAGAAATTATGTATTATTCAGTAGTAGACATGTTATGTTAAAAATGACATAATAATTCAAAACTTTTTTAGTAAACAATATCTACAAAGCAGATAAAATCAATTGTCTGGAAGCATAAAATAGTTTACTGTTACCTCAACGTAGGTAACTACATTTAATGGTTAGAAAACTGCAGGAATAAATTGGCCACATCACAGGTGTTACTGTACCTAATTTGAATGATTGATTGTATTTAATGTACTTCTGTACTAATATCTTTGTAGACTGAAATAAATAATATCCATCAAGCCTAACTGTTTCCTGTTAGGATGTAAGGCAGCTTTGGATGCTTTAGTATCCCTTTATGACACATATTATACATATTAAAATTAAAAAACCTATTTTAATAATAGTTTGGATTTTCAAATTGGGGACGATTATTCAAAAGAAACAAAAACAACACAGAAATACATACAATTTTTAAAAAGTTTGAAGTAAAATCTGTAAATATATTATTAGTTTGTTTTATAATGAACAAGCTGAAACCATAGTGTAAAATAGCTAAAAATCAAAGAAAATTATTTCTGAATAAGGAAGCAAAAACAATATATTCATATGACCTATACACAACAACAATAAACAGCAAATCATATACCTTGGCTCACATATATATGAGGGCTGTTCAGAAAATATCCAGCCATGTAATACGAAATATAGAGGCATTTATGGCTGGATTATTTTCTGGACAGCTCTTGTATATCCGCAAGGCTGGTTAAATGAGAAATGCAAGAAACGGCATACCACAAGAGACTGATAATGTCTTGCTTATAGTAATGAAATATCTGGATCACAAATTTCCATGATCCTAATTAATAAAAATTCCTATTACTGTATTTTCCTCTTGGCCTCATTCATTTACTTATTTACCTATCCATTACACTTATTCATTCATCTAAGTAACTATTGTATTTTGACCCTCTTGATAAGACAATCATTTGTTTATGTCTCAAAAAATAAACTTTTTCAAAGACAGGACACAGGACTTTTCATCGCTGTTAAGGACAAATGGTCAAGCCTTTGCTTAACATACCTAGTCTTGTAAAAGTAATAAAAATTTAAATGGTTTCAGTGGTTGTAGTCAAACAATAAATTTCACATGGTTAGATATTATAGATTTCCAAGTGTTTATGAGAAATAAAAGATCTTTAATTAAAGCTTCATTAGAAATATTGGCAGAAAATTGATTTTTAAAAGTATAGGTAACTAGAAAATACATAATACATTTATCATTAGCTTTGAGTAAATATGCTAAGCTGCTGCTTATGTTGCATGGTTTCAGAGATCCTTGATTAAAATCTTTATAATAACAGGGATTCCTTCTTTGGGGATTCATTTCTTTAAGACTCAAAAGTTTTTATATGGGGAGTTCCCTGATGGTGTAATGGCTTAAGGCTTCGGCGCTGGCGCTGTCAGCGCTGCGGCCTGGGTTCGATTCCCAGCCAGGGAGCTACCCACATACCAAAAAGCAAAAAAAAAAGTTTTTATATATTCATGATTTTTAAATACTATGTATGTAAAGACTAGGGAGGAGGAAAGTAATATACTTTTGTCAATCACTACCTCATGGTGAATTAAGTAATTCATGTTAATTTAAAATGTTTAGTTATGATTAAAACATTATTACAGAAAGACAAATACCATATATTTCACTTATGTGTGGTAACTCAAAACAAAACAAAACCCAAGCTCATAGATACAGAGAACAGATTGATGGTTGTTGGAAACACGGGAGTGTGGTGACAAAATGGATGAAGGGAATCAAAAGGTAAAACTTCCAGTTATAAAATAAGTAAGTCATGGGAATGTAATGTACAGCTTGGTGCATATAGTTAATAACATTATTTGTATATGTGAAAGTTGCTAACAGACTGTATTTTAGAAGTTTGCATCACAAAAAAAAGAAGTATGTAACTATGTTTGGTGTCAGATGTTAACTGGATTTCTTGTGATAATCATTTCACAATATACCCAAATATCAAATCATTATGTTATACAACTGAAATTAATATAATTTTGTATATTAATTATACCTCAATATAAAACAAGAGAGAAAATAAATGTGTGTCAACTTTTTGAGTTAAAAATATGAATAAAAGTTGTTAGATGGAATTAGAGCATTACTACAGAAATAGTGTTGAAAATACACTTCAGGTGATGCTTCTTATTTTACAAAATGCTACTACATGTGATCTTATTTATTTCTGGGAAGAACCTGATCCATGAAAACTGGATTTTAGAAATGTGAAAGGCAAACTTCAGAAAGGAAAGCATGGCAGAGAAGGCATTCAAGAAACGCCTACGAGAATAAAGGTCTATTAGACAATTATTTTGAAGACTGGCATCTTAAGTAATCTCCAACTACTTTAATCTTGCCTTCTTTTGGCTGTCATCACAATAAAGCATACATGATAAGGTGTACCTCTGTCAAGTTAAAATTAAGTGAAATTTTTATATATGTCTCAGCAGAAAAAAATTAAACTAATGATCAATACTCCTTAACTGTGTTTTAAATGGTATTTCAGGGAGTTCCCTGGTGGTGTAGTGGCTTAAGGCTTCAGTGCTGTCAGCGCTGCAGCCTGGGTTCAATTCCTAGGCAGGGAGCTACCCACATAAAAATAAAAAAAAAATAAAAATAAAAAAATGGTATTTCAAGTAATCTGAGTTAATATACTCATTATATTATGGTTAAATTTTTTTTGTTTAAGGTTTCCATATGTTCTCAAAACAAAACCAAAAACCCTTTAATGTTAATTTGATTTATGAATCTTTAATAAAATATCATCAAATTAGTAAATAATGTTTTCAACAAGTATATAGGAACATTTATATGTAGACCTCAATTTCAGTGAATGTCGAAGAACGCCATGTTATGAAGAAGTGATATTGTCTGAATAAATTTAAAAACCATTTTTTAAAGCTGCATGATTTGTAATAAAATTTTATCACAGGTTTTGGTTAAAATAATAAATGCATTTAGTCTGAAAGAGTAACATTCAGAATTACAGGACAGAAGGGAAAAAGGAAACCACTATCTGGTTCATGAGCAATGACTTTATATTGCTTATAAATGTAATAAGAACTTCATTAAAAGTTTTTTAAATGACTTGGTGATAAAAAATAAACATCCCTTTGATAAAGACAGTCTTGTATTTTTATCTCCCTTTTTAACTTGCATTAAGAAAAATATAAAACTCATTCAACAAATGTACATTAAATGAATAAAAATACCTTCACATGCCCAGGTGATGCATATAAAATCGTGGCATGTAACTTAAAAGTGCACTAGTTTTTTGTTTTTTGTTTTTTTTTTTTTTTGATAAATGCAGAATCAATTGCATTTTCTTCTGCTTTCCACTGAAAAAGCTGTGTCCTGGATCAGAACTATCATAGAACCATTAAGGCACCTAAACCAAGAGTGTCATTTAGAAGGGTACTTATTTTAACAGTGTCTGGGTAAAGTTAATGAATATTTTATTTTAAATAACATAACACAGCATTGTTCTCTACAATATTTGTCTCAAAACAAACACCATTGTCACTGAAAGAAAACAGACAACCTACTCATTGAAAAATGCCAAATATCCATGCGGGGTCCTGCGTAAGAGTGGAAGAAATATCAGAATTTATGCAAGACTATTTTTTCTATGACAACTTTCTATTTGTGGTCTGCCACTGCAGAACCTAGAAACCAAATCTAGACTAGAGAAAGGCACTGCTGCAATGCCAGGTTGTTTTCTCTAACCATTTTTACATACACATATAATTTATACATAATTTTATGTATAAATTTATATATAAATAACCGTACCCTAGGAGGTTTATACACCTTGGCTCCATTACTTATGTGTCAGAGACAGGACTGAAATTTCAAATTCCAATTTCCTATGTGAGTTTTCAAAATAATTTTTCACTGAAAAGAAATAATGGGTTACACAGTGCTTTCCAATATACACTCAGAATTTGAAAGAGTTGCTTTTCCACTATGCCCATCAGAATACTTGGACTGAATTAACATCCCATTCATAGACATGCTTCTTTTAGATAATAGTCCACATGTGCTTGGTGAGTTAATATAACAATAGTATTCCTTTATTTCTCCATTCAGGGAGTACCTGTGCCTTGCTCTGGATCTTTCAGCAGGCAAAGTGAGAAACTTACTTGGCTTTGAATGTGCTCTTTTAGATGTGGGCTCTTCTGTGACAGAATCGGGAGGTCGACTAGCTAACTGCAAGGCAGTTGAGTTGTTTCTGTTAGTGTTTTGGGACTGAACATTTGTGACAGCTTCATTCTGTGGTTCGGTACTTGGCTTCATGCCTGTCTTTCTTTTCTGCTTTTGGGACACAGAAGTGCTTGAAGTCCAGGTAGGAGGCAAAGCAGAGGTAGCGGTAGAAGAGTCCTGACTTGAACAAATCTCTGAAGACTGTATCATGTTGTCACTGGCAACTTTACAACACGGGGCATTCTCTTCATGTCCCACAGCTTGCTTGGACATGGACTGGGGCAGTGCTACAGTGCAGCCTTGTATTTGAGCCCCATTAGTTTGAGAGTAGACATTGCTGACCTTGGTGACTTTGTGTTGCCCATTATTATTACAAACCTTATACCGGATCATTAGAATGATGATGAAAACCAGCACAGATGCTACAATTATTCCACCAATAATAATAATCATGGTGCCTCCCAAAAATTGAGATTGCATGAAATGGCATCGCACATAATCCTGTTCCGTAGTAAACTGGATACAACCCACGACTCTTGTGGCAGTGAGAGAAGTAATTCCATCATCATATATTGCCAAGACACACAAGTCATACATAGTTCCAGCAGCCAGGTTATTGACAAGAAAAGTTGTGCTCGTAGGAGGTATCATTCTGAGGGACAATGGAAATTGTGTTAATATTAAAAAGAAAAATATCACATATACACACAGAATCGTTCATACTTCAATTTCATTTGATTTCAGTACTCATTAAGATAAGTCCATTTATAACAAATATGAAATATGAGAAAATGATCAAATCTTATTTTACCCAGTTTAAATGGTTAAAATTTATTGTCGTATTCTGCATTATATTAATGCAACCTGCAACACGCCTTTGACAAGCTTACTAATTACATTGCGTGACAAAGCAGACCCCTAATAATAGTCACTGCTAAAAAATCATTAATGACAAATCGCTTTTGAAAGGTATGAATGTGACATTATCTGACTACTAAACAAATCCATTTAGCACTTACAACACCTCTGTGACTAAAAGTCAATTTGAAGGAAGGGAAAACACTGACAATCACATTAGAAACCAGAATGGAAATGCATTTAGGAGAATTTATTTTCCAAGCAGTTATAAGCTGCTATGTCATGGTACCCAGTAAAACTATCTTTAATAACTAAGATAATTAGTAAGAATAAAGTACTTTATATACAGATTTCAACCCTCTCTTATACCTTCATCAGTTGGTTCCCAGTATGTTTTTATTAATATACTCATATAAAGTTAATAAAAATATATGAGTAATATTATACTACAAACATGAATAGAGCAAAGCTGTTGACCAGAACATAAATTCCTCATCCTCTCATTGTGGGACAATGAAATTACTTTCAGAGCACAGTTTCTAAAATTTCATGGTTTATAGACATCCTTGAATCCATTTCATCACAAAAGTCTTCAGTAGATGCCTATTATCAATTAAATATTTTTTTCTCAGTAGCAACCTGAACAATAACCTAAAATAAGATTTAGTTTGGAAAAGAGACTTGAAACTATATTTTTTCCCCAAAATAGAGTTTTAGAAATTTCAAAACTTGGCGATGCTAATAATCTGTTATACAATTCAGACAGTGTGTTCTAAATGTACCAGGAAACTGTTAGGCCGGAGTATACCTTTGTGATTGAAATTACTACCACTTAGTGAGAAATAATAAATGGCAGGCATTACTAAGTATTTTATATACATTATAATATAATTCTTACAAAGACTGTATGAGGTTGGCATTATCATGATTTTACACATGACAAACATCAGGGCCCAGAATTCCAGCCATTTCCTCAAAATCACATAGAATTTACTTGTCATGGCAGGATTAAAATTTTGAAATGTGAAAAAATAGAAACTAATCTATTTCACAAAGATAATGTTTAAGATATATAGAATGTCTAGTAGCTATAGGAAGGTGAAGGTTACGGGTGGACGCTTGTCTTTGACAGTGGGTTAAATAACCCATAGCCTAAATAAAGAGCTGAATATGACATGAACAGATGACTTTGTACTAATATGCATGCATTATAGTCTACATTTCCATATGTTAAGTAATGGGAGAGATATTAGAAACTATTTACTCTAATCTCTCACTTTTAAAGATGAGGAATTTAAAACTCGGCCAGGTAGAACCTTGCCCAAGATTGATTGATCACATGGTTAGCTAGGGCAGTTTTGTTTTATCCTACCACCTCATGCTCACTTTAAAAAATTTATTTCACTTCTATATATGAGGGAAAATCAAATTTCTTCAAGAATTCACATGGGTATATAAGAATATAAGAACTGAGTTGATAAAATTTCACAAAAGCTTAAAGACGTGTGTGTGTGTGTGTGTGTGTGTGTGTGTGTGTGTGTGTATATTTCAAAGCCATAATTTTGGATTATTTCCTAGGAGTAATAATTGTCTATCATGAATGAAATTATATGAAGGGGTGAAAAGGAATATTTCCAACTGAAAATTGGACAAGATGTGACTATAAATCAATGAGGCTGAACTTCAGAAAAACATACCAGAAACTCTTTAGTCAGATGCAAATTCTCCATCAATGTCCTTATAGGAAACTACATATGAAACTTCAGTGATACTTTCACTGCTCAAAATATTTATAAACATTCTCTTTGGAATTTTCTTAATAACCAGAGTACATGAGACAACACATATGCACATAACTCAATCACTCAAAATATCAGTCTCATTATTTTATAGTTACATCCTATTTTTGACCAAAAATGGTAATATCCATTTTGACCACCCACCTTATTCACAAGACTTGGCTCCAAATGGTTTTGGCTTGTTTCCAAAATTCAAATTCAACCTCAACAGACGAAGATTTGCCACTGAGGATATTCAAAATAGTATGACGAAGGTTCTAAAGATAATTCCAAAGTGCTTTGAGCAATGGCAGCATCATTGGGATAATGGTATAGCCTCCCAACGTGACTTCCTTGAAGGAAAGAACACTCATATGGATGTGTAAGTTCTGGTATGTTTTTGAATTTTTAAAATGATTCAATCTTGTTCTCTGATAGTCACACCTCTTAGATGAGGGGAGAAAAGGCAAGTAAGCATAATATTAAATATAAATTTGAACTCTCTAAAATAACACCATCAAAATAGTTACCCACATGTATTCACCTTTCATTAAGCCTTACATTACACAGTTTAAAAAAACAGAGTTCTATAATTACAATATGAAGTAGCACTGGCAATTTAAACAAATCAGTAGTACATTAACAAGCAATATACTAAGATGCATGGCAAGTATAAAAATGTGCTTGATTTTTCTTACCTGTAAACAAGGGTGTCATCATAAGTACCATTGTACTGGATTTGAAACATACGTATTCCAGGGATATTTCTTTGAAAATTAAATTTAAGTAATGCCGTAGATGATGTTGCTTCGGCCACCACAATTTTATCTTGACTTATTTTAGTATCACCATTACTACTGCTTGCATTAGAACCTGACTTAGTAGAAGTTGAAATATCTGAAGAACCAGGATCAGGCTCATGGATATGGTTTGTACTGTTTAGTAAGTGAGGGAGCTTAATTATATGAAGGTCCACTGTTTGTGTTGCTTCCCCAGCAGGATTGGAAGCAATGCAGGTAAAAGCACCTGTATCCTTTACAGTTGTTATAAGAATGTCAAGTGTTCCATTATCGTACACCAGAGATCTTGTTGCATTTGAAATAAGCTTCCCATCAGGAGAAATCCAGTGAATTGCAGGTTCAGGGTCACCCCTAGCTTTGCACCTCAGGGTTGCCCTTTGACCCTCCAGGACTCTCATCTCATGTGTATGACGAGTAATGAGAGGAGGCTCACACAAAAACTCTTCTTCAGGAATGGACCAAAAATAACGACCAGTTAAAAGTGCTGGAGAAGCACAGGTCTCTAGATCATCTTCTCTGGACAGACGCCTCAACCATAACAATTCACAATTGCAATGCAAAGGGTTCCCACCAAAACTTAATGCAAAAGTAGATGGGCTTATGATTCCTGAGGTTGCTAGTACCTGAGCTCGCTGAAAGAGAGGATCAGGTGGTAGCTTCTGCAATTTATTTGATGTTACATCTAGCCGAGTCATCTTGTGCAAGTGGGAGAAAGTCCCCTTAGGAATGTTATCAATCATATTGTGATCCAAACTAAGGGTGTGCAAGCTAACCATCTTCTCAACAGCATCCCAAGGAATTGTTTCCAAATTATTATAGGACAGATCCAGCTCCTCAAGGGCAAAGACATCATCAAATGCTGTAGAAGAAATTAATGTCAGCTGATTGTTGTTCAGTATCAAATGATGGAGATTGGAAAGCCCACTGAACATATCATTTGTAATTTTAGTCAATCTGTTGCTATTCAAATGCAATGCCCTCAAATTTCGCAAGTCAGCAAAAGCGTGAGGTGTAATAAAACTTATTGTATTCCTGGATAGAGTCAAGTCCACCAAGCTCGTCATATTGGCAAAATCTTTCCTTTTAATATTTGTAACAAAATTGTCTGCCAACCTCAGTTCCACAGTTCTTCTGTCAATGTTTGGTGGTACAAATAAAAGCCCTTTCTTGGCACAAAGGGTTGCAAGATTAGGAGACAAAATCTGACAGACACAACGTTTTGGACAGATCTGAGCTCTCACTGCTATGCCAATGAAAAACAGATAAAAAAGAAATTTTTCCATTGTAGATCAAATTTAAGAGCCTGTAAGAGAAGATACAATATAGAGTTAGCATGCAATCATTTGAGTAATGTTCATATCCCTACTAGAATAATCTTTTTTATGCAAATTGGAATATAGTAATAATTTATTTACATGTTTATTAACAAATAAGTATAAAATATCTGCTCTGCATTAGAGTCTATAATGGACACTAGGATGAAAAATATACCTCATGCCCTCATGGGATTTAACATCAAGTGGGGGAAAATCAATCAACAGGTTATTGTAATTCTGTACTTTAAGTGCTACTTTTTAAATATGGCCAGAGTACTCCTGGAAGCACAAAAGAGAAACTTTCAGTCCGGACTGAAGGATGAATATGCAGGGAAACTTCAGAACCCCAGAACACATCTTGTAAATTCAAAAATTTAAAGATATATTTAAGAATTTATAAGTTATTTCAATTTACTAGCTTGGGGAGAAAAGATAAAAGACAGTATTTGTTATTGTTAACCTTGTAGCAAGACATTTGAAAGTAATTAATTGTGGATTAAATTTTATTCATCTTTACAAATTATCTTGAACACAGTACAACCTTCATATTTTAACTGTAAATACAGGATCTTATTCTCAAATAAAAGCTAAAAATTTATCACAAATCCTCTGAGTTTCTTAAATATTAGAATATTTCATTTGAAATGAACATGGATTTTTGAAGATCATTTATTGAAATCAGTCATCAAAATACTTGACAGTGAGTCCAAAAAGATATCATATTCCATTTTCTTTTTCTTAAAATCATAATGCTTTTATACTTATCCAAATTTAATTTTTTAAAAATTAGGGTATCAATTTCCAATTTGATCTTAACTATTTGCTCTTGAAATTAATCCTCAAACAATGATGATGTTACACATACATGATTAAAAGTTTTCATAAATTGCATGTAGTTTTAAGTGCCGAGGGAAAATAGCTAGAGAAAATTATTCAAAAATTTTAATTGAAAGTATGATATATGGAGGTATTCTAGACATAATGCATCTAGTTTTCTAAATAAAACACTCTTACAGACTCATTTCACTTCATGCCTATTTTATGCCAAATTAAATGTTGTTTTAATGAATGAGAACTATTATTCTCAACAAAGAAAATAGTCTTACTCTTCTTTTCATGACAGAATAAGCAATACTGAACTAGTTTTTCCACAATAAGCAGCAAAAAAAAGTACAAAAATATATAAAACTAAAGTTTTCAGACATACATCAGAAAAGAGGATGCACAGACTATGATCCTTGAGAAAAGTGAATTAAAAAAAAAAAGAACCCTATCATTGCTCCTGGGGACAATTTCCAAACCACAGCACAGGAAGGAAAACAAGGCAAAGCATGAACAGTCTTATTCAATTTAAGAGACAGAGATTAGTGTTCAGGGTCTCAGGTGGCTTGAGTGGGTGGGGCAGAGTACCATAAAGGAGAGCATTATCAGAAGAAAGAACTCCTGTAATCTCTGCAGAAAGACATGGCAATAGATACTAATCATATATAAACACTGATTTTAAAAAAGTGAAAGAAAAAATTCATTTACTTGTAAAATATTAAAAAGTCAAACATACACATAACTGCTGTATCAGAAGAAGACTCTAATATAGAAATGTATTTGAAGAAGTAAAGGCAAACATTTTTCAAATTTTTTATTAAAAAAACCCCAACAGCACATAAACCTAAGCTTAACACAACAAAAATAATAACAAAACATATCATATTCATGTTGCAGATAACCAATAAAAAGAAAGAAAGAAAAAAAATAACCTTAAAAACAGTCAGAGAAATAAGACACATTAGAAAAAGATAATGGCTGACTCCTGAGTTCTCTTTGAAAATAAAGCAGATGGAAGACAATGAAAAATATATTTAAGTGCTGCAAGAAAAAGGAAAGTCTGTCAACATGAGTGTGCATTTAAACATTTATAGAAGATAAACGTAAAAATAAGACATTTCGAGAGAAACAAACTAAAAGATTCATCACCACTAGAACTGCACTGTAAGAAAATATAAAGAGATTTTGTTCAGGCTCAAATATATGTCACATGGAATCTTGAATTATTATAGATGTATGGCAAGCAACAGAAATGGTACATCTATAGATAAGTATAAAATATTTTTGTTGTGTTCTAATAAGTTAATATGTAGTATTTCTTGTATGGATATAAGGAGATGAGGGGAAAAGGTGAAGGGATAAAGAAGTACGAAATGGTAGTTACAAAATAATTATAGGGATGTAAAGTATAGCATAAGGAATATAGTCAATAATATGGTAATAACTACATATGGTGTCAGATGCGTATAAGATTTATTGGGGTCATTGGTAGTAAGTTACATAGATATCTAATCACTATGTTGTACACCTGAAACTAATATAATTTTATGTCAACTGTAATTGAAAGTAAAAAATATTGACATTTTTAAAAAAGAAAGAATGAACCTCATATAGTTTATATCTCACAAAGTTCTGGGTATTGTGACCACATTCATTAACTATTGTTTGAAGAAAAAAAAGTTAAAAAGGTCATCACTGTCACCCTCTGCAAGACAATTAAGAGAAAAGCAAAGAAAAATGACCAAGAAGGAGAATAAAAAGGAGACATCAACATGTATTTCAAAGACATTAAAAGACTAATAAAGGGACTTTTATGAACAGTGTCATGTCAATAATTCAACAATTTAGATAAAACAGACAAGTTTGTTTTAGAATACAAATTACCAAGCATCTAACACAAGAAAACACATAGAAAATATAAACAATATTGCCTTTATTAAAGAAACTGAATTTATATCAACATCTTTCCACAAAAGTAATGCTAAATAAAGCAGAAGATATATACTGAGGTGCCAAAAAATGTATACACATCTTAAGTGATGTTATCTATGTATTACTTTTTGAAGTTGAATTGAATCAAGGTAGCAATGTGTAGTAAGACGTTCACTCAAAATATGGCATTAGTCAAATGAATGCTGGTATCACCATGCGACAGGAAGGACAGTCAAAGAAAATGATGGAAGCATGGTTGTCGTTTGGAGGAGCTCAAGACCATTTTGAAGTGGTATTTGAAATTTGAGAATATCGTTTGCATTTCCCCCATGATCTCCTGACTAAACACCCCTTGACTTTTACCTGTGGAGAACCTTAAACCTTCACTGCAATGTTTGGACATATTCAAATGAATATTTCCATCTGCTGACTATGGTGTTCAGGTTTAGCCCACAGACTCAAAATGTGCAGCATTACACCCTCACCAGTGTGCAAAATAGGGGAAAGTTGTTTGCAGAGAAAAACAAAACATGTATTATTGTGCTACGTGTCCCAGAAATCCAGCAGTGTGTTTTTTGTATCAAGAATTATTATTCAGGGAGTTCCCTGATGGTGTAGCGGCTTAAGACTTCGGCGCTGGCGCTCTCAGCTTGCGGCCTGGGTTCGATTCCTGGCCAGGGAGCTACCCACATACCAAAAAGCAAAAAAAAAAAGGAATTATTATTCAAAGGTAAAATAATAAAAAATCAGTGTTTCAGAAAGAAAGTTTAGAAAAGCAGATGTAAAGTTTTCTATACTTTTGTGTTTTTCAAGAATAAATAACAATAGGAAAATTTATACTTTAATGTAATCACTTATTTACTAAAATATGCCACCTTACCTATATTTACTTAAACATATAAATACTGCAATTATTGTAAAATTGGTATTCAGTGTGAAACTGTTTCAAGAACTTTTCTTCATTTACAAGATTTTTAAATGTTTTCCTGTGCCTTGTACTATCAACAACAAAAATGTTTTGTATGCCATATTTGTAATATTTTGTAATAATTTTTATGTCATCAATGCCATTAAGTTGTAATTTATCTATACTTAAATCTAAAACAGTTCAAGATGTTATTATTAAATACATAAAATAGTCAAAATATTAACTTTTAGTCTTTTGTGACTTTTTGGCACATTTTGAAAAAGAAACTTGAAGTCAATTAATGCAGTGAAAGGGTTAAAGGATGTGGTATACCATAAAAACCTGGTTACACTGGCAGTATTTTGGGAAAAAATTGAAATGGCATGCATGGAGATACAAGTACACTTTGGTCAACATTGCTCAAGCAGTAGTTTCCTGTATTCAGAAGTGTTGGTAACCACTTTGAGCACCTCTTGTCATTGCAAAAGTCAAACGTGACTTGTATAAATATTTTGTTATCAGTATATATTGAGTATTAGATTTTAATATATTTTTTCTTTCTTAAAATATGTATACCTTCTGTATACATAGAGAGACAAATTGATAGATATAATTATTATATTTAAATATACATTAAAGATGATATATGATATTAAACATAAAATATATGATAAAATTTACATTATATTTTATATACAGAGGGTGTCAAAAATGTATACACATTTTAAGAAAGGAAAAATCTTATTAAAATTGTAATACTCAATATATACCAATAAAAAAAGATGAATACAAGTCATATTTGACTTCTGTAATTACAAGAGGTACTCAAAGTGGTTACCATCAACCTCCAGACACTTCTGATCATGGCAAACTACTGCTTGAGCAACATTGACCAAAGTGTCCACTTGTGTATCACTGTGTATGCCCTTATGCCCATCACATGCAGTAACTTGCCTTTCAAACTTATTACAAATATGTGCAATTGTTAGGAGTGTTGGAGGCTCTGTTGCATCCTTATGCCTCCATTGTTGTACTTCTGCAATGTTCTCAAATTCCAAATATCACTTCAAAGTGGTCTTGCGCTCCTCAAAAGACAACAGTGCTTCCACTATTTTCTTTGACCGTCCCACCTGTTGCATGGTGGTGCTAGCTAGCATTCATTTGATTAACTCTATCTTTTGAGAGAACATCATACTACACATTGCTATATGATTCAACTTTGAAAAGTAATGCATAGATAACATCTCTTAATATATGTATACACTATTTTGGCACCCCTGGTATTTAATATGTAAATATATTTTATATGTATTATATATTTTCTTGTGTTATATATTTATAATGTTACATATGTATCTTATATTAATGATATATGTGTATATTATACATGATAATTTAAATATATAGCACATATAAATTATACATAATTTTAATGTATAAATTATATGTAATAAATTAAATATATATTATGTGGAAAAATATAAAAATCTAAGAAAGATGGTAGACATAATCACTAAGATATCAGTATACTTTAAATGCAAATTATATCTAAAACTTAAAGGCAAAGATTACCAGGTGGCCTAAAAGGGCTGGTGGCCACTTCATAAAGCATTTAAAAACACATACTTTGAAAAAGTATATATATAAGAGTACACACAGAAAGAAGACAAAGCAGAAGCAAAGAGGCAGGAGGGAAACAAATGTAAATATTAACATCTGGGAATCTGGGTAAAATGTATACAGAAATTTTTCATGATTTGTTTGCAATTCTTAGTAATTATTAAATCCTGACCTCCAAAAAAATATATGTTAAAAGAAAACAATGACATCATGAGGAAATGACAAGGCAAGAACTTTACTGGGAGGAAATATTTGAAGTGTGTGTGTATGTGTGTGTGTGCATTTCATAAAGAACATGTATCCTGAATATAAAAAGAAATCTTACAACTTAATAAGAGGACACTACTTCCAATAAGAAAACTGGCAATGAATGGGAGAGATATTTCATAATCAAGATATAAGATTACTAAATAACTTCATGAAAATATTCACATATTAGCCATCCATGAAATATGAGTTTAAACCAAAATCCTCACTACCCAACTTGAAAATAAAAAACAAACAAACAAAAAGCTTGGCAATCCCAATTTTGGTGATGATGTGGAACAACTGGAACTTTCATACATTGTTGGTGAAAGTACAAAATGCTGCAACCACTTTGGAGAGTTGTTTGGCAGTTGTTTTGCTACATTAGACACATTTTTATTTACCTAATGGTATAGCAATTTCACTCATTGAATACATTCACATAAGAGACATAAAAATGCATGTATACAAAAAGATGCTTCCAAGAATGTTCAAAACATGTATTAATAATAGCCTCAAATCGAAAACAAGTCAAATATCTATTAACAATTGAAGAAAGTAACAAATTGCACTATATTCATACAAGAAATGCTAGGAAACTATAGAAAGGAAACTGTTACTGACATCCATAGTAACAAGAATGTGTTTTGTTATGGGTTGAAATGTATCCCCTCAAAAGAACATGGATGAACCTAAGAGGGTTACACTAAGTGAGATAAATCAGACACATAAAGACAAATACTGTATGATATCACTTACATGTGGAATCTAGAAAAGCCCAAACTTGTAAAAACTGAGAGTAGAATGGTGGTTACCAGGTGCTCAGGAGTAAGGGAATAGGGAAGATGTAGTTTAAGGGTACAACCTGCAATGAGGAGATAAATAAGTGCTGGAAATCTAATAATTTACAATATAGTGATTATAGACAACATTGTATTATAAACATCAAAGCTGCTAAAAGATCACATCTTTGTTGTTCCCACCACAAAAAAAATAATAATTTTGTGGCATGATAGAAGTTTTAGCTAATGCTATGATGGCGATCATATTGCAATATATAAATGATAAGATCAACATATTATACACCTGAAATTTATACAATGTTATATGTCAATCAACTCTCAATTTAAAAAAGAAAAAGATGTGGAGTTCCTAACCCCCAGTACCTGTGAATGTGACCTTATTTTGAAATAGGGTCATGGCAGATGATCAAATTAAGAGGAGGTGATTATTGTAGATTCTAATCAAATGATTGTGTTCTTATTTGAAGGGGAAATTTGGTCACAAAGACAGACATGTATAGAGGAAAGACAATGTGAAGCACACTAAGGACTTTATCTATAAGCCGAGGAACGTCTAAGGATACCAGAATCTAGGAGAGAGGAAATGAACAGGTTCTCCTTCAAAGCCCTCAAAAAGCACCAACCATACCAGAAGTCAGTTTTGGACCTACAGCTTCCAGAATCGTGGAACAATAAATTTCTGTTTAAGCTACCCAGTTTGCAGTATGTTGTTATGGCAGGCGTAACAAACTATTACAACACTCTAAAACATTTCCATTAACAAGAATCTCAGGGAGTTCCCTGGTGGTGTAGTGGCTAAGGCTTCAGCACTGTCAACTCTGTGGCCTGAGTTCGATTCCCAGCCAGAGAACTACCCACATTAAAAAAAAAAAAAAAGAATCTCAGATATAAATCAATACATATTATAAGCTTCCAAGTATTAGATTGATTCACTAGTAATAGTGGTGGTGGACTGTGAATTTTAAATCATTATAACTAGGCTCAAACACATCTTTATTAATCAAAATAGGAACCACGACAATCAACCCATTTTTGCCAATGAGAAAAAAAGTTTGTTTATTCCTATAGCATAAAAATCCATGCTTCAGGATTCAACAAACTTTTGGAAAGCATTTTCTGCATCCTGGTGTTTGTGGAAATGTTTTTCCTGCAAAAATTGTTGAGATACATGAAGAAGTGGTAGTCAACTGGTGAGAGATCAGGTGGCTATTGCAGATGAGACAAAACTTTGTAGCCAATGTGTTCAACTTTTGAAGTGTTGGTTGTGTGACCTGCACTCGGGTGTTATTGTGGGGAAGAATTGGGCCCTTTCTGTTGATCAATGCTGTCTGCAGGCATTGCAGATTTTTGTGCATCTCATTGACTTACTGAGAATACTTCTCAGATGTAATGGTTTCATAAGGGTGCAGAAAGCTGTAGTGGATCAGACCAATAGCAGACCACCAAACAGTGACCATGACCATTTGTGGTGCAAGTTTGGCTTTGGGGAGTGCTTTGGAGCTTCTTCTCGGTCCAACCACTGAGCTGGTCATCACTGGTTGTTGTACAAAATCCACTTTTCGTTACACATCACAATTTGATTGAGAACTTGTTTTGTTGCACAGTATAAGAGAAGATGACATTTCGAAATGATAATACTTTTTTTATTTCTGGTCCACTCATGAGGCACTCACTTATTGAGCTTTTTTACCTTTCCAATTTGCTTCAAATGCCAAACAACCATAGAATGGTCAATGTTGAGTTCTTCGGCAACTTCTCACATGGTTGTAGGAGGATCAGCTTCGATGATTGTTCTCAATTGGTCGTTGTCAACTTCTGATGGCTGGCCACTATGCTCCTCATCTTCAAGATTCTCTTCTCCTCTGTAAAACTTCTTGAACTACCACTGCACTGTATCTTCATTAACAGTTTCTGGGCCAAATGCATTATTGATGTTGCGAGTTGTATTCACTGCTTTATGACCTATTTTGAATTTGAATAAGAAAATCTCTTGAATTTGCTTTTTGTCTAACATCTTTTCCATAGTCTAAAATAAATATAAAATAAATAGCAAGTAATAAATCATTAGCAAAAAAAATAAAGTGAAAAATGTGCATTCAAGTGATGTATAACATAACCACATTTATTTAAGAATGTATTCCAATATCAAAAGGCAAATTTCAGCAATGCAAAATCTGCACTTATTTTTGCACTTTTACATTCAGAACAGGCAAAACTAACCCACTCTGATAGAAATCAAATCAGTGGTTGTCTAGGGGGAGGGTAGTAGATTAGGAAGGCTTACAAAAAATTTTTTTGAGTAATGTAAATATTCTATATTTTATTTGGAATAGTGGTATACAGGTGTATATGTTCATCACAATTCATTTCACTTTTATACACTTAAAATTGGTGTAATTTATTTGTGTCAAGTATACATCAATATAATTAAATTTTAAAAAGGAAATATGGGTTTTCCATTTTGTGTCCAAATATTGGTTCCAAAGAAAGAAGAATTTATAAAATGACACAATGTTGGTAGTTAATCAGAACTTAGTCATATTTTAGAAATACATATTTTGTTAGCCCTATCATGTATCTTCAAGATGTCATAGAATGCATTACAACCCAAATCATGCTTCCTATTTCATATCTGATTTACTTCATCAGGCAAATATATATACTGCACAATATAATACAATCTCACTATCTATATGGCATTTTAGAAAATAAGTAAGTTAAGAATAAAACATGGGCCCCTTTCTTAACTCCATGTTTATTTTATGTTTAAGGGAGACCTACAAGTAATGAAAATAAATTATATGAGTTGTGATTAATGAGCTTTCACATGTTATCTTAGGATAAAATGGAAATTTCCAACTTTATAAAACACAGAAGATAAGGGATCATATAAAGAAACAGTTTTCACTTCCTATGAGTTTAGAAACTAATCTTTAACATACTTATTAGATTAATATATGACCCTTTGAAGAAAATGGATGTTAGTGGTAGTGTAGAATAGTCCTGCTTGGCTGGAACTCATGATTTAAAAATTTATAAAGGTCATCAAAGACACTATCTTCCTTCTTCTAGTTAAGTGAAACTTTTAAAACATGATCTGCCTATTGCTTTCTCTAAATAGTTAAATTCTTTAACAACACAGATGGGTTTTTAATAACAATATTTTTGTTGGGCTGTAACTCATTAAATAGTCATACATTTGCAGCTTAAGATAATATTTATATATCTTTATATGTTCTTTCAAGCTAATTCCTTTCAGACACAAAGTGACACATGTATAAACATAGAAAAGTCAATCACACACAAACTGGAAAATGATTTTCCCATACTGCATCCTTCTTTCCGCCTGTGGCTATTACATAGCATATGCTCAAGAAAATCAGTATTTATTTGGCAACTAGAACAGGATATGAAAGCAAATTTAGATTTTACAACCAACTGAGAGTATAATCTATTCTCCACAGAAACCAATATGGCACCAATTTATATGTTGCATTAAAGGAAGCTATTGGGCTCCTCAGGAGCTGCTATCATTCAGCAGAGCTCTACCAATTCAATTAATGCCTCTTTGCCTGGGCTAATGCTTGGGGACAGATGCTCATGCCTGTTGGTACTGATGAGTTGTTTTAGGATGTGTCAAAATAGCTAAAATCTTTTAAAAGATATTCTATAATATTGTTTAAATGATGAAACACATTTGATATTCATTTAAGATATTTTAGCTTTTTTGCCTAATGTTTTTAAGTAGGACTACAAATGATAACATTATGATTTCATTCTCAATAAAACATGTACTGAAGATATTACAATTGAACATGTTAAATTCAGGCTTCAAAACTGGGCAACTATAATCTGAATCAATTATCTTTTGATCTTTGATTAAGACAATCTTTCTAGTGACTATCTTAATTCCTAAGCACATTGAGCATAAAATATTTTAAAGTTCACTCATGCATCCAATTCATTCATTCTTTTATTAATTTCTTCATCAAGATTTACTTAGTATCTACACCACATGCAAGGTGGTTTGCTCGACTCTACCAACCTTAGAAGGCTGAGATCCAACTAGGAGAAACACATACATAGTAAATAATGAAAGGCAGACTGTGAAAAGTTTTAACTTAACATATATTCTGATATTTAAATTCACATCATCAAATGGCCCTGTGAGTCAATATAGAATTCTGTAATTTTTATTCTCAACATGTGTGTACATATATATGTATTTTTTATTCAATATGGCATGAACATAAACCCACATTCTTTATACTAATGGACTATAGATAAGAGGTCAATGATTTAAACAGACCAAATTTTTAGCCACACCCTCACCAATCATAATTCCCTAATGTGATATGATCTTGAAGTGTCTCCATTAAGGGTGATTCAAACTTAACATTTATTGTTCTGTAACTAACATTTTGCATGTTTTTACTCTACTTGTATTTTTCTCCATTACTGATTATTTTTCGCAAACTCCTGAATAGCCCAGCACATACCACCACTTGGGAACTGATACTGTAGGTGAATGTATTCTCTCTTGCAGAAAAGCGTTCGGAGAGAAAAAGCTGCCTAAAACAACATTGTGCTAAGAGGCTGTGAAGATTTCCAAAAATGCTGAAACAGCAATAGTTTGAAGTTGGGTCAGTGAGCCCAGGTGGCAAGTGGTTTCCTAAAATGAATGTTTGTTGATTGTGAGCACTCCTTATGAATGTTCAAATATAAATGGAAAAATGGAAAATGTTTGGGACAGGATGTGTGTGAACAAAAGTTCAAGATAATTTATATTTAAAACTTCAACTAATTAATACACTAGTGCCTTTAAAAACAGGTATAATTTATCTGGAGACGGTTATTTGTTGAGCAAAATAATTTCATAATCTACTTGTGTATGAACACTGAATACCCCAAGGGATGACTATTAAAGGAGCAATGAAATAAGGCAAAGCCAAATTCCATGTTTCATAAATTAAAGTTCACTTTGGGAAGAGAAGGAATGAAGGCAGCACACAAAGAGAGAAGATTATAAAATAGTGATAGGCATGTGGCCTTCAGATAAAGTCACAGGTAAGAAACCTCTCAGATAAATAGTGTCTTGTTTGCTGGGGTATTGAAGTAGTGGTTATGCGTACCATCAAATTCAAACCTGAGGAAGTGTGTTCCCTATATCAATGCTGGGTAGGACATATCAGGGTAAAAACTGCTGGGTTGCACATCTGGGTTGTGGTATGTAATGATGAGGAAACTGAATCTCAGTGAAATTCTGCTAAGACTCCAATCTATTATACATTTAATGCACCCGTTTCTCTTTCTATTGTATCTCATTGCAAGGTAATCAGGTTTCAATGGACACAAGGGAGAAGGTAAGGTCCAGGACATGGACCATTATCACAAATGTGAGACGTGATGAAATTACTATCTTGCCATTGCAGAGTAGTACATGACCCCTGTTTTCTTCCAATTTCCAAGAATAAAGCAGATCCCTCCTGAGAATTCACCTTGATTTTATGACAAATTGAAGCAACAGAAAAAGAGTTATAATACAAATATGAATATCATTAATCCATGTTTCAAATCTAGTAATGACTTTGTCCTTTAATCATTTTTTTTTTTTTTGGAATTCTGAAAGGTGAATCTCTGAACCTCTGAGATGTCATGCTTTCCATTATGTTTCAGTTTCTCCATGGTGTTTAACATTTCGTGTAACTAGTCTCTGTGGTTATATTGGCTCCATTGTCCTGTTGCCATAGCAATTAAAGAGGCACAGTTGCAGAGCAATGCAGACAGAATAATTAGCACGGATATGTTGTTTGACACAATTCAGGCATCTAGAAATCTGGATAATCCTTCAGAAAAAAAATGTTTCGACTGTCTCTTGATATTATTGTGGGCATTGAGGCAGCTAAGTTGTCACCAATAGAAAATCTAATTGCTGAGGAAATTGGAGAGAAAAGAAAGGCATACACACATAGAGAGAAAGGAGTACATTTGCTGAGGGTTTAAATACTAAACATGTGTGGGGGTGGAATGTTCCGGCAGTACTCCTACAGAAATATTTTGACAAACTAACACCATATGGAAGCTTTTATATCATTGAAAGCAATGTTTTTTTCTCTCTCTCTCTTTCTCTTCCCTCTTCCTTCTTCCCTCCCTTCCACTTCTTTCTCTCTCTTTTCCTCCCATTGCACTTAAACACACCACTCTACCCAGTGTTATTAGAATTCTCCTATAGTTTTTTTTTTTTTTTTTTTTTTTTTTTCTTTTTGGTATGTGGGTAGCTCCCTGACTGGGAATCGAACTCAGGCCGCAGGCTGACAGTGCCAGCGCCGAAGCCTTAAGCCACTACACCATCAGGGAACTCCCATCTTATAGTTTTTTATTAACATCGATTTACCATTTAAAACATAATGATCATTTTAACATTATGTTATGCATATTTCAAAAGGTAATATATTGCAACATAAGAAGTTCATTACCACCTATATAAAACTTTTACAATTTTAAGAGATAACTGTGTAAAACATGCAAACAGATGATTCATAGAAACCTAGATGCTCCTTTTCTGTATTGAATGGCCAACTTGTCTACTTCACTTTGATCTCTAATAATCTCAAAACAACCACTACATTGTATACCTGAAACAAATATAAAATATTAATAATGATGAATATCAACTATAACTGAAAAACAAAATAAAATAAAATTTTAAATGTAAAAAAAAGAAAAACATGTCTACAACTGAGCTCCTAATTCTGGCTCTCAAATGTGCTTGCTCCTCCCATAGTACCTCTCTGTAATTACAGGTCAACTGCATTCTTTTCAAACCCCAGACCCAAAACCTTGGAATTATTCATGACTCTTCTCTTTCTGTTATATACAAAATCTGGTTCATTAATAGTTCTATGGATTATACAGTAAAAACATATACATTATGGTATCATATCTATGACTTTTCATCATCTTTTACCTGGATTATAACAACAGCCTCCTAACCCTGCTTCAGCCATTGTGCCCCTTCAGCCTATTTTCCACAAAGCGGCCGGAGTGATCTCGTTAACACTTAAAGCAGATCAAAAATTTTCTAAGGCCTTCCCATTTCACTTCCAGAAAATCTCACATCCTTACAATGGCCACGTGTATTACCACTTCTTTGATTTGAGTACTATTCTGGCTCTAGTCACCTTACTCTTATCTCATAAATCACTTTGCTGTTTCTCAAACACAATGGGCAAACTATTGCTGAAGAACACACTTTCTTTTCCATTTTTTGGTTCTCACCACATAACTTTATGCATATCTATAGTGTAATTCCTCAGTTCTTTGCAGTCTTCACTTAAATGGCTTCTTCAGAATGTGCCTACTCTGTCTACCATTTTTTAAATCATAACCTCCCCCACTTCAATCATTACTTTATTTTCCCCCATAACAATTCTCAATTCACATTCTCTACATTTTGCTTATCTTGGTTTGTTTTCTAACTCCACCAAGTAAAATTAAAATTCTATGAGGGAAGGGATTTTTCTCTTTCTTTGCCACTATATTCTTAACACCTAAAGGAAGGGCTGGCACAAAAAGGGCTTTCAATAAATATCTGTTAAATGAATGAAGATAGAAATGCAAGTATTTAGTAAGTGAGAAAGTGTCTCAAAATTTTAGCAATAAAAATGTGAATAAAAACCACTATTTTGTAAAAAAATTATCTTTTTAAAATTATAATATCAGTGGTGAGAATACAATGAAGATATATTCTCACACATTGCTATAGGCAGTAGGCATTTAAAATGATTTGGTGTCTAAAATTAAAAATGATTCTAAAGGCTGGAGAAAAGAATAAAATATAGAATGGGAGACTAAAAGGAAAACCCAATATTGGCAGGCTTTTGAAAAGGGAGAGAAATGAAATCAATTAAATCAGCAGCCTTGAATTGTGAGGAAAGTGATGGATTAAGAGCATTACAGGATGTTTTATAGTATTTTGGGCCATGCCATCTCCTTTTACACATCTGAAGAAAACCTTAAGTTAAATTTTCATGATTTGTAAATGCTTCTGGATCTGGAGTTTGTGTTACCTTCAAATGTTGCATATGCTACTCACAACTAAAAACAGGCACAAGAACCAATTTTATTCACCTAACATATAAGGACTGTTCAGAAAGTATCCCTCCATGTAATATAAAAGACAGATGCATTTGTGGCTGGATTTTTTTCCAGACAGCCCTTGTACATCTGAACTATTTAACAAGATGACTGGTTTATGACACATATTCCATGCACAGCAATAATCATGGCAGCACCATAGCAAGCAATAATAATAACAATGTGGAAGAGTGTATTATCAGCTTTAGAGTGAAATACAATCAGTTTGTTGACTTTTAAATCAAATCATTAAATGTTTGTTTATGAATCAAGTGGAATTCTTTCAGTGAAAAAAAGAATAAGCAATCACATATATATGTATGTGTATAAATATTTAATGTACAACCTAGTCTATATGTGTATCTGTATGTGTGCAAGTATACATGAGTTTGTGTGTGTAAGTACTAGTTGCCTTTTCAGTATCCATTATTCCCTTCTTTAATAACAGAACCCCAATTTTTACATGTTGTACTGATTTCCAGAATGAAGTTTATTTTCTGGCTTCATCTGTGTGGAGGTATAATCATGTGAGCCACTTCCTTTCAATAAATTATAAGTGTAAACAGTGATAAAACTTCCGAGAAGGCTGCTTAAAGGAAAATGACCAAGATGGAATGGACCCTACTTATCCTTTTGTCCATTTGCTTTCTTCTGAATTATAATGTCTAATTATGATGTCTAGAGCTCTAGCAGCCAACTTAGACATTGAGGTGACCTTGAAAGGAGTCATGAGTTGGCATGATGGAGATGCATTTCTGATTATCATGGAGTTGCTCCATGAGCCCAGGATTGCCTCCCAACATGTTTAAACTACTGTTATAAAAAGTTGCTGTTTCTCACAGCCAAGCTAATCTAAACTTTTTCCAGTATGATTTTAAAAACCTTAAAGTACCAAATATAAATATACTAAAAATGACTAGAAAAAAGCATAATGTGCATTCAAGTCTACACAGTTTTTCCATATTTCAAAATTCAGGTACTTCAAATATAAAACATATATTGATGGGCATGTATTTTCTGTGAAATGAAAAAAAAAAAAAGCTAAAACCTACATGGATTCCCTTAATGCTAATTCATATGTGTTAGTAATGAGTCATATGACTATAAAATTGCATATTAATTGAGATATTTTGACAGATATCGCTCTGGGCTATAACAATCCCCAAAAAACTGCTAAAAACAGTTATTTTGTGATGATCAAAGTGAGTAAACACATTTAGCATAAACTGTCATGCATCAGCAGACAGACAGTCTTCAATCCATGAGGCATTTCTTGTAGTAAGTTAGTAGAGTTCATTAATTATTTTGGGCTAATCAAAGAAAATTATATAAAATTTAGCTATTGGATCAACAACAGATATTCTCTGACTATGAAACTGGAATGTAAAAATAGATTTCTGACTAGGTCATTGATTAAATGTGTGGGGTAAATGCAAGGGTTGGCTTATGTCCTCAATTTTGACTTGGGGAACTGAGTGGATAGGGTGACATTAACTAATTATAGAACATAGGAAAGAAAAGAGGTTTGGATGTGATGAGAAATAATGAGTTTGATTTGGGATAATCTATTTTTGAAGATATCTGTGCTGTTTAAATCAGGGCTGGAGAGACTTTAAAATAAACAAAATACTGATATTAAAACCTGTGAGCCTGCAATCCATGAAGGATATGATGGATTTGGCTGGTTTGCAGACAATAGAAATGCAGTATTTTAAATTCCTTGACAGCATTCTATTATCTAAATTTAGAAGCATTTTTCACTGTCATTTACATATTATTTTGCAAAATAATGATTAATTTTTGATTTGTGATTATTTTTCAAGAGTCACCAGTGAAAGCACATGACACTAGCATTTTTAATAAGATTAATCAACTGTCTACTATTTATTTACCTTTAAGGTTTTGAAAACAGAACTAAACATCAAGTCATTTTGAAATAATACACCTAACCTTCTTTTATTCCAGTTTTTAAGGGCAACTAATTTATATCTGGGATATAACTGACACCCAGACTTTTTCAGATAAGAGTAGAGTTTTTCAAACCTTAAAAACTGGGCATTATAAAACACATATGTCCTAATAACCTAGTGTTCAAGTGAATTATAATGTACTTCATGTTTCATTGTAATAGTGTCATAAAAAATCTTTATGATAGTTAAAAATAACTGGAAATATGTGTAGGCAGATTTCTAAGGTGTTCCCATTATTCTCAAACCCTTGAGAATATAATAGTGTATATAATCTTAATTCTCCCCTTGAGTTCAATTAAAACTTGTAACTTCCTTTTAACCCATAGCATATGGCAAAAGTAATATGATTTTGCATATGTTAACATGCTTAATTATTTGACTTTGACTTAATAGAAAGAGATATTATTCTGGGGGCATGACCCATCAGGTGAGTACTTTGAAAGGAGGTCCAAACCTTCCTTGAACATAAATATCTCTAAGCAGCAGGGATTTTCTCTCTTTGTTGCTTGCTTTGAAGAAATACATATCAGGATTCTATAGCAGTGAGAAAATACATTTTCCTAACAACCTGACAGAACTTGAAAGTATTTTTTCCTTAATTAAGCCTCCAGATGAGAACTTAACTTAGTCAACAATTTTATTGTAGCTTTATGAGACCAGCAGGTAAGACTTGCCCAGATTAAGAGGGTGCAGGTAAAACTTGCCCAGATTAACCCAAGGAAACACTAATATAATAAATGTGTATAATTTTAAGCAACTAGGTTTATGGTAATATTACAGCAATAGAAAATTAATAAAAAATATTTATATAAAAATTGGGATATAAAATTGGATGACCACAATTTTTTTTTAAACACCTAAATTTATAAATGATGTTTGATAGAATTCAGGTTCTGATAATGTTGGGCTAAATAATATGGTCTCATCCACTAGTGATAATTTAAAAAGCTGAGTGAAATAGTAATGAAAAATTTTTAAAATCTCTATAAAATTAACAAAGCAGTGAAGGGTGTCATATTAGATTTTAGGAAACGTAAGATCCCACAGAGATAAGCCTACTTCTCAAAAACAATTTTGTCCTGAGAATTTTTTTTGGATCATGAAAATAGAGACTTTCTAACAGAAACTGTGATGTTGTGCATGTGCTCAGAAGACATGCAGAAAAATGTTTTCACTAGTGTTATTTACAATAATCCCAAAAGAAAAACAACTCAGTTGTCCATCCACAGTAAAATGGAAATAGAAATTGAAGTACAAAATTGGACAAATAATTTCGTGAACTCGTCCTAGAAAAAGTGCTACATATACCATGGCTGAATATCACTATGGTCACCTTTGGAGTACCCCCCTTGAAAAGCTATGCACCAATACTAGCATCACCCTTCAAAGCAGTTTTGGAAATCTTTTCCTGGAATGGCCATCAGAGCTGCCATCATGCCCAAAATGTGACAATTAAGTTTGTGAACTTGCCACTTGTGCTTACATGACACCTTACCCAATTGTCTGTACAGTGCTGCCAACATAAATGCATGGTGCCAAGTTTGTGAACTTATTTGTCAGATTTACAATGACAGCTCTGATGGCCATTCTAGGAAAAGAGTTCCAAAACTGCTTTGAAGGGTGAACTAGGTGCTGGCATCAGTGCATAGCTTCCCAAGGGGAGTACTTCGAAGGTGACAATACTGATATTCAGCAATGAGGTGTGTAGTACTTTTTCTAGGATGAATTCATGAAATTAATTGTCTGACCTTGTATTCTTTATTTCAGTTATTTCATTCGTCATTTCTGACTGGTTCTTATTTATGTTTTCTACCTCCAGTTTTGTGTTTCACATCTCTTTGTTGAAGTTCTCCCTGAGATCACTGAGTATTCTTATCATCAGTGTTTTGAACTCTGCATCTGGTAGATTGCTTGTCTCTATTTTGTTTAATTATTTTTCTGGAGATTTTTTTGTTCTTTCATTTGGGACATATTTCTATGTCTTCCCATTTTGGCTTTCTTGCTGTTTGTTTCTATGTATTAGTTAGGGATGCTATGTCTCCCAGGTTTAGTAGAGTGGCCTTATGTAGTAGGTGTTCCATGGGGCCCCGTAGCACAGTCTCCCTGGTCACCTAAGCCAGGTGTGCCAGGCACGTCCCTTGTGTGGGTCATGTGTGCCCTCCTATTGTAGTTGAGCCTTGGTTCCTGTTTGCACATTAATGAGAGGGATTGACCCTCAGGCTAACTGCTCATGAGGACTGGCTGTGACTACAGTGGAAGACATTGTGGAGGGGCTGACACTAAGTAGCAGGATTTGCTTTAGCAGTGCTCTAATGCCTTCCCAGTCTTCCCTATGGGTGATACTCCACAGAGGCGGCTGGGTGATGCTGCAGATGGGTCTGAAGCTGGAAACTGGGAGTCCTGGTCCCTAGGCCTCCTGGGAGGGCTCCCACTATAGGCTAAGGTCAGCTGCAGCCTGTGTCCTGCCCACAACCACCTGGCTTGAGCCACAAAGCAATCTGCCACTTGTGCTGGGCTTGGAGGTGCCTTGAGAGGCCAAGTCATATACCAAGGCCACCTGCCACACATGTTGAGTTTGGGGCTGCTCAGTAAGAGGTACAGGGAATGCTGAGGCCAGATGTTGCTTGTTTGGTGATTGTGAACTTTTGAGAGATTTTAGGAAAATCCACAGTATGAGCCAAAACAGGCCATTTGTACAGAAAAGCCACTGAAAATGGCTTGGGTGGGCCTGTAGGTTGGGTGGAGCAGCATCTCAGGGAATCACCAGGGAGGGATGAACAGTGTTAAGAAGGTTGATGAAGACTCAGATATGGTTCCTAACTGCATCTGAATTCTGAAAAAAGTGAGGGCTCAATAAAGAAATAATAAATTTTGCCAGCAGTTCTGTCTAGGAGAAAGCTGCTCCTCCAGCTCTTGCCCTAAAGCTAGATAATCCATTTCCTCCCTATATGTCCCTGGAACCTTTAGAGCAGCTTCTCCAGTACTGGTATTCAGAGCAAGTGAGTCTGTCAGAAAGTAAGTTTGTAAATGTTCCCTTAAAGAGGAATTGTGGGATTCCAGCAGCTCTCCATCTTCCTCAGTCACAACCTTCACTGGCTTTCACATCCAGAAGCAATGGGCACTTTTCTTCTCAGTACTGGAACCCTGGGCTGAGGAGCCTGGTATGGGGCTGGGATCCCTCACTCCTCTGGGGACAGTTCTGCTGCCAAGATATACCTCCCAATTTTTAACTGCCCCAAGAGGGTATGGGACTAGCCCATTCTGCATCTCTGCTCCTCTTACCTATCTTGAGGTGGCTTCTTCTATATAGCTTTAGTTGCAGGATTTTAAGTTCAGCTAGATTCAGTTGATTCTCAATGATGGTTGTTCTGTAGTTTAGTTCTAATTTTAATGTGGTCATGAGAAGAGGTAAGCACAGCATTTTCTTACTCAGCCATCTTGACTAAAAATCCCTCTGAACTATTTTTTTTTTCAAGCTAATGGAGAGAATGTGATCTCTATATGACACACAGGGCATCTGTGATATTGGCATGTTCAATTTATTAACAGTGTACTGGATTTTTTAGACCAGTGGTATACAACTTTTTGGCTTCCTTGGATGACACTGGAAGAATAAGCATGGTCTTGGGCCACACATAAAATACTCTAATACTAACTCTGATGAGCTAAAAAAAAGATTGCAAAAAAAATCTAATCATTTTTAAGAATTTGTGTTAGGCCTCTTTCAAAGCTGTCCTGGGCCGCAGGTTGGACATGCCTATTTTAGACACTGAAACAAACATATAAATAAAAGATATAAGTAATGGAAAGAAATATATAAAACTGTCATTACTTACAAATTGATAATGTACAAAGAAAAGTTAAAGCTACAGATAAAAATACAAAGGCTGTCCAGGAAGTATCCAGCCATGTAATATGATGATGTTATATTGACAATGACTGGATTTTTTTTCCAGGGAGCCCTCATATACTCTTTATAATAGCAGGAAAAATGTCAAATACTTAGGTTTACTTTTAGTGAAAAAGATGAAACAAAAAAATAAATAAAAATAAATAAAACAAAATATTGAATTAAAAATAAGCTAAATTAAAAAACTAGAAGATTCAATGTCCTAAAAATGCTATTAATTAAAACTCCAACCAAAATCACAAGATGTGTGGACTTGCTCTGCCATACAGCATTATATATTATAAAGCTACAACAATTAAAACAGTGTAATATTGAGTACCACAAAGATGGTATAGAAGTAAGCAACTGTCTAGAAGGTATTTGCTACATATACAATGATAAGGTATTCACAACCAAATTATGGAAATAATCCCTATAAATCAATATGTAAAAGGTTTGAATAAGCACTTCACTAAGTAATTCATAAAAAGCTAAATACGAGTACATATGAAGTATTTGACTTCAATAATCATCAAGGGAGTGCAGAATAAAATTTCATGGGTTATGACAATGTATCTACACACCACCAATTACAAAAATAAAGCAATCATAGTACTGCTAATTCTAAGCATTCTGAGAATACAGAGCAATGGGCACTCTCATACCCTTTTGGTAAATATATATATTTTTCCAGACAGCATGTGTGTGTGTGTGTGTGTGTGTGTAATGACCCAACCTTTCCACCTTTCCACATGTGTCTTTCATTCATCACCAACGTATGCTGATAGGCACCAAGACATACATATTAGAATATTCATAACAGTATCACATGAAATATTAAAAAACCAGAAGGAATTCAAATGTCTATTAATTGTGGGTATTCACATTATTCAACAATATACATAAAGGAAACAACTGAACCAATAAAACTCAAAATGTGAATGAATTCCATAAGCATAATTTTAGGCAAGAAAAGATCACACATGAAAAGCATGATTCTACTATGTGAAGTACAGAACCAGGCAAAAATAAGTCATGCTGTAGAAGTAAAGACAGTGGTGACCTTTGAAAGGAAGGATGGGTTACTGGCTGGGCAGGGCATGAGCAGTATTTCTGGGGTGTTAACAAAGGTCTGTTTCATGACAAGGTAGTGTTTATACAATTGTTTACTTTGGAATAACTCAGCTGTACATTTACTTTGTGCACTCTTTTGGTTATTGTACTTTCTTCAATAAATATTTAAAATAAAAGTAATTGATATGAGAGTTATTGCAGCCCTTCCTTTATCCAACAAGTGTTTGTTGATAACCACTATTATCCAAGTATTCAAAGTCCCTCTTCTCAGAGAGCTCCAGCAAAAATGAAAAACATATAAATGTTCATTAAAAATGCAGTGCAGGATTGGCTAAAATGAAGCTGGTTAGAATCTTGATGCTCAAATGTATTATATGCAATGTAAACATGGAAATACGTGATGGCAATGGATTATAATCAATAATCAGTTGAATAAAACGGGAATCCGGAGTTAATGCTGCTAATACTAATAAAAATTAATACTTAAATAAATAAATGAGGAAGAAAATGGTGTTCCTATAGTAGCAGAATGACAACTGATAAATATAGAAACAATTATAGAGTTACAAAAATTACCATTAGGCCATGGTAATAATTGATCGAGGCAAATAATCATTAATAGATATTCAAATAGTAGGTGAAAGTTTGATGAAAAATAGTATACTTCAATGGTCTCAAAATATCTCCTCATAAAAATTACTAATTTAAAAGATTTATAGTAAAGAAATCTGTCAAAAGACATTTTAAAAATTTATAAAAATCAACAATAATCTGCAGAAGCATTCTAAGTTAAGAGACTAAAGATACCTGAAAAACAAATGCAACATGTATTGGTCCTTGGACCAAAATTATTTTTTTTTTCTATAAAGAACAATATTGACATAGTGTGGCTATTGACCTAAGTCAACTACAGGGGCTAGGTGCCCCTACATGTTTTCTGAAAATTTTATTTGTTATTTAGTTGTGTTTGGTTCATTTATTGGGTAGTTAGGAAGAAACTAACATAAACTGCAACTATAATTGATCCCTTGTAAAATTATTATTTTGGCCCAAAATTTTCAGCACTGGGATGAGAGAAAAATGTTTTTCAGCACCAAAAGGGTTAAACCATGTTTTAAAAGTGAATTATTTCTCTTTAAATGTATTTCAATATAAAAATTCTGGGATTTCACTTTGTAGTGAAGGTCTGTTGCTTTTTTCTTTTTCTTTTCTTTTTTTTTGCCAACATTTCATCCTCCTTCACCTGTTAAAAAACTGCATCTCCTGGAGAACTGCCTCTGTCACTCTAGGTGGTTCTGGGCAAATGATTAGTCACAGTATTCTCCTTGTCTGTCCCCAACATGGGGTAAGTGGGGCATATGAGCCAAAAGAGGCAAATCTGGGTCGTTTGACTTTTTTACTCAATCTTGGATAGGAATAGAAAGAAAACTCTTCCTTTCCTCATTTAATCCTTAAAGAGTAGTTTCAGCAACTTGGTTAAAAATGCTGTGAAAAAAAACAAAACAGTTAATCCATTTTCCCAAGTGAATTTAATAAAATAATAATAGCAACCATAATAGCTAGTATTTATTGAGTGTTTACTATGTGCCAGGCACTGTGTTATGTACCTTATAAAAGTTACCTTAGTAAGTCTTTTCAATAACCCTAAGAGAAAAAAAAGTCGCTGGGATATACACTACTCTCCCATGCTGAAGCTTAGAAATGCACTCAAAATAGCGTGAACCCTACACAAAAGTGAAGAAAATAAATGAAGATTATTTTCATCCTTCTAATCTTTGGTCTGAACTATTCGGATTACATGTTCCTGGTTCCCAGAATTTTTACCAAAAAATTTAGAAAAACCACATAAAACCTTAGAAAAAGAATGTTATGGGCCAGTAGGAAAAAAATGTAAATCTTGGTGTTTAATATAGACAAATATTCAGACAAATGTCCATGACAAATGTTAAATAAAGAATAATTAGTTTCAGAAAATCTACTTTGCTCAATCCACTTATATTTTTTATATAGAAATAAGTCTAAAAGAATATAAATATGAAACAAAACTGCTAAAAGTGGGAAGGAAATTACCTTTTACTTTCTAAAATCCTGTAGTATTTGGAACATTTGTAATTATAAATAAAGCAAATGCAAAAAAACAAGTTTTTCTTGTTGTTGTTGATTACTATTCATATAAAGCATACATTTTTTTTTTCTGGTAAATGCTAGGTGCCTTATTATGCCTCTAACTTTCCTGGGGTTTTAATGTTGTTGCGTTTGTTTTCTGGCCTGTGGTAGGAATTATGTTTTGTTTGTTTGTTTGTTTGTTTGTTTCTAAATAGCTGGCATTGTGTTAGGTGATGCTGGCAGTGAGAATTTATTTTTCTTGTAGCCAATTCTGGAATACTTGGACAAGAGGCAAGCAGTAGAATGCATGATAGCTACATCATCCTTGTGCCTATGTCTAAATGTGAACCATAGTATGCTAGTTCCAAAACACAGTGTAGAAGGTAGGGTAGGGTACGGTGACTGATACAATAACTGCTTAGTTGTCATGTAGAAGGAACTTGGCATAAATAAGAGGAAAGAAATGCTCTGAATATGAAAACTGAAGGAGTGTTAAGGTATGGCAGTAATCACAATAAAAATATGTAATATTTATTAAAATATTGGAGATAAACTCAGAAATGTTAAAACAGCTACTTGTGTTCCTAAGTAATTCCTGCCAGGATGCCTTCAAATTTCTATATATTTGAATAATGCTTTAATATCTTCTTTTTTGAGTTAGAAAAATTTTGAAAATTATTTTCCAGAATTTTAACTCATTTATACCACTCCTTAGATATGGCAATAGGTAGGTACAGTGACTGCTGAAAACATATCCCTTTCTGGGAAACAGAATAGGCATTTGTGATACTTGGCCTGAGGCAGGAAGGAGTCTGGACACTTTCTATTTGTTGTATTAAAGGTGGCAATAGGACCTCCACAATTATTAGGGTTAATAGAGGACTTTCCTCATGAGGTCACTTCAGTGAAACACTCCTCCTCTCTCTCAAATGTTCTACCTACAAAAAAAAAAAATGTTTTACCTACAGAATTGTATTTGGAGGGAATTGAATTTGTTGAGTGGATACTTGGAAAGTTAATACTGTAACTTCAGGGCTAATAAAATCATTTAAAACCACTATCTGTGTCAAGTCAGTCTTTAATATAATCTTATTTCTCATGATTTGTACCTGATAGTTTTCTAATCTGATGGTGTGCTGGAGATAGCCCTCCCTGACTCACGAAAGACATTTTTGTTAAATGTTTGGGAATTTTATGTGTTAATTCACTTAACACGGTAGCCTGAAATTGGTCCTGGTAGGAATAATTGCATTACAGAAATTCACAGATGCTACAAATCAGGGCCTCTCCCCAAGTTGTTGGCCAGCTATTATGCATTCGCTATTATTTTAATAGCTTGTTAACTAAATGATCTTTGTCATAATTGACATCATTACTAGATCACATAGACCATTACTCTAGGACTAGGCTGACCAGATGTACCATTTTAACAGGACAGAAAACAATGGTACTATCCCATTTGAAATGGTACGTATGGTCAACCTAGTCTTACTGGGCTAAATTCCAGGTGTCAGTGGGCTGACCATACATACTGTTTGAAATGGGATAGTAGCATTGTTTTATGTCCTGCTTAAAATGGTACATTTGGTCAGCCTATCTAGGACATAAGTTGTACACAAGACAGTGAAGTAGAAGGAAAATTAGGAAGCAATGTTAGAGAGGTAAGAGCAACAGGAAGTAGTAAAAGGAGAAAACCTTAAGAAATGCCTAGTGGGCCCACGAGACTATGAATGAAATATATCCACTGACATTCACAGTTAACAGTTCGTTAATTTTTGTATAGTGGTGGACAGAAAAAGTTTGTAGTGGATTAGCAAAAATGTGTGAGGATAGGAAGTGTAGAAGTGAAAGCAGTACACTGAAAAGCAGTACTCTGAAATGTCTGGCTTTGAAGAGAAGACTGAAAGGAGAAAGATTAGAGAACCATGTAGGATCAAAAGAAAGATTTTTACTTTCTTGTTTTGTTTCATTTTGTTTTTAGCATAGTCCAAGCCCACACAGGCTAAGGAAAAGATCCAAAAGAAAAAGCATGAATATATGACAGAAAAAGTACTTGTCAGAGAGGTAATAAAGTCCCTAGCATAATCTGATCAGGAGAGAGGAAGTAAAGGATGCAGAAGCAGATCAAGTTTGTTTGGAAGGAGGAAGTTGGGAGAGTTTGTGTATAATGTTCTTTTTCTTGAAGAAGAGGTGACACATTCTGTTGACCTTGTATAAAGGTGGCATGGATTGGGTAATGATTAGAGAGAGTGGAAAAGATTTAGAAAAGTCTCTAAAGTGGGATAGCAAGGTCATTGCCTGGAGAACAGAACAGCTAGAGTAATGAGCACATAGTGATGCTTGGAATAGAAAACTCACAATGTCATCTCTCAACATAAATGTATTTGCAAAAATATATATTCAAAATAAAGGTAAACTTTCTTCAAATGTGGCAGTAATCTGTTTTACTGCTCTTATCTCCCCCGACTCCTTGGGGTCCTACACTCTGTCTGGCTTGTTTTTTAAGCAATCATCCAGACTTTTTCATTTCATTTGCAATAGAGATATCCCTTTCTTTTCCTTTTCTCCCTACCTAACTCATTCTGAAGTTTCAGCATAAATGTCATTGACATTACTATTTGTGCATAAATTCCTATCTTCTAGTAGTGCCTTTTATAAGACCTTTTGTAGAGAATATACAAGCCTACATAATGATTTGTTTCCATATTTGTATTTCTTTCCTAATTGTGAGTGAATAAGTAATAGGGAATGTGCCTTATTCACCTTTTTATCACAATACCTAGTATCAGTTCTACCACAGCCTTTACCATGTAGGATATGCAAAAGAAACATATGTTTAATACATTTAAGAATGAATGAATGAATGAATACATAAGTGAATGAATAAACCATTGAAAAAATGAATGGCACTCCAGTTTAAAAGTTAGAATTATCAATAGCAGTGCCACCAAGTATGTTTAAATAACATTAGTTACTTGAAAGTGGAAAAAGGAATAATGTATGTACTGCCAAGGTAGAATCTACAGAAAGCTAGTTTCTGGAAGTTGTATAATTTTATCTATCTAAGTATTTCACTACATAGATAACAGAATGAATGGCATCTGTCTCCTTCTATTTCCATAATAACAGTATAATTAAATTAGTTAAAATTGTGGGCTAAATTTCTTGGGTTCAATCAAAACATGGCTCTGTCACTGAATACCTTGTAAGACCTTGAGAATATCACTAAAACTTTTTGTGTCTCAGATTTCATCCAAAAAATGAGAATAATAACGATGATATATACTTTGAAAAATTGTGAAAACAAAATACACACAGAGAGTATTTACATAAGGGCTTTGCATATAAGTGTTTATTAAATGTAAGCTCTTACTATTAGCCATTAATATTTAGAAAAGGATTCAAGGACACCTAGACAATTCACTAACAGAGCCAGACAAATTCTGTGCCATATTAGACATTCAAATATCTATATCTACATATAGATAGATAGATACACATATATATGTGTATATAAACATATAAATATTTGTGTATACATACATATGTGCGTGTGTGTGTGTGTGTGTGTGTGTGTGTGTGTGTATTTATGGTACTTATGTTCAATAAATGGTTCAGAAAATAAAATTTGATATGTTGGCATGCAACACTATCCATGGTTCTTTCTCCTATTATTGCCTCCATTAGAGACTTCGCTCCTTGAGGGGAAAGTGCTATGTATTATTTATATTTCTATTTCCAGCATCTAGTACAATGCCTAATAAATAATATATAAGCAAGAACTATCTGCTAAATGCATAAATCAATAGGCTAAATCATACATTCAGGATCTAAATTTTGATTATGTTTATTTAAAAAAAAAAGATTCTCTTTGTTTATTGACTAGACCCTTACCTATGGTCAATAGTTTCACAAAGACTATTTGCTCTGTTCGCTGCAAGAACCAGAAAAGAGAAAGAATGCTTTAATCCACATATACCACATCTCTCTCCTGAACAGACTACTGAGTTTTGACTTTTCACTGAGATAAATAAAATTTCCAATTTATGTGTTAATATGACAATGTCCATTACATACATCTGTGGTGAGCAACTCCCTTCATAGCACGAAATTAACTGTCTGAAAATGCATAGACATCTGGGTAGTGAAGAGGGAGATAAAAACTGTTACAGGTGATTTCTGAAATACTTTCAAAAAATAGTTATTGGAGATTTTCTAAGTCATATCTATGAGTTTTCAATACACTAATAGTTTACTGTGATACAAAATTACAGAAAATAAATTTTTATTTGTTATATCTTAAGAGAATTGTTTTTTTGTTTTGGAGTTTGTTTTGTTTGGTTGTGGTGAAAATATCTGTTTTACTGAACTCTGGGTTATTAAAGGTAAATTGAAGTTTAGTTTAGCCAGCAGGTCTAATTAAACATTTATAGAAATGTTTATCCAGTTTGCTAACAATAGTCATCCAGAGCTTTCTTAGTGGTCAAGAATTCCTTTGCAGTTATATTTTTCAAACTGGACATTTGCTTGGGATGCTAAGGGGTTAAAATATTTAGCTATATTTTAACAGACAAAAAAAATCCTGTATCTAGGATGTGATTACACAAGAGTATTGTCCTCAACTGTTGTCCTAGGACTGGAATAGAAAGGATACTATAAGGAAAAGTTATGCCAATTTGAACAGTACCTAGATAAGTTCAGTGGTATTAAACTACCATACATTCCAAATTACCAAACATAAGGCTTATTATCTACTTCCAAATGCATTGTCTCATCATTCTACTGCTCAAAAAGCACCATGTCACCGGGTTTATTATAGAATAAATCTGTACTCAGCATAATATCCAAAGCCCTTCACAATCTGTCCCTAATATTGTGTGTGAATTATATCCTATTATATAACTTTACTCGTCCTACATTTAAGCTAAATCAGCTTCTGGTCATGCTTTCGCTCACCCTGCCATCTCCATCTGGGATACCCTTACCTCAAAAATTTGCCCATCAAAATCCCATTAATTCTAAGAGTGTCAGCCGAAATGTGTTTTCCTTCATGAACCTTTCAAGATCACTGGGTTTAAATGTACACTCTTTGGGGGCTTTAATAAAATTTTATCTTTTTCACCAGGAGCACTTAATTAATTCGTGTCTTGAGCCAAGGATCCTTGCAGACAGACAATTCATGTGACAGATACTTGATGAATATATGTTATATGTGAAATGTTGTTTTAAGGAACGGTTATATGAAGATTATAAGGGCATTGAATGTAAAATCTGCATGACAATCAGGTTCCCCTCCACAAACCAATGCCCTTTGATTATTTCCATTAAAACAAACAAACAAACAAACAAAAATAAACAGAAACAATCAAAAGAAACTACCTCATCTTTCCATGCAAAAACTACACACAATGTAGTCATATTTACATTTATTCACTGTTCTTTCTTCCAATTACACTGATTTCCTCAAAGGCCAACCTCTTCTCTTGAGATTTAACTGATTTTATTTCCTTCTACCTTCTCAAGGACATAATTTTAGTAGTTGGTGGTTAATCTTTTTTCTTACATTAGTAATGCTCCCCTCTCTTTCTCTCTACTAGGTCATAGCACACAAATGAATTTGAGTGTTTTCTTGTAAAAAACAAACAAAAACTCACTTCATCCTGGACAAGTTGCATTACTCCTTTGGGCCCTATTTTGTGCCCCTCATGCAAAATGTAGATGATAGTAGTGCACACACTGTCATGAGAATTGAACAGGTGTTCTAAAATTGTGGAAAATGTTTAGAATACTGATTGGTTTAGAAGAAGGACACAATAAATCATAGCTGTTGCTGTCACCCTTGTCACTACTACCATAGCTATTTTACCTTTCATTCCTCTCTATCTGACATCTAAACATTGCTGTTCCTCCAGGACCCAGAAACTTCTGTGAGCTTCTATTCTTCATCTACAACCCTACTCAAAATACCTTCATCATTCCCCATGGTTTAAAATAATTTCAGTAAGGTTACTAGTCACTCAAATGTATCTTTAGTCTTAACTTCCATTGTGAGTTACAGACTCTAATATCTACTTGCCTCTTGACATCTACATTCAGATGTTTAGTATTTCACATATTATATATCCAAATGGAAGCCTGATTTAACCCAACAAATGTACTATCCACAACCCCACTTTCCCCTCTCAGCTAAAAAGTTGACTTAAAAGTCAGTATTATGTTATTACTTTTCCTGTGCTCATTGGTAAATCTTAACAATCTGCAGTCAAATAATAACCTAAACTTATATACTTATCTTTATATCTATTGCCACTTTCATAGACCAAGATATCATTATCTTTAGATTGAAAAGCTGTTATTTCCTACTAACTAATCTTTTTGTTATCTAGATTGGCACTCCACTGGTATCTAGAATAGAGCTGAGTACAATTAACTTTAAAGTTAATACTTGTTACATGAATTAATGAATGGAAAACATGCCTTTCTTCTGTCCTCCTTTCAAATTTATTTGAGAACGTGAAATTGATTGTTTAAATAAAAAATATATTTACTTAAAATTATCTCTGTTCTCAAATTAGTAAATTCAAGAATGCTATGACAATGGCTTTACAAATAAATCAGCTTTTTTATTCAACTTAACTCCAGATCTTTTTTTCTAAGACTAATGCTAAATTTGCAATAAAGTAGGTCTTATGAGTAGGAGACATATTAACATACATTAATGACCCAATAATGTGTAGCCTCCCAAAAAGAAAATGCATACATAAAATAAATTTTGTTAGTAGCAAAGAATAAAAACAAACTATTTCCTTTAAAAACAACTTGCTGGAAAGTGATCAGAGTATAAGATTAGGCAGAGGAGTCATGGTATTTATCATAATATGACAATTCATTGGTGACAGTAAAAACATCCAGATAGTTTCATGGTGTGGTTATCCAGTACTATCAAGGACACAATACTCTCTAAAAGAATGTTAGCATTGAAGGTTTTGGAAACCTATGAGCTAAGGAGATAAAGTTTTGGCAAAAGCTTTAGAACTTAATAGGAAAAGTTAGTACTAAGACAAAATTGATTTTTAAAAATGACAAGATGACCATTCAACACAGTAAAAGTATGTCAAAAGGAAGAGGGGTACAGGAAATGGGAGAAACAAATTTTTATGTCAATATGTAGTATCTGAAAGTTGGATGCTTTACAAAATTAGCTATACATATTTTTAAGTTAAGGTTAAAAAACAAATTAAATGGTGAATATACTTTTTAATTAAACAGACTCAATTTAAAGTTTTCAAATAAATTTGAAAGGAATGCAAGGAGGAAATTTTACATGACATGCTGAAAATTCATTTGTCATAGCTTATTAATAATTTTGCATTAAGGTTGATGGCAGTGATGAATTAAAAGTTATCTTCATTTAAATATGAACCTTTTATTCAGAATGTAAAGACACAGAAGCGATTCACTTGATTGTGTTATCATTTGTCATTTTCTGGGAGTGAGCCAACAAAATTTAATCTTGCTCATAGATGGAGGTACTTTCAAATAGGACTGCATTAACTATAATGAGTAGGGAGAAGGTTGAAAATTGTGTATTGATCATTATGAATTAAAGTAAAAGGCACTTTAGGGGAGTATAGATGTAACCACAATTTGCTAGAAAAGAAAATGCGATATGAACAAAGTTGGAAAGACAGGATGCTATGATTTCCACAAAGGTTCTCTTCCTTTCCCTGTCTTAAGTTACAGCAGTGCTGACAGGAATTACTGCTAGAGGAAAGGGATCAATTTAAGGATTGGTTTTTATGTTAGAACTGAACCATTAATAAAACATTCTAATTTTTAACTTTTCGCAAGTGCAACAGAGCCATCAATTTTAGTTTATTAGTATGTGGAAAGGCCTGAGACTGTCAAATACTTGGACTCAAATTTGCAATTCTAATAAACTGCCCATGTAATGTAAATTGATGTGTTTTAATCAGCTTCATCATGGCATTTGGTAATCCATCCAATCTGTTTATGCAAATTAAACTAAAAATTAAATTTACAGTATTTTTATTAAATAAGCCTTGTTGTAAACAGCTTCAGAAAATAAAACAACTGCCATAACTTTCATGTTAAACAAGTTAACTTATTTAATTTAAATTATTTTATGTAAAGAAGTACCTTTACACATTTTTTAATTTTCACAAAATTATATTTCCATATTTGGGAATCTTTACATAAGTGTTTATGCAAAAATCTAAATACCATATATAATATAATCAAAAGCCCAGATTTTTACTCGTTTGCTCTTATACCTAAAGAGAAATTTGGCTTTAGAATCAATATATTGATTATACATCTACAATCATATTTAAAATACTTTCCATATAAACTGAGTAGTATGTTTTTCCAGAATGTAATTGATATTTAGTATTCTAAATCTGCTTTGAAAGGTCTCTGATATGAATTGTTCTCTAGATTTATTGTTTTGCACAATTCATACGGAATGTGTATTTTGGTGCCATTTTCACAATTTAATTATGAGCAGCACATACACCATAGTATCTATATTATCATATCTTTTCCTTGGATTAGAAACAGGGTGTACCACAGTATTGTTATCCTATGAAAAAAGTAGCTCATCTTTTTGAATTGCCGTTCATTGTTTTTGAGTAAGAAAAGCAAGTTCCTATTGACAGAGTGGGCAGGAAGGTAGATATGAGTGGGAGGGAAGGAGTTGTCTCAGTCCATTATCAGCTGCCTCTAAATTAAAAAGATAAAGAGAAGGATTGTGGGAAGGGGAGCTTGCCTGTAAGGAGCACCATTAACAGATGCCCTGACTATAGCACTGAGTCCTGGCCCATTATCAGCTATCCTCTAATTGAAAGGAAAAAAAGCCCCACCTATTCAACCATAGGCCCTGCTTCCCAAAATCATTATTATGTAGCTTTGACCCTTTTCAGAAGGGTCTTACCAGGAAGAAAGGGGGAGGAGCTTTCACACAGAGATATAAAAATTCCCAAACAATGTGGTGGGGGGCTGCTGTTGGGTCAGCCACTCCACCATCTTGGAGTGTACTTTAACTTTTCTATAATAAACTTTAACTTTTCTGTATTTTCACAAGCTGTCTCTTGACTGAATTCTTTTCTTCGAGAGACAAAGAACTGAGGGAAAATTGCCATTTCACGGTAACATTATGAAACAACTTTCAATTACGTATTTATTATTACTAAGTCCATTGGCAAAAATGAGGGATACTTTTCTTTTTTCTTCCAAGTATCTTCCCATCCTCCACCCATTTGTTTACTGTAGAATATGTTAGATGTTTTCATCCAGTAACACTTACTTTTTCTGAAAACTAAAATAACATGTAAAGAGTAACAGTCATAAATTGTTTTTCCTAAGTGTAACTTTCAAGAAGTGGGCTCAGATACAGGGAGTGATATGGGCCAAATAGAGCAGCCATACCCCCCCCCCTTCACTAAAGACTCCTTTTCCTTGTTCTTCAGCTCTGTTTCACCTTTTTCCTAGTCCATAACCTTAATCACTCTCAATCAGTTTTCTTTTAACTCTAGTTTAAATAATGGATTGCTCCTACCTTGAATCATGGAGTCTTCATCCTCCTCCTGCTTTAGACAATCACCCTAAAACTTAAACAATAGGCTTTTACCCCACATCTCCCAGATGTACTATGCCCCAGTTTGAGCTACTCATTCAGAGAAGAACTTGTAACTTGTGTTTGCTAATTGTATTTCTAAAATGTCTGTCTCCAGCCCTGGTTAGCCATCCTAAAATTTGTGATACGTAATAATAAAGCTTTACTTAGCTGGGTATGCTAGATTTTAGCTAATCATCCTTGTGACTATGAATCTGTGTTTGTTAATTGTATCATCCCCAAGCCATTCTTGGGTGACCGATGGAGACCCAAATCAGCAGGATGCAGACTCCAGAGGGCTAAACAAATCTTCTGTCACGTAGCCACCCTGCAGTGATGGCTTTGAAGCCTACATTTCAGGTCAAAGCTTTTGAACTTACTAACTGGGTCTGGTTCTCTTTATCTAGGGACCTTTGGAATGCAGATGTCACCTGGCAAGGCTTCCAGCCCATCTTGACCAAAGGAGTCAACATGGCGGATCTCGAGACCCCTTTACCCTTTAGATCAGATAGGGTGAGAGCTCCATGGGTCCCCAATAGGTAGGGACAATGACCATCCTCAGCAGGAAGCAGATACAGAAGATGAGACCTTCAGCCCCTCAGCTTCCCATAAGATTTGTGGGGATCACGTTGTGGGGTCACGTCTCTCTCAAGAAAATGTGAGGAAGGGAGACAGAATAGGGGCTCTTGTGGCTCCTCCCAAGAGACTTGTCCTGTTGGAATAATCACCACTGCCCTGATACCACCCTCTCATTAGTAATCCCTGTCCCAAGATAAGACAATCACAGGAGGTAATTAAATTTGGAAAGGAGACAGGAACAATAAAAGAAAGGTGATGCCACAGGCTTGTCAATCAGACTTGTCAATCAAGAGACTCCACGCCCAAGTTGTCTCCCCTGAAGACATAGAAGAAAATAGAAGTACCAAAGCCTCATTAATTGGGGTTCCTGAGCCACTTTCTTTGCTCGAACCCGCTCCTACCTCTTTGGAGTGTACTTTCTTTTCAATAAACTATCTCTTTGTTTCACTGCTTTACTTTTGTGTGTGTCTTGCTTAATTCTTTGCTTGAGATACCAAGAACCTGGACATCATGTCGAAGAGGACACCCCATTTTCTGGTAACAGGAAGGTGCCCTGCACCAGTCAGTGAACTGTTTCATAACAGTGGAACAGACAACTGATGATTCTGTAACAGCTAAGGTCATATGAAAAAGATAATGAAATTGAAATTATTCACTGAAATGAATCCAGAGAATAAAGAAATAAAATATCAGCTGTATCAGAGAAATTTGTTATTCCTTTTAAAATACTGCTTAACTCTGTTTCACTTTTGATTTCTAGTTCAAGGAGAATAAATGCTTTTGTATGGTACTTAATCCCATAATATTCATGGTTCTAAGAGATTTTATTATCAACCAGTAGTATTATGAAATAAGTGAGAGGCTTCAATAATGGTCCTTAAATGCAGGCCTTTTGAAAGTGACAATATTATTTTTTAAATGTAAACATCTTTAAATAAAAGTACAATTCATTTAGTTCTGAAGCAGATTTATCTATCCTGTCTTTATTCTACCCATCAATTTTATTAATCATATTAGTCATATTTTTAATGAGCACATTATGTGTGTCATACAGAGTAATTGAAAGATCAAGAGCTAAAGATCAAAACTTAAGTTTGTTTCTGCCCTCATCCTTGAAAATTTCACCGTGTTATTTGAAGTTATTGGTCATATAACAAACAGCTAAAATTTTTGTATGAAAAATAAAGTATTATTTTTTATAAAGTTTTTTTAACAAAGTTGACAAATCACTCTGCAAAAAATTTTCTCAAATCTCTTAAGTAAATGGATTATAATATTTACCTGTCTATGGTAAATAAATAAAATAATTCAGAAGTTAGGAAGGGAAGATAGTGAGGAAACTACTTTATAATTTATCAGAGTATACAAGGGCTGTCCAGAGAGTAGTCAGCCATGTAATATGACAATGTTATATTGACAATGGCTTGATTCTTTTCCAGACAGACCTTGTATATATTATTTGTCTTTGAGCCAACATACAAGCAAACAAAATAAATCCACATAAACAAGCACACACTAAATAACTGCAAAGAGGTAAGAGCACATAATTCTCAAGAGGAAGGAGAGGGTGAATCACAAAGACAATGATGTTTGAGGCGGCCCTGGACAAAATGAATAGGAGTTTATCACTTGGGACGGAGAAGTAGAACATGCAGAAACACAGGAAGGTGAATAGAGCAATGCTCACAAGGAGAGACAGCTGAGGTTGTAGTAGAGCATCTGGAGAGGTCTGGGAAGGGCTTTCTTTACCACACTAAGCATATCTGACATTATCTAATAGGCAATGAGGATTGTTGGGAATGTTGTAAGCAAAAAAGTCAAATCAGTATTTTACAAGGAAACTTTCCCAAAAAACAGAAGATGGTTTGGGGAAAGGTAAAAATGGAGCTGTGGCAATGGATTAAGATGCTCTGCCAATTACTAACTGTGGGAATTCAGGGACATTAATTCACCTTGGTTTTCTCATCTGTTTAAAAGGGGTAATAATTCTGAAGAAATAACACATAAAACAATTAAAACAGAGTAAAAGCACCATCAATATTTTTTAATAAAGCAAGAGAAAGTAAGTCAGTAATAGTGGTGATTTAATAAAATCTAATTTGAGAGGTATTAAAGAGTCATGTTCAGTAGATCAAGGAAAGTCATTTCTTATGAGTGATGTTAAGTGCTTTTACAGGATACTTTTTTATGCTTGGATGAACATAGCTAAATAAATTCCTTAGCTGCAGAGTATCTCTGAACCTTTCTATAGTAAAGCATATGGTGACTCTCCACGAAGAAACATAGCAGTCAGGGTTTCCCAAGCTAAATTAAACATCTTTTAAAGGCATACCTGGCTCGCTTTTAACAGGACATCTAGAATCTTCCCAGGTAGGTTATAAACCTCAGGGAGCTAGAAGGCAAAAGGTGTAGGTCTGAGGGAAGTCTCTAGCTCTAAAGAATAATAATTATTCTTCAATTACTCTTGTCTGGATGTGGTTTTCAAATTTTTTTGTGAAAAGTTTTAATTTGACGTGTAATACTGTGCAGGCAGATAACGGCAGCCACATGATGTCTGAGACTTAGTTCACTGAACCCATGAATTGTTATTTATATGGCAAAAGGAACTTTGCATATGGAAATAAAGTTATGGACTTTAAAGTACTTTGATAATACTTGATTATCTGTGTCAGCCCATATAACCCATGGGCCTTTAAAAGCAAAAGGAAAAGGTAGAGGAGTAGGTCAGAGAGAGCTGTAACCTCATAATAAAGATCAAGATTCTTAAAGCATGAGAGGGACTAACTCTCGGTTGCTGGCTTCAAAAAATGGAGGAAAAGGGGCCACAGAATTTGGGTGGCCTCTAGAAGATAAGAATGGCCCTCAAGAGACAGCCAGCAAGAATGTGGTCCTACAACTTCAAGAAATTGAATTTTGCCAACTACCTAAATAAACAAGGAAACAGATTCTCCCCTAGATCTTCCAAAAAGGAGCACATTTTTGCCAACACCTTGATTTTATACCAGTCAACCTTCTGCCCCACATAGAAAAGTACAGAAAACAAAAGTACAGAAAACATACACATAGAAAAGTACAGAAAACAAAAGTGTGCCACTTGATAAATTTCCACATACTAAACACATTTTATTTAATGAGAATCCAGATCAAGAGACACCAGTAGCTCGAGTTTCAGCACTCTCAAGGCTTCTAACATAATAGAGTTTCCAGTTTTTTAATTTGATGTACATGGAATGATACAGCATGTATTCTTTAGTGTGAGACCTATTTTCTTCAATACTATGTTTGTGAGATTCATCCTTATTGTTTCATTTCATTCTTATTGCTATATAGAAAATCTGGAATGATCCCAGTAACTTATGGATCTCAGGGATCTGGGCACCTTTTCTAGATTTTGGTGATTTTTGCTTTTATAGATACTGTTATACTGCTATTTTTGAATCTATAAAATATTTGTTGAGTTTATAAAGAGGAGTGATATTGCTGAATTATAAAGTGTGTATGTGCGTGTGTGTATACACACACAATTTTAGTAAATACTAACATAAAGTTTTCCAACATCATTGCACCAATTTATACAGTCACCAGCAATGCATGAATATGTGAGGGGGTCTGCCCTCCCCAAACACCAAAATTATTTATAAAAATTATGTATTTATTCTTAAATGTTTAAACTTTAGTCACTTTCAAAGTGCTCTCCATTTGATGCACTACATCTATCAAGATGCTTTTTCAGCTGCTCAAAACAGTTTCTGAATGTACTCCTTTTGATGCCTTTTAGAGTTTCTGCCATTTTTTGTTTCACCTCTTCCACATCAACAAGATGTTTTCCTTTGAGGATATTTTTCTTCAGGGAAACAAAAAAAGTTGTTTGGGGCGAGATCAGGTGAATAATAAGGGTGGGGCATGGGAGTCATGCCATTTTTTGGTTAAAAACTGCTGAACACAGCACAGTGGGAGCAGGTGTGTTCTCATGCATACGTTTGTTCCTGTAAATCATCCATCACGAAATGCACAAATGCATTGATAGGGTCTCGAAAAGAATTCACCAAAGCCAAATGAGGCCTCTCACAACAATGCAAGCTGGTATTGACTTAGATGATTACAATGATGTAGATGAGTTCCTAGAACACTCACCTAGCACAGGAAGCCCATACTATAAGGGGCCTGCCCTCCAGAAGATAATTCCTGTTTACTTTTTGGTCCCCCTTGTAGATATGATCTTGCCAGTTTTCAAGACTAGATAATTGCACAGCCGGTAAACACTGAATGCTATGCAGTCTAGACATATGGTCATCTTTACAGCCTACTAATTTTATAACAATTATGAAAGAGGATTGAACTACCTTCCAAATACTTTTAGTAATCTTTCTAAAACAAGTCCTTTAACAAATATTATGGCCTTGAGATTCAAGCTTCCTATTAGTTTTAGCTCCTGATGCAGGGACAGTGTCCCTCTTGTTAATTAATCAACAGTAATTTGAAGAAGTAGTTGGTAATAAGAAGCATTGAATACATTTCCTATTAGAATGCACTAATTTATATATATATTTTCTTTATTTAAAGAAACAGATATAAAAATGGATAATGGAAGAATATATTGATTAAGGAACTCTATTAGTCATAATTGGCTATGTATGTAAGTGTCTGAACAATATATTAATATATTTCACTGTTTTGTATTTTCCAAAAAATCTTTATTATTGATGGCTGATAAAATATCTGTTGCTGGTGGCATTCAATAACCTTAGAATTTAAAACTACAGGGAGTTCCCTGATGGTGTAGTGGCTTAAGGCTTTGGTGCTGGCGCTGTCAGTGCTGCGGCCTGGGTTCGATTCCCAGCCAGGGAGCTACCCACATACCAAAAAGCAAAAAAAAAAAAAAAAAAAAAAAAAAATAAGACTATATAATATGGTATACTTGAGAAGAATTAGGGTCTTTCTTCATTTCTGTGTGTCAGATTATAGGTTAGTCACAAAATACTTTGCAGGTTACAAAGAGGTGTTGAATATTGGAAAAATAGAGAATAACAAAAATTATAAACCTTTCACATGAAGAATACTGTTTTTTAACAACATATAAAATATGTACATATATGTATATGGAAAGAATATATATTGCATACATTGCATGTGTATATAGTACATATACAGTATAAATATATGTGACAAATGCAGACATAGTTAAACACATTAAATTTTGCTAATAAAAGACAGCAAATGCTGTTTTTTAATCTCTTCTACTCGATATATTGCAATAATTGTCATGTCCTTAAATAATATTTTAAAATGCCTATTAGTACATCTTCTAGCTTAACAATGATTGAATTAAATACTTATTATCTATCAGTTTTTCCAAAGAGTTGATAAAACTTGCAATACTTCAATAAACCTAATAGTAGATTAAATATATGCACATCCATTTTCAATTTTTTAGGATATTACTAGAGGTACGATTCTTGTGTTAAGAAATTTTTCTATGTATTTAGACTTGATGCTTATTTCTAAGTTGGTCTCTATAAGGCCAACGCCTTTAAATTTCACATTCTAAACAAAGAAAAGAAGCCATATTAAGATCCATTTCTCCTGAAATATATATATTTTAAAGATTAGAATTTTAAACTTTGTATAACAATTCATTATCTAAAAGGAAAGAAAAAAAGTTACATGCAGTGAAATCTGTGTTGGCTTGTATTAGTCTGCTAGAGACAAACTGAAATTTTGTGAATGGATTAAACTTTTAGTAGCTTGAAATCAAACACAGTAAGAAGAATACCTACATCAAAATATCAGTGAAACTATCAGAATCCCAAATTACCACAATTCTATGATGATATGTAATCATTGGTAGAGTAATTTAAACAGTAAAGAATGTGATACTGGGGCTAAGGTCCAAGATGGTGGAATAGGTAAATGTTGTGATATATCACCTCATATTCATCAGAACGCCATCATCAATACATCAAAAAGCAATGAATGTAGGTAAGGATATGGAGAAATGGGAACCCTTGTGCACTGTTGGTGTGGTTGCAAACTGGTGCAGCCACTATAGAAAATAATATGAAGGTTCCTTAAAAAGTGAAACATAGAACTACTAATGACCCAGCAATTCCACTACTTGGTGTTTATCCAAAGAAATAAAAAACACTAATTTGAAAATATATATGCACTCCCATGTTCATTGCAGCACTATTAGCGATAGCCAAGGTATGAAAACAACCAAAATTCCCACTAATACAAATTGGATAAAGAAATTGTGGTATTAATATATAGAATGGAATATTACTTCATAAGAAATGGAATCTTAACCATTTGCAACAACATGGATGGATCTAGAAGGTATTACGATAAGTAAAATAAGACAGACTGAGAAAGACAAATACCATGTGATCTCACTTACATGTGAAATCTAAAGAACAAAAGAAGCAAAACAGACTCATAGATCCAGAGAACAAACTGATAGTTAATAGCTGGGAGGTAGGGTTTTGGGGTCTGGGTAAGAAATGTAAAGGAATTAAGAAGTAAAACTTGATAGCTACAAAAGGATATAAAGTACAGTGTGTGGAATATAGTCTATAACATTGTAAAAACTATGTATAGTGTCAGGTGGTCACTAGATTTATCAGGGGAATCACATCATAAATTATATAAATGTCTCACAACATTTTATAGCTGAAACTAATATAAAATAATATTGGATGTCAACTATAACTTTAAAAGTCATAGGTATTTAAAGTACAGCATAGGGAATATAGTCAATAATATTGTAATAACTATGTCCAGTATCAGATTGGTAATACACTCTTGGGGTTATCACTTTGTGAGGTATATATAATGTCTAAAAACAACTATGTTGTCTTGTTCCTGAAATTAAGAAAATAAATTATAAAAAAGAATGTTATGTTGGTATTGCTGTCTTTAAAATATTGGTAATAATTTTTTGTTTAAGCAGGAACTTAAGAGAATGGTCATCTTACCACTACACCGTAATCATTGTGGATTGGATGAATAAGGTCTGAGGATGTCATTTATAACATGGTGACTATAGTTGACAGCATTATCTTCTATAATTGAAGTTTGCTAATAGAGTAGACCTTAAAGATTCTCACCTTAAATAAATAAAGAAAGAAAGAAAGAAAGAAAGAAAGTTAATATGTGAGCTGATGGATGTGTTAATTATCTTGATGGAGGAAATCCTTTTATAATATATATATATATCAAATCATCATGTTGCACATTTTAAGTATCTTACAACTTTATTTGTCAATTACATCAGACAAAGCTGAAAAAATAATATACTTGTAAGTAAGCACTTAGTACCACCCTGTAATAAATTATAGTCATCATGATGAATGATGATCACTTAAAATTCTCTTCTACTGTCAATGTGAGCATTAATAGCAACAATTCTTTTAATTAATGAATCTGTATGAATTCCACTGTACCATCAGTGGAAGGAGGAAGAGAATAATAAATCATTGGAAATTATATTTTGAAAATATTCATTAATGTGAGAGTTGAATTGTGGCATTGTTATAATTTGCATTTTCTAATTAGTAGCATGGCCAAACTCTTCATGACTTTTCATGTGTTTTCCTTCTGTTATGAGTTATCTATTCATCTCTATTACTCTTTCAGCTATTGGCCCTTTGGTGTCTTTTATTACTTCGTATAAACTAGTTGTTAAACAAAAACTATTTAGAATTTTATCTTCATTTGCCAATTATTGCAAATATCTTTCCACATCTGATTTTTCAACTAATTAATTAATTTTTATTGAGATATAACAGACAGAACATTATATTAGTTTTAGGTGTAAAACAAAATAATTTTATATATGCATATTCAGGGTGGCCAAAAAGTAGGCATACAGTATAGTTTATTTTTGTTGTGTGTCAGTGTGTATGTGTACTCATATATACCATTGTGATGATTTTTATTGATTCAACTGTATACCTCCCTTTGGGCCATGCTGTATTGGAAATTAATTACCACTATAACTTTAGTTAGTATTAATCACCATGCATCTTTGTTGTACTTACTATTGTCAAGCATCTTTTTATGTACCCGTTAGTCATTTTCCTGTGTTTTGGATAATATTTATTTAATCCTTTGACCGTTTTTCTCGTGATGAGAACTTTTAAGATCTACTTACTCCCTTACAACTTTCAAATATACAATAGCATATTTTTAATTATAGTCAACATGCTGTACATCACATTTTCAGGCCTTATAACTGTTAGTTTGTATGCTTTAACTATCTTTGCCTATTTCACCCAACCTGTGCCTCTGGCAACAATCAATCTGTTGTCTGTAACTGTTTGTTTTTGCTTTTGTTTTAGATTCCATGTATAAGAGCGATCATAAGTATTTCAGTATTTGCCTTTTTCTGACTTATTCCACTTAGCATAATGCCATTAAGTTCGATCCACATTGTTGCAAATAGCATGATTTTCTTTTCTTTGTAGTTGAATAATATTCCACTCTGTGTGTGTGTGTGTGTGTGTGTGTGCGCGTGCGCGCGCGCGCACGCGTGCATGATTTTCTTTATTCATCTATTGGTGGACACTTAGGTTGTTCCTTGTCTTGGCTATTGTAAATAAAGCTACAATGAATATGGGGGTCTAGGTATCATATCAAAATACTGATTTCCTTTGGATAAATTCCCAGAGTGGAATTGGTCAATCATAATGTAGTTCTATTTTTAATGTTTGAAAAACATCTATACTGTTTTCCATTGTGGCTGTATGAATTTCCACCAACAATACACATAGGTTCCTTTTTCTCCATATTCTCACAAACACTTGTTATTTCTTGGATTTTTGATAATAGCCATTCTGCCAGGTATGACATGATACCTCATTGGAGTTTTGATTTGCATTTCCTTGCTGATTAGTGATGTCAAGCATGTTTTCATGTACCTGTTGGCTATTTGTATAATTTCTTTGGATAATGTCTACTCTAATCCTCTGCCCACTTTTTAATGATATATTTTTTATATTGAGTTACATGAGTTTTTTATATATTTTGGATAGTAATATCTTATCAGAGACACAAGGGCTATCCAGAAAAGATCAGGCATCAATGCTTCTATTTTTCATCTCACATGGCTGAATACTTTCCTGACAGCTGTTGTATGATGTGAAAATATTTACTCCCATTCCAAAGGCTGCCTTTTCATTTTTTTGATGGTTTTCTTTGATGATTGTTCCCTTTTATAGTTTTATGTACTCTCACTTGTTTATTTTTGCTTATTTATTTAGCTGTTAATTTTAATTAACTATTTTTTTAAGTTGTCTGTTGGTAAATGTTTAACAACCAGTTCTCTGAAAAGTAAATGTGTGTATATAAGTAAATATGAGGGTGTACGGAAAAGAATTCAACCATAAATGCCTCTATTTTTTATATTATATGACTGGATACTTTCTGGACAACCCTTGTATATAAATTTATTATACATTTTGCTGTTTTAAATGCTGTGTAGCACTCAATATACAAATGATCCTTGTTTTTTTACATTAACTAGCAATACGTATGATTGTTTCATCAATGATGTGTGCAACATATTTCTGACTCAGATGACAATATTGGAATATCAGGAGAATATTTGTTCAAGTTTTTGTGATATGCACAATGCAATCTCTATGAAAAAATACCTCTTTGAAGTTTTATCTACATGAGTAACATTTTCTCCCTAAGATTCTTAAGTCTAGACAAAGAAAAAAGTGACCAGATTCTGTGGGTATAATTAGTCCCATCATGTCTGATTTCATATTCATTATTATATCACTGAATGCAGAGTTGGCAAAAGATGCACGAAAAAAATTTTTAGTATAGCTTTTCCACTAAACTGATTTAAAAGACATAAATAAACTCAATAACACACATAATATTAAAATAATTAAGGTATGATAATTTCTAAGAATTTATTCACATTGTTTTAAATGTTATTTATTTAAGTATATGTTTATATAACTTAGTTTTAATAATGTCTATATTTAACGATCAGCTCACAAAATACCTAAAAATATAACAAGTAGCACAAGTGAGCTAATGAAAGGTTGTTTCAGCATACTCATGTATCCTAGGACCAGAAACTTATCAGTTAAGTATAGCTCACAAAAAATGACTGCATATATCTACAAAAAATTCTTGTATAAGAATGTTCAAAGTATTTTTATTCATATAATAATAACCCCAAACTGGAAAAAACTCACAGGACCAATGAAAAGAGTAGTCGTCAAGAAAATGTGATATATTCATATAGTATAATATTATACAGCTATACCAATAATTATTGATATATACAAACCACAAATGAATCTCTAAAATATGTCACTGAGAAGAAATCAGACACAAAATAATGTAAACTATCTAATGCTATATATGAAAATGCATGCACACAAACACTCTCCTTCCCCCACCCCAGCAGCACACACACACACACACACACACACACACACACTTAAACCAGTGAGATTTATAAACTTACTAGGAGGGAAAAACAAGGCAATGTGTCCCAAGAGCCCTAACTTTCGAACTAGCTGTCCCTATTGTCTGGTAAAACTATTTTATTTCTTTGTTGTAAAATTTGCTTCCAAGTATTCCTTATTCATATTCAAGTTTTCCAAGTAGAACTATGAGAGTCTTATTTTTATACTAGCCTGTAAAAAATATACAAATATCTCAAAGGAGATATTGATTCGTTTTTAGTTCCCATATTTATTTTTTAAGTTAGTTCTATATTTATATATCACTTAAATATATAGTTACATATTTGCTGCTGTGGAGAAATATTTTTCATTTTTATATTTATAATATATGTATATATACTATTATTGATTTGAGTTGCTGGAATACATACAGCTCTGTTTTTTAATACTCATACTAACATTTTGGAATAAAATTTGAAGTCTGATTATTAAAACAAGTAATTCACATATTTTTTTCTATATTTATATTATAAGAAATAAAAATTAAATACTTATTATCACTATGTAGATTTTTATTTTAATGGAATCAAAAAATAATTCTCCCTCAGGCATTTTACACTAAATGAATCACATATTATTAAAATATTTAATACCAACAAGAGCTAATTGTGCAAAAACTTAAATAACAATGTTGTACACTTAGAATCATTTAGTTGTCTACCAACCCTCTGAAGAATGTGACATTTTTGCCTCTCTCAGCTGGCCTATAAGATAATACAATGGCAAGGTTACAACTTTCCTTACTTAAGGGATGAAGGGAAAAAAGGATATTCATTATTGATGCATTCAGAAAATATTTATGCCTACGAGTGCCATATCAGAGTCCTTTATAGGCTATTTTAAATTGCACTTCAGCACCAATAAAAGATTTTACATTCTATGTTAATGTTTTGTGCATATAATTATACTGAAATATTTAATAGGTTTGATTAAATAATAACAGAATTTATTCCATGACACCGCTGTCTGAATGTCTTTCTGGAATAGCTTGTTTGAAAATAACCACAAAAGAAATTTTCCTAATAGCATATATATTAAAATATTTTATAAGAGAACAGAGACATTTAGAGATATTCAGTCATTAATTTACATACAAGGGCTGCCTGGAAAGTATCCAGCCACGTAATATGAAAAACAGTGGCATTTGTGGCTAGATTTTTTCTGGACGACCCTCATATACGTTGTTTGCATTCTTTAGTAATATCAATACTTTAATGCTGATGAGAAAAAAGCCATATATATTTTGTAACTTCGTTAAGACTATGCACTCAGCCCACCAGATTGATCCATTTTTGTCTACGGCTTTCAGGACATCATTTAATAGGCTACTGGATATTTCTCTCTAGCAAGAGTTATCTTTTACATTTAATGCACTTTTCAAGTTGAGTTCCTTGGTTAATGCACATGGCCTAATTACCCTTCCAAATAATCAAGAAATTAAATTACAGATTGGGATTACATGGATAAATAAAAGACAGGAAGAATTAAGAAGAAACAGACCGACAGGATAATGGGACTATTTATAGTAAGAACAGCAGGCATACCTTGATTTGGTGATTCTTTGCCTGTTCCTGTCTGTATTATTAAAGCTCAGAATATGTGCACACAGCATGCTTTAGCCATACCTGCTGGTTAGGAATTGAATTAGCTGAAGCCGAGGGAGTTCAATCGAAAGACCTCAGCAAGGGTATAGCAATAGATTCACAAGGCATTTAGATCAGGAAAAAAAGCTTATCGTTGTTAAGTTCCCTCCAGGGAAATAGCTGTGGTGAGTTGAACTATTCCTTTGCCACAAATTTTACAGCTATTGTTACTATAAAGTGAAACATTTGGTTCATAATTAACCTGAACTTGTAGGCCTTCCTTCCAGGGTGCATGTGCCTTAAGAAAAGGATTTGACCTTGCTTTAATGGAGAGCTTGGTATAGCTCTACCAGAGAAAAAACAAGATGGTTATCACCTGGGGCAAGAATTAGTAATAAGTATAATAGATGAGTATAAAAAGAGAGAGAGATTGTACAGATAATATAGCCATTGCTATTGAAGTTGTTATTATTGCATTATCTTAAGAAATACACATTGCTTAATACAAAAACAACATATTTGAGAACATTTCTATTCTTAAACTATAAAAAAATCTTGGCTAGGACATCACATTAACTCAAATACTCAAATAAAGCAAATTCATTCACTGTGTTTTCCACTCTGAAAATTCTTTTGTTTATATGTGAAAGGGTGGGAGGAGTTGTTAATAGAACAGTCTGAGAAAATGGAAATTATGAAAACATGAAATTCGGACTAATTTATGAAATTAAAATTCTGTTCTGTAGTAGTAGTATGTAGAATATACTATTTGGAGATCCCAAGGATATTCAGAGGAAACTGATATAATTCAGTATTGATATTAAGAAATAAATAGATTGAATGTCTACTTTGAAAAAAAAAAAGAAACTACAACAACAAATAATATTTTCCAATAGCCTGGTTCTCCTAAGTGTGGGGGTGGGGAGAAGAACAAAATATTTTGGAAACTGCTTAACTGCTTTCCTTTTACTATCCTTAAATCAAAGAAGGGTTTCTGGTAATATGTTTAGTGGTATCAGCCAAGAAAAAATCCATGTATTCATATTTACTAATATTTTTCAATTTTATCTTTTAGAAGTCAACACAAGCTTGTCCAACCCAAGGCCCATGGGCTGCATGCAGCCTAGAGTGACTTTGAATGTGGCCCAACACAAATTCATAAACTTTCTTAAAACATTATGAAAATTATGCATGGACCTTTCTTTTTAGCTCATCCACTATCTTTAGTGTTAGTGCATTTATGTGTGACCCAAGACAATGCTTGTTTTTCCAACGTGGCCCATGGAAGCCAAAATGACTCATCTTATTTTTTTACAAATACATTAAATAAATATTTGTTCATTTGCAAAACACTCACTATTTAATGACTTTTTCAAAATAATGCCATTATGTCTACAAATAACTTAATCTTATTTTCTTTATTTTCTTCACTTCCTCCACCCCACCATCTTAGATTCTTTCAAAACCCTAAGAAAGAGACACAGGACATATCTGCCAGGGACATGATAAACATTATTGCTTCTATTCTTTTTATTTTAGCATAAATTATTTTATTTAAAAATTTTTTTTGCTTTACTTAAAGTCTTTATTTTTGCTTTGTTCATAGCTCTTAATGCCGAAATTAGGAACCAGGTCACAACTAGGTTATGTGTTGCTGCCAGCTACTGCAAAGGGTGCTGGAGGAAAACATAAAGACCTTTCTCCCTGGATGTGTAGCTCTCGTACAAGGACCTTTTCTAGGTAGGTGTTATCAGGTATTATCTATGCCATAATGTATATTTCAAAAATAGAATGCATAACATTAAAATGTCACAATAGTTGATATATTAAGTGAAGTAGAAAAAAGGTATGACAGTTACATTTTCCTCTATATTGGTATTAAATAATATAAAATAGATATTCATAGTTTATACTGGTGTTTTATGGTATTTAAAGAAATGCAGTGTTACATTATAAGTGGACTAACGATAAGCATACACCCACCAATTTTTCCCTTTTTCAACATTTTGATATGCTTTACAACATTAAAAACTCATCTATTGGGCCTTATCTTCTTTTCAGATAATACAAGATTATTTTTTTCAAATACTAAATATAATTCTCTGTGTGTATGCCCATCCACAGTCACACACAATCCCTACATTTTCAACATTGGGTATGTGACGGCTGTCCAGAAAATATCCAGCCATGTACTATGAAAAATAGAGGCATTCATGGCTGGAGGTTTTCCAGACAGCCCTCGTATTTGTGAAAAATTGGTCCATATGACAGAATTAAATTAGAATAATACATACTAGCATTTAGTTTTCATTGATCTTCATTACAAGCTTCAACACTGAGTATCATTTTATAAACTAACAAATTATTTTAGCTATTTTAAAGCAGCAACTCTTTAAACATCATAATTCATCTGTATGACAGAGAGGTTAAACATGCAGGAAATAAACACTTAGGATTGCAGCTCTCGCACATCAGCTTAAAAAGAAATTCCCTATTTCCTATTTCTGGCCTATTCCTTTATCTTAATTCAGCAAATATTATTCACCATTCCTGTTCCATGTAAATGTATTTTTATGTCTAAAGTGGGTTGTTACTTTGGCCAGATTCTGTAACATTCAGATTGCTTTCAGTTAATAAAACTTTGTCCTTCCAGTGTAATGCTTTAATTTGCATTTCTGATTCCAAGCTCTTCCATCCACCATCTCAGGACAAGGTCAAGGAGACTAAACTGAAAGTGGAGTAGATTATGTTTATGTTTGTCTTTCCACCTTGCCCTCATCTAAGCCCTAGCATTTCACCACTGGGCAGGATATGGGCTGGGGAAAAGTTCTAATTTGTCTTTACTGAAGGCTGTGGACATTTCTCTAAATAACACTAAATTAACTGTTGAGGCTCTTGTAACTAAGATTTTACCAAATACCAGCCCTGTGTGGAATGTGTGTGAGAATTCCTCAAAGTCCCTTTGGGGCCTCCCCATTCTCAGTTCCCTGATTTGGGAAACCAAGTAGAATTAATCACTTACACCTTTCAGTTCCCCAGCGCTTCTTGCTTGAGTTTTCACTCCTCAGAGCAATCCTCTGGGGTGAGTAAAAGGCAAAATCATTCAAGTCTAGACAGCTTCCTAAGTTAACAATAAGGCTCAAAGAAAATTCACCTGTTCTAGCCCTATCAAATAGGAAGCTGCATTCTGCTCTCCTGCCATTCCCTCTCTATTCCTTGTTGCCTCTGTCTTTCTCCCTTCTTAGGAAGGGCCAGATGAACAGGAGAATCACTGACTCCACAAACTGTTAAAAGAAGGGAAAATAAATATAAAAATATATAAATGTATCAAGTCAACATGCTCTACACTTCGAATTCATACAATGTTACATGTCAATTATATTTCAAAAATATATACTCACTACAAAAGAAGGGAATAAAATACCCTTCTTGGAAGCATCCCAATCTCTAGGAATGAGCCTGTTTAGGATAGAGGTAAAGGAAGTGTCTCACAGAATAAGCACTACAAATCCCATAAGGCCAAGGATTCTATTAGCCGTCTGAGTAAGATCTGATTCCAGTTTTTGGATTGTTTCAGAATATGAACATAATTAGTTTCTCTTTTTTCAAGCTTTGGGGCCCACTCCCCAGATCAGAGAGAAACAAAAAGTTCCTTTTAATATCCTATAACAAATATATACATCCATAATTATAACAAATATTCACATGCATATCCATAGAATAAATGTACATGCAAATATTCTATATTCACATGTATACATATGTATTTATAAGTATATCAAGTATGTTTCCTTTCACTCCATGCATTCCAAATGTGTTTGTTTTCTTAGTAGCTGTATATAATCTATATTTTCTGAGATTGCCAAAGAAAAAGGTGTCTCCTTGCTGACAGCATATTTTATTTTATTTTATTTTTTGGTAGTTCCCTGGCTGGGAATTGAACCCAGGCCATGGCATTGAGAGGCCAAAGCCTAGCCACTACACCACCAGGGAACCCCCGACAGCATCTTTTAGAAAATTGTCAAAGAATTCTACTGCATTTGTCTAGAGATACCATATTCTAGGAATGATGGAAAAAGCATGACTAGTCACACTTAAATAGAATACAAAGCTGAAATTAAGTTTGAGTTCAGATTTATACAGGTCTCCTTTCCTTCTACTGCAGTAAACAGGTTTTACTCATAGGGAATTTTTATAGCTTGTGTGATGTTTTTAAGATGAAAGATTATATAATTTCTGAGCTCATTTTGAGATTTAAATCTTTACAGGGTGGTTACATTATTGTATTTGCAATACAGTGAATTTTGATGACTAAAAATGACATTTTCAAAAGTTAAAAAAAGCTGTTTGTAACCTGATTAAAATTATTTTTTATTACATGCTATTTATGGATGACCAATTACTTTCATCTAGAATCATTACTTTGAATATGAACTCCAAAGATTTCCAACTACATTTCCAAAATCTTTTTCTCTTCACCTCATTTATTCCTTCATTAGATTTTAATGTTCCCTTGACTACTTTTACCCCTATTTAGAGTCATGAGGTCTATTTAACTTCAAAGTACTTGACAGGTGTTCTATTTCCAAACATAAGCATCTGCTTAAATGACTCAAATCAGAGGTTTATTTGAAGTCCTTTTGTACTGCACAGTTTAGTGTCCTTATGCAAAAGAGGGAGCACTCCATATTTTAGCCTGTAGTCACAGCACAGTGAACTAGTGAAATACAGCAATAGTTATTTATTTACCACCCCCTGTCCTCATTTGCAAAAGCAGTGCTCTACTTACTAATTCTGGGCTCAGTTCTCTTTTCCTTCTCAACACAGCACTGAAGATTGACACTGCCATGTAAGTCCATTCTGAAATCTATACTTCATTTTGTCTTAGTTTTAAGCCCAATATTCAAGAAATAACAATAAATAATGATGAAAAAATTGGCTTCCATGCCCCAGGTTTCTAAACTTTTGTTTTATCCAATACTTTATTTGAAATTCCTTCTTTGGAACTCCATTAGAGACTCACATTATACTATTTCACATGTTTATGAAGTAATTAGATGAAGCTTAAATGGTGTAATTATTAAAGGCAAAATAAAAATGTATGTATAAGGTGTTATATAATTAGCATACAGAGAGAGAGTCTTGGCAGATTATGATAATTTGGTCAAGGTTAACAGTAATAAATGTCCGAATTATTTATGTTAAAAAAACCGATATAGCTCTCATTGAAAATATTAATTCGAGTCCTTGGGTTTAACTCTTTCAGTTTTGAAATATCCAATGAAATGACCAAACATAACGCAAATAGATAGACAAGTAATTTAATAATTAAACAAACTAATAAATGGAAATAAAGCACAAAAACTTAAAAAACAGAAAAATAAACTTTGCAAGATGTATTTAAAAGTTTTTGGCTATTTATTGTACAAAGTGAGATCTGAGACCTAATTACACTGAGGCCTCCTAAAAGTAAAATAAATTTTACGGGTGAGTGGAGCATCCCTGCATTGGAATCCCCCTGACTTCCATAGCTCATAGTGTGGTTCTGGAAGCAAGGAAGGTACATGCTGAGGTGCAAATATAGATGGTCTTCCTGAGTTCTTTGCTTTTTGATGGAAAGTGGGACAACAACTGTAGTAAAGTAAATGCATAAGCACACACAAAACATTATCCCCTTGCATATCTGGGATATAGGTCGTATAAAAAGAATCTACCTCAGCTATCATATTCCCAACAATAAGTAAATACAGATACAATGTCACCTTGTTAAGGTTGCACATCGAGCAAGTAGTTCAAAATAAAGAATATAAGCAACTGTCTCCCAACAAAAAGATGTATGCCCAGGAAAGGGAGAAACTTGGATATAGTTGTGACTTACAAAAATAACTTTACAAAGAAAAGAGAAAAAGTGAATAAATGACTATACAAAAAGCCAATAACTGAATATACACAGCCTGTTCAAAAAGATACATCAGATTTTCTTCACTCTTGACTGTAAGTCACAAAGGTGCACAGCAACTGCACTAGCATTAGAAGACCACTCAGGGCTAGAGTCAAAGGACAGTGGTGAAGGGATATCTCCTCAGGGGGCAAGACTTTGAGCAGTACACCTCATTGTAAGTTTCCCAGGGAAGAGGGATGGACAGAAGTAAACATTTTCTCTAACTCGTGGGTACTGGCTAATATTCTAGCTGGATGGTTAAGGATTTGGTAAAAAAAAATATAACTGAAAAATTGGTTACAGGAGATTCTATACAAATGTTTTGTAGATAGATCTCTCTGGATGGGTCCAAAGAATGAAAAAATGTGTGTCCCTCATGAATACTCAGTACACAGCAACCTCATCAGAATATCTTAATAATCAGGTGGGTATGATAATTGTCTAGCTACTTCCACTGTTATTAAAAAAAGAAGAAAAGAAAAAGTTGTCATAGTGGTCAGAATGCTGTAATATATGTGCTTATCAAAGTGAACTTTCATTTACCAAGGATTGTCTGACTAGATACACTGTTGAATGATCGAATGAGCAGCAGTAGACACCAATAATGAGCCCCAGATAAAGCATCATTCCGGGCAGCCAACTACCGGGTGACAGGTTGATTATACCAGACCACCTCCAAAACAGAAGAGAGAGCAAGTTGTTTTCACAGGAATAGGTATTTACAATATAGACTTGCCTTCCCTGAGTTCAATGTTTCTGTTCAAACCAATATTCACCTTATAAGGAGAAACGTGTGGCTCACACTCTTAGAATTTACTAATACTACTATGTCTGCAATCAGAACACCTGACATTGTAGAAAAATTGAATGGGATTTTGAAGACTGTTATGGTGCTCTCTGTGTGGTACAACATTGTGAAACTGTGCCAATGTCTTCCAGGATATGGGATATGCTCTGAATAAATGACCATTATGTGGTAGTGTTTTTCCCGTATCCAGGATTAACAAGTCCAGGAGTCATGCTGAGCAAATGTGAATAGCTACTTTCACTATTGCAACTGATGAGCCTCTAGTGAAAATTTGCTTCTCATCACTGCAACTCTGAGCTCCGCTAGTGTAAAAATCTTAGTTCTGAAGGATAGAGTATTTCTACCTAGGGTCACAACAATGGTTCCATTAAACAGGAAAATGAGACCACCTGGTCACATTGGGCTCCTCATGCCAGTGAATCAACGTATTCAGAAGGGTCTGATTATCCTGATTATAAAGGAAAACTGGATTGGTGCTCTAGAGTGGAAGCAAAAAGTAGTATATCTAGAATGGAGAGAAGACCACTGGCACCTTTCAATGCTTTCATGTCCTGTGACGAATCAATGGCAATCTGCAGCAATCCAATATGGACACAATCATTCAAAAATACAGGGTGTTCATGTAAAAATGTCTGAGTCACCTAACTGGGCAAGAATCTATTACTACCTAAGTTATTTGCTGAGGGCTGCTTTGGACTTAACTGTGTCCCCCAGAAATTCATATCTTGGAGCCCTAACTTTCAGTGTGATGGTGTTTGGAGATGTAGCCTGTGGAAAATAGGGTTTGATGATAACATAAGAGTGAGGCCTTCATAATGGGAGTGGTGGCTTTACATGTAGAGGAAGACAAACAGATTCCATTCTCTCTATACATGTGAGGACACATGAGAAGGCAGCAGTCTACAAGCAAGGAAGATAGTCCTCACCAGGATCCAAATTGGTCAGCACCTTGACTTTGAACTCTGTAGCCTCCAAAACTGTGAGAAGTAAATGTCTGTTGTTTAAGCCTCTATCTATGGTATTTTATAATAGCAGCTTGAGCTAAGACAAGGGCAAAGAGAAAATAGAATACATAAGGTAATAAAGTAGATGCAAATGCCACTTTAGACCATATAACTAGTTACAACAGAAAAGCTCTGTAATAGTTACGTTAAATATAATTTAAAAAAAAATTTGTGTGTGCGTGTATTCAATTTAAGGAAGAAATACTCAAAGGTACACAGTCATTTTTTTATGTAAAGAGTATAGTCCAAGCTCACATATGTATATGTACATATCGTACATACATACATAAATATATACATGTGTAAGTGCATAGCATATATATAAACTGTGTGTGTGTGTGTGTGTGTATATATACACACACATTACATATTGCAGACATTTATACATTTATATATTGTGTACACATCTGATGTATGTATACATATATGCACAATATGTGTGTATATGTACGAGATCTGACATCGCATATTACAGACATTGTGCATTTATATATTGCATATACCTATTATGTATATGTGCATGTACAGTATGTGTATATATGTACAAAGCTTGACAATTTTACAAACTTGCCATTGTATGCTTATGTTGGCAGTACTGTACACAAAACTTAGTAAGGTTTCATACCCTAGTATATCTGTGTCTCACAGCTGTGTTTATTTCAACATGTGGCTGTGTCTTGCTGAATGGCATTCATTATCGTTGTTGCATGTTTGTGTGTGCTGTTGTGAGAATGTCAAAGTTTGAATTAGAGCAATGACCAAACATTAAATTTTGTGTTAAACTTGCCAAGAGTGGAAGTGAAATCAGGGACATGTTAGTCCAACTTTATGGGGATAATGCCATGAAGAAAATGGCAGTGTACAAAAGGAATAAACGTTATTCTGAGGAAAGAGAAAGCGTCACTGCTGAAAAGGTCAGGGCAGCCGGTAACAAGTACAATTGATGAAAACATTGCAAACATTTTTGGAATTGGGTGACTATGAGAAGCATAGCAGACCATGTAAACATCAATAGAGAAAAAGTTAGGAAAATCTTAACTGAAAAACTTGTCATAAGAAAGATGTGTGTAAAAATGGTCCCAAAGCACCTCACAAACAAAAGTAGAGTAAAAGTTTGCTGAGACCTTTTGGAGAGGCAAGATAATGTTTTAGGCCATGTTATCACTACTGATGAAACATGGGTGTACTAATATGACCCTGAACCAAAGTGCCAAAGTGCCCAATGGAAGGCAGTCAATTTTCCATGACCAAAAAATTTCCACAAGTCCAAATCAAGAGTCAAAATGATGTTGCTACCCTTTTTGATAACAGAGGGACCGTTCATTATAAATTTTTACCAACTGGACAAACAATTAACCAAGTTTACTTACTATTTGGAAGTGCTGAAAAGGCCGTGTGAAAAACTGAGATGAAAACAACCTGAACTTTTCACCAACTCATGGCTCTTGCATCATGACAATGCACCAGCTCACAGGGCACTGTCTCTGAGGGAGTTTTTAGCCAGTACACAAATAACTGTATTGGAATACCCTCCCCACACACTTGATCTGACTCCCAGTGACTTTTTTCTTTACACAAAGGTAAAGGAAGATATTTTGATAACATTCAGGACATTAAGGGTAATACACCAACAGCTCTGATGGCCATTTCAGAAATAGTTCCAAAATTTCTTTGAAGCATGACGTAGGTGCTGGTGTCTGTGCATACCTTTCCAAGGGGAGTATTTCAAAGGTGACCATAGTGATATTCAGCAATGAGGTATGTTGCTGTTTTTCTAGGATGAGTTTGCAAACTTGTCATACCCCATATGCGTATTAGTGTGTGTGTGTATGTGTGTGTACGCACACACATACACACATACACACAACTGTTTTCTTTCACTCATTTCCCCTATTCATAAAATGTGTTTAATAGTGATCAACTTACTTCTCAGTATTTAAGTTACAAGTTATCAAAGGGCGAATGTGACTGAGCTAGAAAATGAAGGTACATTATTCAAAGATAGATCAAGTGACTTATATCCTCTTTGGTGGAAGTTAGTATGTCCTTAGTTTATGTGAGATAGTTGGATGGTTTTGCTATCAGTTTACTAAGAAATAATATGTGATTAAAGAGTACAATATACATGCCAATTTTTCGAAGGTGAACAATGGTGGTATTAAAATGTAGAAATCTGTACGCTAGAGCTCTGTTTCTTAGAATCTGTGGATAAATGGTACAGATTGTCTAAAGAGAAAATTGTGTGAGTTATGGAAAGAAGAAATGAAGTGACAGTCATTATGCTCTGAAGATTATTGGGGTGAGATGATGGGAGGTAGAAGTCAGAGGTCCTGGCGACTTCCAGCTTGTCTTGGTTTCTGCCACTTCAGGTCCAGCTGTTTTTCCAACTGCTGACACTGCTGACCTGAGACCACACCAGAAGGAGCATTACAGCCTTATACAGATTTCTCCACCTTCCCTTTGGTTCTCTGACAGGTCAGCTGCCCAGGTTTCCAGGTTCCCTGCAGCTCAGATTTGTCCCATTGTGCCCGTGCTTCAGGAGTGCTAGTTGGTGACTATTCTCAGACTCTCTGAGCGGCATTCTTAAATCTTACCACCTAAAATATATTCTTTATTCAAAAGACTCATGCTAAATCTGTTATCCTGATCAAATGCTGACTGATACAGGTTACATATATAAGGTACAATAAAGATAAAACTTTCATAGTATTCTGTATACCAAATAAGAGTATTGATATAAAAGACAAAGTTGATTAGAAACAGAAAAAAATCTTTTTAAAATCTTGAAATTCTTTAATATTTTTAGTTTCAATTTGAGGATCATATTTATTCAAACTAAATTAAAAATTAAAGTGTATCAATATCATCATATATGAAAACCAGCCATATAATATGAAAAATAGAGGCATTTACAGCTGGATTTTTTTCTGGACAGCCCTCGTACATTGATCATAGAATAAGCCTAAAGGAAAATTTGTCCATATCAAAAAAAAAAAAATGTGTGGGCCATAAAACTCCACTGCATTTCAAAGGAGTCAGATATCAATACCAAACATATAAACCAAACACTTGTAAGTTAATAATATTAATAAGGTCTCTGAAATAAAAGGAAATAAAACCTGTTTACAAAATATAACATAAATGTAATAGGAACATTACTCAAAAGCTAATTTAGATAGTCAGAGATATTATTAGCAGTAAATCCAAAGTTCTAAATAGTTTCATAAATAATAATGAATAAGGTATAGATGAACTAAGTATTTAACTAAATGCATTTTTTAATGAGCCACAGAAAATATTTTATGATAGAAGAATTTTATGATTACTAGGAAAGAAATTTAAAAATTATTTCAAAAATTATAGGATCAGAAAATTTAAGAAATAGTTTGTTTTGGAAAAACAACAAAAACACCTTTTTAGCCCTAGTACATGAATAAAAACATAAACACAGACACATACACAAATAAATACATACTATTTTAAATGAGCAAAGGGTTATACTCACTTAAAGGAAATTAATAAAAAATAAGGATGTATTTGAAGTCAGTAAGAAAAATGTATTTTTTTCTTAGGAAAATAGTAATTATCAAATTAATCCAGAAAAATGTAAAAGAAAAATCAACAGGCACATGGTAATTATTAGAACTGGAAAATGTTTGTAGCAGTTTACCATTCATTAAAATGACTGGCATTTAATTTTTACACTTTACATACTCTTTTTTAACTCCTAAAAGGCAAAAAAGAAAAATTTCAATATCATCTAAATGATTCTGTAGAACAGAAAATAAAATATTCTGTACATAGTTGTTATTTACCACTGGAAAAGGTAATTTTAAAAACACAGGAAGAAATGTAAATTCTAAATGCGGTAAATTCTACCACATGATGCTATCAACAAGTATAACAGGGCAATTGGACTTAATCTAGAAATGAGAAAATGACTTCTAAATACAGCTAATGGAGTTAAATAAATAATATGTGAAAAGTTCCCAAGTAGGGAAAGAGGAATTGAAAGAAGGCTAGTGAGACAGGTAGTGTAGAAGGATCTGGAGTTTAACATAAATGAAATCACAATTAACTAAAGGAATTTGAACAAGAGAATATTATAATGACAGTCACCTTTGAAAAAGATCACTCCTCTGTGAGGAAGTGAAATTTAAACTAAATTTTGATAAATTACTAATGATTAAGTCAAAAAACCTAAAAGAGAGAGGAGTGAACAGAAAGGGAAGAGTATTACAAGAGATCACATACACAATCCTGTACCAGGAAATGTTTAGAGCTTTAGAACAACTGAAGAAGGGATTATTAATCTAGTGCTTATTGTAAGAAAATTGCATGAAATGATACTAGAGAGTTATAATAAAGAGAGGTGAAGAGGCCATAAAATGAAGTCTGTGGTAAGCATTTTCTACTTTAAGAAATAGGATGCAAGGGGTTTCCTGGTGGTGTAGTGGCTAGACTTTGGCGCTCTCGCTGCAGCCTGGGTTCGATTCCCAGCCAGGGAAATACCACACCCCTCAAAAAAAAAAAAAAAAAAAAAAAAAAAAAAAAAAAAAAAAAAAAAAAGAAAGAAAAAAAAAACAGGATGCAGTAATTAATTTGGGACTGGACAAGGCATGATATTACAATGCTGAACGTGAGAAAGAGTAGTGGCTCTGACTATATCATGGGGTTGACAGTGAAGCTTGAGACTAAGAAGACAGATTTGTGAACTCATTAAGAAGGAGAATCAATGGGCCTTATTAACTTAGTAGATCTGAATGAATAAGGAAATGGAGGCTTGCCACGGATGACTTCTAGGTTTCTGACTTGAGAAATTGAATGAATATATTGAGAAAAGTAAGAGAGATAAGTAGGTTTCAAGCAAGATCATGAGTTCACTTTTAGATATGTTGATTTTGAGTTTCCTTATTAAAGGAGTATTTATTGGGTATGGAGTAAGGTGACATATATGAGGACTGTCTGGAAAAAACTACAGCCATAAATACCTTTATTTTTCATATTATGTGACTGGATACTTTCTGGATAGTCCATACACACGTACATATGTATGCCTGTACACACACAAGGATACCAAAAAATGTACACACATTTTAAGAGATGTTATCTATGTATTACTTTTCAAAGTTGAATTGAATTATAGTAGCAATGTGTAGTTCACTCAAAAGATGGCATTAATAAAATGAATGCTAGTGTCACCATGTGACAGGCAGGACAATAAAAGAAAATGACAGAAGCATGGTTGTCATTCAAGGAGTACAAGACTATTTGGAAGTAGTATTGAAATTTGAGGATGTTGTTTGAGTTTCCCCCATGTTCTCCTGCCTTAAAACCCTTGACTTCTACCTGTGGGGGACCTTAAAGGATACAGTATACCACAGAAAGCCAGCTACACTGGCAGTACTTTGGGAAGAAATTGAAATGGTATGTGCAGTGATACAAATGGACATTTTAGTCAATATTGCTCCACAAGTAGTTTGCCCTAATCAGAAGTGTATGGATGCTCCTGGTAACCACTTTGAGCACCTCTTGTAATTGCAGAAGTCAAACGTGTCTTGTATTCATCTTTTGTTATCAGTATATTTCAAGTATTGCAATTTTAAAACAGTTTTTTTGTTTTCTGAAAATGTGTATACATGTTTTAGCACTGTTTGTATATGTGTATACACATATATATGAGTATATGTACCTATATACATATATATTTAGAGAAAAGGGGTTTATACAGATGAGTTTTTCTTACTCTATTCCTGTTCAGAAAAATTATTGTGAACATCATTTATGCCAAGCTCAAAAATGAGATACAATGATAATTAAAAGAATCAACCGTATGTCCTGAGGTATCATTTACTAGAGAAGAAAAGTCACAGAGAGAATGTAAGGATTGAAGTAAAGAGGATTTTTGCTTTATTTGGCAAAATATGACCTATGTATCCAATATTATATGTAATATTCCTTCATCCAACCTGATTAGTTTGCTTTTGGTTGGATGTTGTCTAGAATGAAAATAAACTGGATTCTGTTAGTACTACTGCCCTCTGAAGCTAATGTGATGCCTACAAAATAAATGATCCATTCATATTTCGAGACCTAAACTATGAAAATTATTTATTTAATTAATATTCTAGAATAACAGGAAAAACCAAAGCAAGATGCATGCTGTACTTAGGTAAAAATAAATGAAAGAAACTATATTAAATTTGAAAGATTTTCTCTATATCTAAGACCTAAAATATACAGTTTGTTGCATAGTTGACATAAAGGTTATGCCTAGAGAAAGCTAACCTAAATATTTCCCTTTAACTTCCTTCAGTTTCATGATAAAACAATGCTTACTTCTTTTTATTTGAACAGATATAGTACTCTTGTGACATGAACTAAACAGTGAACATTAAAGCACAACCTTAAAGCAGTGCAACTTTAAAGAGCAACATTGGAACTTTTAAGAACAAAAATTATATAATCAAGGAAGAAAAAAGAAAATAGAAGAACATGACTATTGCTTTTTTTCCCCTGCAAAAGTAAAGTAGGGGAGGAAAAAAAGATAAACTAGAACTAGCTCCTAAACTTAGAAAATCATAATAAAATTTGCTGAAACTTCAGAAAATTAGTATACACAAATAAAGCATTGTCAAAGCAAAGAGTTTTAAATTTTGAGTTTGGAAGGCCATTATGACCTTACTAAAATATAATTAGTGAAGTTTTAATTTGCAAGACAGATAGTTTGCCTATGGTTTTGTTGTCATAATTTTAGGAATTATCTGAAAGAAAATATAAATCAGATGGTGCCTGGATGATTGGGGAATGGTTAATGAATGTGTTGTTCATCTTTCATTTCCCTTGTTTATTTTCTTTCAATGCTCTTTGCTTCTATAACTTTGCAATGCATCTAGCTTCACATTTTCTCACTCATGCAAATATATGTTATCCAAATACCCGTGTTTCCAAGTAATAAAAGCAGTAACTTTTGAAGAAATGTTTCTATCTTTATTCTTACACATTTGTATTCATACTCCAGTATTTGCTACAGCTTACTTCATGAAAATTGGAAATAAATACACAGATCTCTTTTTGTGCAGCTGAGAAATGCAATTGCCCTCATGAGCATATAGTTCTTCTTTTCTTTTATGATATGCAAAATACTAATATGTTAACACAAAAATGAAAAAAATCTAAAAAGACCCTAAGCTCCATGAACATGAAAAGAAGCAGACGGTGCAATTCTACACCAATAAACTAGATATTAATCTTAATTAATTTTTACCTTTTAAGTAGAGGTAATTTTGTTCTGATTATTTATGTTTTAATTTCAGATTTGTGAATTAGCTAAAGCTAATTTATATTTCTGGAAATGTTTATAAGGTAACAGAAAATTACCTTTGCAATGTTGATTTAATCTGTTTAATTCAGTGTGAATCAAAACTACTAAATTTTTAAACCAACGCTTATACAGCAATTCCAAGATATCAAACATACATACCTCATGTCTATTGGTTTATTATAAACACTAATAGTCATGTATTTTCCCCATTTTATAATAAGGAAACCAATATACCCAAAGGCATATAGGTAGGCACTGGCAGGGCTGGGACTCAAATTCAAGCAGTCTGACACCTGATTTCATGCTTTTAATCACTGTTCCACACTGTCTTCCTAGTGAGTTTATCTTCACAACTCAGTAGCTGAGGATACCTAAGTCTGAGTTCATCAGAGTTGCTTTCAGTAGCAGGTTACAGTTTCTCAAAGACTGACAAGAGTCAGAATGTTTATGCTTAGATTTAGTAGGAGACCATTTTTAAAGTATGAAAGTGTTTTTCAGGTGGTATTTGCAAATTATTGTGAATAATATTTTGGAGAATCTGAAAAACTAGGCTAAAGAATTAAAAATTGATATTGGAGTTGTTGGTCAAACTAGAAAACAGTGAAATATCTTTTATATTCCCCACTTTTAAAAATATATTCTCTTTTTCATGTTTAATCTGTCACCAAGTAGTAATTATATGGCCAAAATATATTTGTGTCAAAGATTAATTTCCTAATTTTCTCTAATATAACAAGGCCAGAGCTACTACCCAATGAATAGGGACAACACTAATATTAATAGGATAAATTGATGTGTCTTTCTTTAAATGCAACTAGACTGTGGTTTTAAAAGAAAGGGGAGAAAGGGGAGGGGTGGGAGAGGAGGGGGGGAAGCTAAATATAAGGTGATGGAAAGAGAAGTCACATTAGGTGGTGAACTTATTATACATCAAGTTGACAATGCACTGTAGAATTGTATGCCTGAAACCTATGTAATCCTTGCTAACAGATGTCACCCCAATAAAAAAAAAGATTAGAATAAATAAAAGTAATTTAAATATCAAAAAAATTAAAAAAATAAAATAAAATTCACTCTCTATGGAAAAAAATTAAGGAGAAAACTGGTGGGGACTATCAAGCTTTCTAGATAGATGAGAGTCAAAGCACCTGCCATATTATTGGTCAAGCTAGAGAATCAGAGCTCACCTTTCCATACATTGCAACAGAGGAGGAGCCATATCAGGTGGCTAAGAGTTAAGAGTTAGGATATAATGGTAAGAGATAAGAATTATTGCACAAGGATTTAGAACTCTGTATCATTTTCTCATTTGTAAAATGGGATGAGAATAATAAAATAGCCCTCATGGGGTTGCTTTGAAAACCAAAAAAATAAATAAATAAATGAAGTCCTTTGTATAGTGATTTACTTACTTTCCTCAAGTTCCCCTAAAGCAGCAGGCTTTGTGTGATACAAGGAGCCGGGTGTCAAGTGCCCTGTGATCTGTCCATTCAGAAAGAGCGAGATAAGTACCAGATGGGGCCAGATTCTGGAATAACTACAGCAAAGACTGAGGAAACTAAACTCAGATCTTCCAGCTTTGTACTATGCTGTTATATCTTCATCAAATGACCTGCTTGATCTACCATCAGAGTTTAATGGGTGGCGGTGTTTAAGATAAAAGGTAGCTCAGCATCTAATAATCTGGGGACCAAAAGGAAATTTTGCCTTTCCTCCTGGATTATTTGGCAGAATAAATTGCAGGCTAGATAAAAACTTCTCAAATTCAGGAGACCAGACCACTGATTTCTCTCTTTTGGAGCAGAAAGAAAAATCTGTCATCTAGATGTTACCATTAGGTTGTCTCAATACCCTCTTTGCTACCTTCTTTCTCCACAACCCCCCCCCCAAAAAAAAAGAACAACAAACAAACAAAGAAAAACATTCCTGCTATATAGGCCAGATCAAAAACCTATCAGCTTCTCATCATTTTAATTCATGAAGAGACTTCAAACATAGGCAAAACAGGACAGCTCGGAATATAAACAGAAATTCTAGATTTTCATTTTTCCATCCCATTCTACTAGAGCAATAGTGATAGAGCAAACAATTTTGATGGTCAATTTCATCATGTGAGAAACAGGAATAATTGTGCTCCTGAGATTTTTGAGGTATTGCATTTTGAGATGCAGGCAAACATGAAGTTCAGTACCTCTTTTATGGGATAATATGCACAACAGAATTTATCCTTTAGATAGGTTCTATAAATATCTTTATATAGGATTCCCTATGTGCATTCATTATCTCTCTAACTGCATTATAAGCTATTTTAGGCTAAGAACTATGTATTTCACTTAGTTGATCCTTCAAGACATTTAATTCAAATTTATTGCCATTGTTCAATTAATGTTTATTGATTGTTAGTAAAAAGTTTCTTATATATGAAGAATAGCACTTTCTGAGCCAGATTAATGAGGTCACAATAAAAATAAATGTTTAGAAAACATGCTCAAAGCAAGGGGCCTCTGAATCCTGTTCACAAAGTGATAAAATTGTTACAATAGTTGCTTTCCTTTGTGAATTGAAAACAGAGTTGGGTGGAGAAGATGTTTAATATCCAAAGTCACTTTCAAGTTGCATTTGCATATGTGACCAGTACTAGGAATACAATTCAAAGAATGAGAAACAACTTTCCCTATCTTCTTTGTTATCACTTTCAGCACACATCTTCTATTCGGTTAGCACCCTCCACTTGGTTTTCTCAGTTCACAAGTATCTAGATACATCCTTTTTGCAGTCTGTAAGGTGGTTTCTCTGTTTTTGCAAATCATCACCTCTTTCTAGATTTAGGTCAATACAACTGCTATCATGAAACTTTTCATTGCTACTGCAACTTATATATTCTCTTTGAAATCTATAGCCATGCACCGCTTAACACTGGGGATAGTTCTAAGAAATTCATCATTAACTAATTTTGTCTTTGTGCGAACATCATAGAATACACTTACATAAATGTTGACAGTATAGCTTACCACACACTTAGGCTATGTGGCATGGCCTATTGCTCTGTAGGGAAAAAAATTTTTTTTCCCTTTTATCCTTCTGAGTTCTTGGTTGAGACATTCCTAAAATGGAAGATAGTTTAACAAAACAAAAACAAACAAAAGTTTTATAATGTGTATGCCTCCTACATTGGGAAAAACCCAGGAAAACTAGGTAACTTGCCAATAGCTAAAATCGCCACTTTATTTTTTTTAATATTAAATTTATTGGGATGACATTGGTTAGCAAAAATTACATAGGTTCCAGGTGTACAAGTCTACATACATCATCAATGTGTTGCATTATGTGTTTACAACCCAGAGTCAGTTCTCTTGGCATCACCATATATTTGAGTTCCGCATCCCTCTTCTCCCACCCCTCTCCCCTTACCCTAAACTATTGACGGTGTCCATGAGTTTTTGTTTCTTTGTTGCTTTCAGTTTTATATTCCACATATGAGTGAAGTCATACAGTTCTTTGTTTTTTCTGTCTGGCTTATTTCACTAAGCATGATGATCTCCAGGTACATCCATTTTGTTGCAAATGGCAGTATTTCATCTTTTCTTACAGCTGAGTAATATCCCATTGTGTATATGTACCACAGCTTCTTTATCCAGTCATCTGTCGCAGGACACTTTGGTGGTTTCCATGATTTGGCCACTGTGAGCAGCACTGTGATGAACATTGGGATATGTAAGTCTTTGTTGAGTAAGGTTTTCAAAAATTTGGGGTAGATCCCCAGAAGGGGAATTGCTGGGTCATATGGTAACTGCATTCCCAATTTTCTGAGAAACCTCCACACTGTCCTCCATTGCAGATGTATCCATTTGCATTCCCACCTGCAGTGTGGGAGAGTTCCTTTTTCTCCACAGCCTCACCAGAATTTATCATTCCTTGTTGATAACAGCCATTCTAACAGCTGTGAGGTGGCATCTCATTGTGGTTTTGATTTGCATTTCCCTAATAGATAATGAAGTTGAGCATTTTCTCATGTATTTGTATGTCTTCATGGCTAAAGTGTCTGTTAGGTCCTCTGCCCACTTTTTAATTGGATTGTTTGTTTTTTGTTGTTGAGTCTTATGAATTCTTCATATATTTTAGATATTAGTCCCTTGTTAGATGCATTGTTTGCAAATATTTTCTCTCATTTTGTTGGCTTTCTCTTTGCCTTGTTGATGGTTTCTTTTGCTGTGCAGAAGCTTTTTAGTTTGAATTAGTCCCATTCATTTAGTTTTGCTTTTACTTCCCTTGCCTTTGGGGTCAAGTTCATGAAGGGCTCCTTGAGCCCAAGGTCTATAAGTTTAGTACCAATGTTTTCTTTTATACAGTTTGTTGTGCCACCACTTTAAATACCACCTTTAGCTGAAGACAAAAGATGATGTTGGGAATGGAGAACATCAGTTATGGGAGGTTACCAGGAAAAGGAAGGTAAGTTTGTTATGCAGATGTAAATTCTTGTTTTCTGTATTAATGAAAAGTTCTAGGGATAAGATCATCCCCCTCTTCCTGGTATAGGGAGGGAAATAACCTTACTACTGGAGATTTCTCTTACAAACATGAGTCTTTTACATATAGCAACTTCTACTTTCTTTTCATAGCTTCTCCCATGTATGCTATTTCTTAAAATTAACCGGCCTAAAATCATCCTTATGCCAAATACACATATTTAGGGGTGACAATTCTATTCTCCTATAGCTCCTAGGCTACAAACTGTACAGCACATTACTGTACTGAATACCATAGGCAACTGCAGCACCGTGGTAAATGTTTGTGTAATGTGTTGTGCTATGGGTTAATGATAGCTAAGACTAGTGACAGCTAAGAATTTTTCAGCTCCATTATAATCTCATGGGATCCCCTTTGTTTATATAGCCCATCACTGGCCCACAGATCATTATCATGGTGTACAAGTTTATATCATATTAAGTGAAACTGCTCAGAAGGTAATTGTTTAAAGTATTGTTTCATTATACAAGTTATATTTGACAAATTTTATTGACTACTCATAACATTAAAACCACTTTGTTCAAACAAACAGAAAAGATAAATTACAATTTTGACAAAAAATACCAAAGTACAGAACTTAGGGCGTCTTTCTTAGAATGCTGTCATTGCCATAAAGTATAAATGACAATTACAAAATGTGATAAATACAGTTGATGAGTAAAGTCATAGTGACTTTGATTAAGAGTAGGTGATAGAGTATCGCAACTTCAAAGACAAAGGATAGTATAATAAATTGAGAAAATAGGAAAGATAATTCCAGAAAAAAGGCCACTATATAAGGTACCAAAATACATGGTTTATTGAGAAACAATGAATGAAGAGTAGAAACCAGTTTTACCATCCAGCTGGTTCCCTCATTAATGAGTTAAATAAACCTTTAATGCATGCTCACTTATAAAAAGGATACTTCTGGTGGTGTCTCCAAGAGGTCTAAAACTTATCCTCAGGAACTAATTAAACTGTATCACCTGAGAAGTTTGACTTCCTGGTTGCTCTAGCTCAGGCCCATAAATTCCTGGTTTTTGAAGTGAATTCTAATGGCAAGGGAAATGTCCTTTGATTGAATCTGTTTTCCCTATCCCTCTCCCTTTTATTTTGTGTTTTCAAAACTTTATTTCTTAAGTAACTTTGTTGGTCCATGTGTATCTTGATTACATTTTGGGTTGGGGTATTTCCCACACTACAACCAGACTCAAGGAATAATGTGTCCAATGCTTACAGGTGCGGTCTGAGTGCATATTCAATAGAGCACTCTTGTACTTTGCATCAGGTATGTACAGAGATGAAACATTATTTTCCAATGGAGACAGTACTTTCAGGGAGTTGGACTTGATGACGTGTGACCCCTTGGCCATCAATTTCAGAATAATCAAATCCATTTTCTGTTGAGTGAAAGAGGACTTCTGGGTTGTCTTTTTGAAAGGACAGATCACTAAAAAAATACTTTGTACTTACTGAAAAAGAGAATAGATGTTTTTAGATTTTGACTGGTTAATTTACATATGTATTTATATTTAATTTTGATGTGACTGAAGTAATAGAAATAAAGCTGCTAGTTTTCTGTGTCCCTGTGTACATGTAATTGAGAATGATCTTTCATATCATTGTATGAGTATAATATATTATCCTACCTCCAGAAGACATTAAGAAATTAGAAATTAGTATCTTAAAATAAAAGAGTTCTGCTCTAATTAGATTATAGAAACTAATATTCTCATAATTCCCAAGAAACAGAAAAACTAAAAATTGTAATAATTTTAATGTGGTAGTATTTTCAGAAAAAAAAGATCATTGCATAGAAATTTCTAATTAGGAAGCATTCTATATGATAATCAAAATTTCTTTAATAAAAATAGTCTTTCATAGATCACATTGTTTTGATAATTTTCTTTTAAAATCAGGTATATATTTTTTCCTTATGTCATTATGGAATATTACAGTACAACTTCACATGTATTTCTGTAAAGTAGAAATTTGATTTTTTTATTCCGTTAAATGAAATATTGGTCTGGAATATTCAATTAGCTTGTAATGTTACCTTCTGTGTCATCTATCCCAGATATTAGATACTCCATATTCACAGAATAAGTTTTTAGCATTGTGCTGATTTTGTCATGCTTTTGATTATTAAAACTATTAAAGAGAAAACCACACACTCAAAATGGTGTTTTTTAATGCTAAAAGCCTATGATACCAAACTTAGATTTAATACCCAATCGAACTGCAGTTTAATCTCTCCTAGAAATGTAATCTTAATGACTAGTTTGGAATTTTCGGATCAAATACCAGTGAACTAATTATCACTGGACGCTCTCCATCCCCCAAAGCAAGAAGAGGCAATCTGCTTGATTAAAACCTATCCCATTCTCTCCCGCTAAAGTAAAGTTGTCCTGGTCCAAAAATACCATATTTTGCTGTGCATAATGAGCTTCCTTGTATAACGTGCACCAACATTTTAGCCCAAATTTCCAGGAAAAAAATCTTGTATTTTGATTTTTTAATTCAAATTGTTATTTGTTTATATTTAAGTACTTGCTTTTTGAATTATAAAGGAATTTTAGCATTTTTAACATATTATGGTACAAAAATGTTATGTAATAATTACAAAACACAAGAATAGATACAAGGTACAAGAAATTTATGTATAAAATTTTTTATAAAAAAACTTATCATCATATTCCAGGATATTATTTTGCATATGGACATCATTATGATTTCTAGAGTTACACTTTTAACTCATAAGCATAAATTAAATAGTTAAAAACATTTATATAGATAAGGAATTAGTACTACCCATGTAATGTGCATCCTTATTTTTCCGTCACAAACTTGGGCAAAAAAGTGCACATTATACACAGCAAAATGCAGTAACCCTTTCTTTTCTTTTGTTAATAGCTCCCAGCCCAAACCTTTTCCTATAAAAAGCTTCCATTTTGTGATCCTTAGAGTGCCCTTCTTGTTGCTAGATAGGATGCTGCCCCATTCATGGTCTCTTAATAAAGCCAATTAGGTCTTCAAATTTTTATTTTGTTTTGTTTTGATTTTTATAACAAAACAACAAAGAAAATTTTTTCATTTCTGAATAAGCTAAGATTTTCTAAAATTGAGATGTCTATTACTTTTTTAAAAATATGGTATTGACACTTTTATAAAAATATCCAAATTAAAACTGTTCCATTTCACCACACACTTATGATCTTATACCAGTGGCCAATCTCATAAAATTTTGACTCTGCCTTCCCAATATCGAGCCCTAAATTAAAATAAACCAACATATAATTTTAAAGTTTTAATTATCTTATACTCCATATTTATTATTTAACAGATTTCTTAAAATATAAATTACATGCCATATGATTCACCTTTTTAAAGTGTACTATTCTGAGTTTTCTACTGGGTTAACATACTTGTGCAACCATCACCACAATCAATTTTAGATAATTTTCATCACCCCAAAAAAGAAACCCCATACCTGTTAACATTCACTCACTATTTCTTCCAAGGGTTCCTACCTCCAGTCCTACACAACCACTAATGTAATTTCTTATTTTGGACATTTCCTAATAAATAGAATCATATAATATGTGGTCTATTTTAACTGTATTCTTTCACTTAGCATGATAAAGTTTTATTCACTTTGTAGCACATATTATTACTTCACTTCTTTTTATTGTTTGATAATATTTCATTGTATAGCTATAGCACATTTATTATGTCTTCATCAGTTGATAGACATCTCTGTTGTTTCTACTTTATGGCTCTTATGAATAATGTTATAAAATTTTGTGTACAAATTGTATGAATATACATTTCATTTCTATGGGTATATATATAATTAAGCATGTGATTACTGAGTTATATGTAATTATAGGTTTACCATTTTGAGAAACTACTAAATTGTCTTCCAAAGCAAGTGAATTATTTTATACTCCTATCAGCAATGTATAAGAATTTTAATTTCTCCACATTTTCCAACATCTGTTACTGTCTATCTTTTTTATTATAATCACTCCAGTGGGTGTGACATAGTATTTCATGGTGGTTATGATTTCCATCTCCCTAATGGCTAATTATGTTAGACATTATTTCATATGCTTAGTGGCTATTTGTATATATTGGAAAAACAACTATTCAGGTTTTTGTACACTTAAAAATTGGGTTACTTGTCTTTTTATTGAGTTGTAATAATTACTACATTTTTAATTAGCTCAACACTATTGTAGAAATTGCAAAGAAAGAGTTCAGCATTCCTTATTGATTTGTAATGGTAAAATGTATTGATATAAATATTTCAGAGGCTATACACTGACGGGAAGATTATAGATATTTTTCACTGCCCTTGCTATCAGGGAAAACACAGAGAAATACTTATGAAACAATACTGCATTTTAATGTAATACAGAACTCTACTCTTCTTTATTCAAATATGTAGTATTTTAATAAAAACCTAACCACAAGCATTAAGTCTTCTCATTAACAAGTAGTTTCTGCTTTTCCTCATTCTTGCCTGAAGGCTTTTGTACTATTAATAGCTACATACTGAGAAGGTATTTTCAATGAAGGATGGATCAGAGGCACACGAACTGGCTGCACAAAGCTTGGCTACTTGTATCTTAATTTTGTTTTTATTTTTAATGAGTATAATATAAATGTTCTTACTTTCTTCATGATCCAAATTCAACCATCAATGATAAGTACCTATTCATCTATATTTAACAAATATAGATGCCATCATTTTTTTGAGTAAGATTAACTATGTTATTTGTTTTTCCCAGATTTAAACAAGGAAATGCTTGTTACAAATATATAGAAAATATAGCAAATATTAAGATAAATGTAAAATATAAACCATAACCACTGTTAATATTTTAATGAGCATTCTTATATGGTTTATATGTTTTAACAAAAATATTGGATATATATAACAGTGTATGATGTAGTTAAATAGAAGAATAAACTCTACAATCAGACTTTTTAGTTCAAATCCTAGCTTTGTTGCTTGGAAAATTTGATAATAGGCTTGTTACTCCTGTGTCATTTATTTTTCCCAACCCAAGGAGAAAAATTAAAAGTACCTACCTTAAAGAGTTGCATTTCATATTAAGTAAGAAAAAAACTACAGAGTATATCAATGTGCTTGTCAAATATTATAGACCCAATAGAAGAAACCTACTGTAAGTTATTTTTGCTTGCTTTTCTTCACTTATTATAGTCACCTTCCATGAAAATATATCTAGACTGTCATTTTTAATAACTGAATTTTGTTTTCATTTTACAACTGTTTCATAATGTGTTTAATCAGTATGCTAGAAATGTGCACGACCTAGTTGCGTAAGGTACTTAAAATGCAACTTTATAAACCAGAATATTTGCCTGTGCTTCATTAGAGTAAAAATCCAGATATACAGCCATATGGTAGTTTGCAGTAAGAAGGAACAACTGTCAGAAGAAAGAAAATTTCCTCCTGCTTTGTATAACTGCAATTCAATAGAATGTATAGTTTCTGTTAAAACTGGATGCTAGCTACAATGTCAGATTAATACAGGACTTTCTGTTTTAGAATGACTGACTAATTGATTTAGTTGTGTTTTAGAAGGCTACTCTGTGAGAGAAAATATTATAATCCAATGCACAATGCGGAATGGTGTTAGAGAGTTAAAACAGATTTCTTCCTGACTTAATAAGCAATCAACTGATGCCCCAAACCTAGAAGTTATATTACCCTTAGATTATGTTGACTAAAAACACATTATATTAATTAAAACTGATACATAATACACTGTTAAAAAATAGACAATTTGGCTTTTTTTTTCACTTCCTTTAAATTCTTAACATTATTTTTTACATCTGCATTAATCAGGATTGTTAGACTTGGCCACAACTGGAATTGTTTCTAGTGTTAATGTCACAGATTTACTTCTTTATTTCCTCCACTCCATACCCCCTTCTTTTTTTCTTTCTTTTGACTTGTTAACATTTGAGGCATAGACTCACAGAGGTTCAAGGTACAGACTCTGTGTTAACATCTTACAGTGTAGGTTTTTTATTTTCAATAATAGTTGATTCTCTACCAAAATGTCAGTTGACAGAGTACTACTGGTCCACTTACTAGATTTTAATCATAGTTCAGAATGTATACAGACCAAGAAATACACCTTTGTGCCACTATACAGTTTCCACTATGTGATCCTGATATGTGGAGCCTGCAGAAACCATATTGCTTTCAAAATTATTTTTACTTGTCCAACTTCTAATTGTCTAAAGTTCTTCACTATGGAAGGCCTATCATAATCTGCAAACTTGTTTGGAAACTTGTATCCCACTTAAGCTTCCCCGTGACTGAAGTTTGAGTTTTTGCCTCTTTACATTCCCAAATCCTTGAATTTTGAGTTTTTGCCTCTTTACATTCCCAAATCCTTCAGCCAAGCAAAAAAAAAAAAATAATAAAAATCCAAACCTATGTAACAAAGCATTTAAATCAAACCTCTATACTGTGCCCCTGATATTGATACTAATATAGCTAATAAAATATTGCATATCAGCTGTACTTAAATTAAAAAATAAAATTGTTGTTAACCTGTTCCTGCCTTTATAATCTTTTCATCACTTGGTGCTCCAATGCTCATTTATTAACCTAAAAATAAAGCAAAAAACATTCCTAATGCCCCAGTTGGCTTGCTGGTCTGTTCCTCCTACCTTGCATTAGTGCTCAGGATCTTCTTGAAGCACAATTTGGTTCTTATTTACTTTAGTTCCAGTACCTAGTACATTTATAGGCTCAGCAAATGTTTTCTAAACTACCTTTCAGCCAATGTATTCCATATTCTTAAAATGATCAAGATAATTTTAGACATATATTATTCTGCTTAAAAAATTCTATGCTAAAATATGTAATTCTGATAACATATCATTAATAGTTATTTGCCCAACATTTGACTAAATCTTTTGAAAGTTATTTATAATACTTAATGTCTTGTAATTGATGTACACATTTATACAAAGTCACAGTACTATTTTGAGTCCAAAATATTTCTTGTTTGTTTAAATAATTAACAAATCTAATCAGTTCATACTTATACAACAGGTAGAAGATCAAGTCTGTAGGTATCCTTTCATTTCTGGGTACTGCCTAAAATAATAGCAAATTATCCTAGATACTTTCATCACTTATTTCTTGTGCATGATATGTCCTATTTCCTTACTTCCCATACTGATTAGTTTTTGAGATGTTAGATGGTAGGAATTGCCTCAATAGTCATACAGTGGAGATTCTGAATCTTTTCAGGGCAATCTTTTGCTGGATAAGCAGTCATTCTAGAGCAGTAAATGGGCTATCAGGCTTAGATCACATGATTTAATAGTTTACGGATGGGTTTTGGAAAAGCTCTAGATTCTTAGGTATCTGCAATTGTGCCTGTTAAGGTTCAGTCTCCATGAAAACAGAACTGTCCAGGCTTATAATCTACTGAGAGCAGCTTCATCCATGAGAACAAAGAGCTTCTCCAGATTTGTGCAGACCCCTATGGTAGAAGCTCAGTCTTTAACCCAGGCTTCTCTGGATATTAGATTTCCTAGAAGTCAGACCTGTACATATCAATCAGCTCTATGTACACCAAGCTTCTTGAATTCTCCCTAGAATTCGGTTTCTCTAAATAAATCCCCATTCTCAATCCATAGCCAAATATCAATCATACTGTCCTCCAATCCCATTATTCCCCTTGTATCTGGGTTCACTTCATAACGTAAAGGACATGGCTTTATTATTTAAAGGTACCTAGAATACTGGTCATTATCTCATCCTACAAAGCTTTCAGTTGTTCAAGGTCCATCTGAACTGGTATCATTTCTAGGAATACCTCTGTGCTTACTCTAGTAGTAATATAATAGTACAACCAAATAGCAATTGACAACCTTGGACATTTTTCCACTTTGTTTATTTGGCATTTTTCCCTCACAAAGCAGTAAAGTCGTTGACTAGACAGATAGCTCATATGTCTGTGAGTCCCGAATGCTGAACACAATGAAACAGTCAAATTTAGATGTCTTCAACTAATCTAGCATGATCCAAGTGTATGCCTAATTGTGCAAATTTGCTGTGTAACGTTATCTTACAACTTGACTGAGGTATCACTATACTTATCTCTGGGACTCCTGGAAGTCCAGTATTCAACTTTGGTCAAAGTAAAGCCAAGACAAACTAGTCAGTGCTTTCTAATGTACTGTTTAAAGTTTAATATTCTCAACTTGGCACCTACTCTTAGCTTCTTTATATTAGTTAGGGATCTATTGGTTAATGGTTTACACCTGATATATCCAGCTACACAGTTTGGCCTGCCTTCAAGGTCAGTAGTCTACCAAAACCTCATTAAAAACTTTCATCTGAGCTCCCTGAAACCAAGATTCCTCTTTCATATCTTGGTGATTCATAATCTGAAGAAAAAGTTATGCTATGCAACAAAAACAGCACCTTGAGTTGCTGCACCAGGAAGCCACTCAGCCTCTATTACATGCTTGCACTTTCGTTCCACGTCTACCGTATCTTATACTTGAATAAAGCCTTATGTAAGTCCTAAGGAATTTAGGGAGGGCGTTCAATGATCCAAACCTCTATAAATGATGCAGTTTCCCTTCTATATTTTACTCTATGTTTATAATATATAAAAATAAAATTTTAATCTACTATCCCTGATATGTTGTTTACTTCCATAATTATCAATCTGGCCAACATTTCTTCCTATGTAAAAGATCCAGATGTTTGCTGACATCTGAAGTCTTGCTTTAGGGACAAAGCAGGCACAGAATTGTGCTGTAATCCAATTTTTATTTATTGAAAATACAGATGCTATTTATTGCTTTTCTTCTGTAGCTAATCTTAGTAACATTATCCTCCATCTGCTTCTTGATTCACATTGATCTTCTATTCTTCCTTATCTGCAGTAAAATCATTACCACCACTAATGGCCTGAAGATATTTTTAATAAAAGTAATAGCTAATATAATGATGATATCTAGAACTAATGAACTGAAATTTCAAAAAAAGGAAATGCACATCTCTATTATGAATGTTTATTAGTTTTAGAGATGATGTCAATTTCTGTTCAGAACATTATGAGGCAATTAAAAATAGAAATGTAATTAAGAGAATAAGGCATTCATTCATTTAATACATTTGAGAACTTGATAAGTTTCAAGCACTATTCTAAGCGTATCACTATAAAAGTGTTATTGTAAAACAACAGCATAATTAGAAGTGTATGCAGACAAATCCTATAATCAATGAGTTGAATTAGCTTTGTAATTTTGAAAACTAATATATAGAAGGTGCCAAAAAGTGTATACACATTTTAAGAAAAAACCTTACTAATAAATTGCAATACTCAATATATACTGGTAACAAAAGATGAATACAAGTCACATTTGACTTCTGCAATGACAAGAGGTGCTCAAAGTGGTTACCATCAGCATCCAGACACTTCTGATTATGATGAAATGCTGCTTGAACGACAATGACCAAGTGTCCACTTGTATCTCTGTGTATGCCATTTGAATTTCTTCCCAAAGTACCACCAGGGTAGCTGGTTTTCTATGGTACACCACATCCTTCAAAGTCCCCCATTGGTAGAAGTCAAGGGGTATTAAGTCAGGAGAAGTCACACTATGTTCTTGAATTTCAAACACCACTTCAAAATGTTCTTGTGCTCCTTGAACAACAACCATGCTTTCTCCATTTTCTTTGACTGTCCTGCCTGGTGATGCTAGCATTCATTTGATTAATGCCATCTTTTGAGAGAATGTCATACTATACATTGCTATCATAATTCAATACAACTTTGAAAAGTATCATAGATAACATCTCTTAAAATGTGTATACATTTTTTTGGCAATTTGATACATAAAACTTAAAAATTGTATCTCTATTAGCTATCAAAAAAAAAGAAAGAAAGAAAAACAATGAAAAATACTAAAAGATACCTGCTCTGGTGATAATTCAAACATGCAATGATGTGACAATTAAATAAACTGATTTTTACATACAAAGAATGGCATGCTATTTAGAAACAACTAATTTCTTTACAGTAGGGTAGACCCTACTTATTTGAGAGAAATACATTCCAAGACTCTCAGTGGATGCTTGAAACTGTGGATAGTACTGCACCCTGCAGATACTATGTTTTTTCCTACACATGCATGCCTATGATAAAGTTTAACTTATAAATTAGGCACAGTAGAAGATTAACAATAACCAATGAGGAAATAGAATAATTATAACAATATATTGTAATAAAAATTATATGAAATTCTCTTTGATAAATATTCTGGTAACTGGCTACTAGATGACTGACAGGCTGGTAATAGTTATACAGAGCGGATACGCTGGACAAAAGATGATTCATGTCCCAGGTAAGGTGAAGCAGGACCCAAAGGATTTCATCGTGCTAGTTAGAACTGTGCATGATTTAAAACTTATGCATTGCCTATTTCTGGAATTTTCCATTTAATATATTTGGACCAAGGTTGACCATGGGTCACTGAAACAGAGCAAAGCAAAATTGTGGATAAGGTGGGAGATGGGTGGGCTATTGTACTTTTCTTGTTCTTTGTTTGGCTCTGTTATTTTGAGGGGTATAACTTAAAAGCTTACTTTGTCTGGATACCAATACTAAGGCACACTTATGGTAAGTAGGACAAAAAATAGTCTTGTAAAATAAGTATTTCTATATTCGGAAGAACTTAAATAGGAAAAAGTTATGCCCTGCTCCCCAAATTACGTGGTGTTAAAATTTGTCAGTAATAATATCCAATTCTAGGTTCCTTTTGTTTTTTTTTGTTCCCATCTCAATGCCAAATAATACTCAACCCTTCTCAGACACTGTCTTCCCACTTTCTACATTTGATGAAACAACTTAAACATTGAGTAAATGATCTGTCCTGAAGCCTAAGGTTACAGGCAAGAGTAAAAACAAAACAAAAACATAGCTGTCTCTTTATTATGATCCTCACTGCGACATTCACTTATTTTTTTTAACTGGAAGCTAAGATTCTCATTTTGCAATTATTAGTATTTGAAAACTCAAGGATAAAAAATATAGTATCCTAGCCTGTTAAACCAAATATAAGGCTGATGGTTAGCAATTTAACATGGCTGAGGGATGACTCAAAGGTGGAATAATACTTAAAATAAGTTCTAAAATATTCCCATCTTAACTTCATTTATTCATTTCATTTCTTCACCATGATTTCCATATTCTGAGGATTTATAGAATCCATTCTCACTCTGCTTCTGAGTTCTCATTAAGGTTCCACCGAGTTCCTTGTTTTGCCATTGCTTCATGGCAGGCCACCACTTGGGGATGTACAAAGCCTGGCAAGTGTGACACTTCTCTTCTCTCTCTGTGGCAAATGCTGCTTGCCTCCTGCAGGTTTTAGAGCATTCTCTTGTTCTCAACAAAGCAATTTTTACAGTCACTACTAACCATTCAAAGTTGGCACAGTGTGATAAAACCTACCATTTCCAACATTCTGTATGGTGCTTCAAGTATCCCAACATACAGGAAGATGAGCACATGCTGTGTGCTTTTAAGCTCAAGGACCCACCATGTAGAGAGAAAATGGGTATGAGAGAAACCCAGAAAAATGAAAGAACACTGATGGAGCACAGAAAATCTTAACTCTGGACTGACTGTCAATAGTAAGATTTTGAGTGTTAACAACAAAAATATTTGCCCTTTAAGATATGTGTGATTTGATTTCCTGTAGATAATGTGTGATGACTAAAAGTTAATTATTGTTAATGAATATTAATTTCAGAGTGAAAGACTAATAAAAAACAAAAATGTATTTGCAGGATTTAATTGTTACTAACTGTATCCCCATCATTAATCAGGTTACTATATTAAGAGCTTTACAAACACACATATACTTAATCTTCACAACAATTTTTAAGAAAAGACTACTGTTCTGTTTTTCATATGCAGATACTGAGCTGAATAATTTTTGAAAGTTTATATATTTACAGCTAAGAGCCAGAGGCCAATTTTAAATTGTATTAGGTTCCAAAATAATTTTTCCTACTCTATCACCAATTTTCCCACATGTATAGTATTTAATATTCATATCTAACTGATATTGTTAGGTATTGTGAAATAATGCTATTATACATCGATACAAAAGTCTCCCATTAACTTTGCTGGAGTTTATTGAAGTTTAAAGACTACCCATATATTTGATTTATGTTTGACTCATAAGTCAAGCAGTGGTGAACCTTACCTCTTTTTATGCATGGTCTTGTTGTTTAGAACTAACACTTTTAAAAGTAGCAACCTGCCTCTTCTTTTATACCACTTTAGTACTACTGATTTTTTTCACAATTTTCTCTGAATTAATACTGTAGTCCTTTCCTCAGGAAACTCCTTTAAAATGAGGAGTGACATAGCATCTAAATTTCTATTTCATTTTTATTGTATATGTTTTCCTCTACTTCATATGTATTCCTGTAATTTAGAAATTTAAAAACATTCCATTTGTTAATGAGTTATTGACTTTAGTTTGCATCTCATGTTTATATAGAGTTCAATTAAAGTCATACTAATGAGGGTAGTGATGTCATTTCTCTTGCCTATAACTCTAGTGTCTCATGATATACCAGTCATATAGAAATTGCTGTACATTTTTGTCTAATGATTGGTTATATTCATTCAATTATTAGTAAATATTTATATTGAGAAGTCATAATCAGAATGTACTATTTATTTTTAAAAAAGCATAAAACTAAATAATTTACATATGGTTGCAAACTCCTCACTTGTACCATTCTGAGTTTATTTATACTTGAAGGAGTAGAGTAGTCTGGGGCTAAAATACTAAATTATTAATTACTTTTTATTTAAGGGCACTTGAGAATGTTTTTGTTTTGAATTATGATCAGTATTTTTGGGAACAACATTAGCAACTTATAAAATTTTTCCTTACAATCCTCAAATTTAGTGGCAGCTGGGTAGGGAGAGGTGGGGGATATAGACAAATAATTACAGAATATAATAGGATTTCAAATCTTAAATGAGCTACATGGTATACCATTAAGATGTCAGAATTTGGAAATGTCCTTTAGAAATTGTAGCTGATGACAATAATATGTGGCATCACGGTGTTGCTATTCATAGTAAGTGAAATACATTTTTAGATATCTAACAAATAGTTGAAAATGTATCATTGTTTTATTTCTTTTCTTTCCATTAATTCATAGGCCAAAGTTCTAATTTTCATCAACTACACTTTTTATTAAAAAAATAATGTTTAGGCCACAAGCATTACCCATCACTTAAAACTGCAAAACAATGATGGTAGGAACAGCAGCAGGAGCCCCACTTTCCTAGCTTCCAATTCTAGTAGATAGACTAACACTACCCCAGTGGTTCTCAACCTTCCTAATGCCATGACCCTTTAATACAGTTCCTCAAGCTGTGGTGACCCCCATAAAATTATTTTTATTGCTACTTCATAACTGTCATGTTGCTACTGTTATGAATCGTAATGTAAATATCTGATATGTGTTTTCCAATGGTCTTAGGTGACCCTGTGAAAGGGTTGTTCGACCCCCAAAGGGGTCACAACCCACAGATTGAGAACCGCTGCACTAGCCTCTCCACCTACCCTACTGTAAAACTGATAGTAAATTAAATTGAAGTAAATGTATCAATAGTCATGAACAAAACAAGTCTCAAGCCATTATATATATATATATATATATATATATATATATATATATATATATATATATATATATATATATAAAAGAATATATATATTCTTTTTAATGAACAGCAGCAAAAAAGTGGATGTAAGAGATGCAGTGTCTGAATCACAGGAGTCCAAGTTGCATTAAGGGAGTATAATTACTCAAGGTGAAGGCAAGCAGCCCTTCTGAACTCTAGAAAAAAAATCTGTACATGTAAATACTAAGTACAATGGAAAAGAGAAGTGAAATATGGAGTAGAAAATGGTTAATTGTAAATTTTTATCTGGTTCAGTAATGCATTCCTCTACCCCAACACACACACACTACTAAACACATAGTGCCTGGCAGCAATCCTCCCTCCAATTCCCCAGTCAAAAAGTGTTTTCAAAATAGGAGATAATAAACTCCCTTTGAGGGATATTAATTGTTTTTTGGTTATTTGTGCTCTACAGAAAAGATCTTTATATTCTGAAAATTAGTGGTCCCTTGACTCAGGCAGCAGCCAGCAACTTATCTGCTCACCCTCAAGCTAAGTTCACTAGTCAATAAGCTTGGAACATGCACAGTGCTCCCAACTGGACTGATACTTCATTTTAAAATTTGAACACACAATGAAGTTTCCCAGATCATCAAAGAAAATTAGAGGCCAAGTCAAAATAAACACCAGAAAAAAAGGAACAAAATGTAACTATAATGAAAAAAGGCCACACATCATAAAAAAAGAAAAAAACATAATTAGTAACCTCAGAGAAATTAAAACAGTATATAGACAAAAATTAATAAGTGATTAGTTGAAGACAGGAAAGAGCATATACAATATGGTCAAATAAAAGAAAATCAATATGATTACGTGATAAAGTCAACTCAATTGTTTCAAATATTAGAACAAAACAAAGAAAAAGACAATATAAAAGTTGGAAGAGTCACAAAAGATCAATATAAATTTTTATATCTAATAAGACAGTTTCAGATAGAAAATATAGTGAATTAAATCATTAAAACTTAATATAACAGACTTTGTATTGCTTAAGGTCACAACATTTCTGATTAAAAAGGCCTGCTGAATGCCCAACAGAATGCATGTAAAAAGATATATTCCTAGACATGATCAATAAAAAATTGCTAATCTTTCTCTCCTACTGTATGATAAACTGCGTGAGAGCAATAATTTTGTCTACTTTGCTCACTGCCCTCTCTTGAGTACACAAAATAGAATGTAGTCAGCACTAGTATCTATTTATTATATAAATGAATAAATAAGTTATTAATGTTTCTAGAGAGAAAAAAAAAAGACATGCCACATAGGTATTAGACTCTAATCAGCAACAGTGGTGCTAGCAAGAAGTGAAGCAATGCCTTAAAGCCAACGTACACATTAAGTAAGAGTATTTTCACATATGAGTATGGAGCAATTAACTAAGATTTCCTCCCCAAAAACTTTCTCAAAAAATATTTGAAAATTTCTGCAATAAAGTGAGTAAACCAAGAAAGAGTAAAACCTATGGTCCAAGATACAAAAGGATGCATTGTTCCAACTAAGTGAGTAGTTAAGAAAGGTTCTAGGACAACAGCTTGTAACAGACCTAGAGAGCTATAAATACACGGTAATGTAAGGCATAGCGAGGTCCAAGAGAATATCTTCTGTTAAAAAGCTTTAATAATCAGAAATAACTTAAAATGTGAAAACCTAATGAATGAAGAAAAAAGAAATACAATTTAAAATATCAGAAAGGCAAGGTATTTTTAAAAACAGGAAACATAAACATAATAAATTTTAAAACTGATAAGCATATGTGTATGGTATACCAAGTAAAGTTAAAACAGTTTTTATAAGAAGTATTTAAAAAATAAAATAAAGACATAGTCTGAGTGGGAGAAATGAATACCACTGGTATGTTATTTTCTCAAAGACAGACAGTTAGATAAATATAGATATACCATGATTTATGAGGTTTGATAATTAAGTTCCTTAACTTGCCACCACGCACTAGGTTGTCAGTATTGTACAAACAACTCAGTAAGGTTTTATAACTTTGGTATACCTGTCTCTCACAGCTGTGTTCATGTAGACATGTGGCAGTGTTTTGCTGAGTGGTGTTCATTATTGTTGTTACATGTTTTTTGTGCAGTCACGAGAATGTTGGAGCTTGAATTAGAGCAATGAACAAAAATTAAATTTCTTGTTAAACTTGCAAAGAGTGGAAGTGAAATCAGGGACATGTTAGTCCAAGTTTAGGAGTATAATGCTATGAAGAAACCAGCAGTATACAAATGGTTTAAATGTTTTTCTGAGAGGAGAGAAAGCATCACTGATGAAGAGAGGTCAGGGAGGACATTAATGAGCAGAACTGGCCAAAACACTGCAAAAATTCATAGAATTCTGTGTTAAACTCATCCGCTGACTGTGAGAGACACAGCAGACCAAGTAAATATCAATAGAGAAACAGAAAAATCTTAACTGAAAATCTTGGCATGAGAAGGGTGTGTGCAAAAATGGTCCTGAAGTATCTCACTGATGAACAAAAGCAAAGGAGAGTCAAAGTTTGACAAGACCTTTTGGAGAGGAAAGATGATGTTTTGGGCCATGTTATCACTGGTGATGAAACATGGGTGTACCAATACAACCCTGAAACAAAGTGTCAAACTGCACAATGGAAGTCAGCTAATTCTCCACAACCAAAAATTTCCATCAGTCCAAATCAAGAGTCAAAACAATGTTGCTAATCTTTTTTTTTTTTATATGAGAGGGATTGTTCATTATAAATTTGTTCCAACTGGACAGCCAACCAAGTTTCATATTTGGAAGTGTGAAAGTTAAATGAAAATAACCTGAAGTTTTCGCCAACAACTCATGGCTCTTGCATCACAACAATACACCAGCTCACATGGCACTGTCTGTGAGGGAGTTTTTAGCCAGTACACACATAACTGTATTGAAGCACCTTCCCAACTCACCTGATCTGGTCCCTAATGACTTTTTTCTTTACCTGAAGATAAAGGAAATATTAAAAGGAATATACTTTATGACATTCAGGACATAAAGGGCAATACAATGACAATTCTGATGGCCATTTCAGAAAAGGATTTCCAAAATTGCTTTTAGGGGTGGACTAGGTGCTGACATCAGTACAGAGCTTCTTAAGAGGAGTACTTCAAAGGTGACTGTAGTGCTATTCAACAATGAGGTACACAGCACTTTTTCCAGGATGAGGTCGTGAACGTAATTTTCACACCTCGTATATATTGCCATTTAAATTTATAAAATCCAAAACTTTCCTCTGACAGGAAATTTAACAAATTCTAAATAGAGAAGAATACATAGTCTCATTTAGGTAAGAAACATTACAAAAAGGTAATGACAGAGAACTTTTCCAATGAGAGATTAAGAAATATTATCAAGCTATAAATATTTAAAATAGATTGATGTTATCATATAATTTAAGTGTAGTAAATATAAATGTATTCCAATTATTAAAACCCAAATATAAAATTATCAAATTGTCGCAAAATTAATAAGTGTAATATTCCTTAACAAATAAAACTGGGACTTTTTAATATCAAAAAGTATCCAGTGAGGGTATCATAGTTCATGGCATTAAAAAATTAATTCCCAAGGGAGTAAACAGACAAGTAATATTAAAAACCATAAAAATCTGTAAAGAAAACTATAGGTGACTACTATTGTTTATCTCATGATAAACAAAAATGTCTATGCATAAAGCCTTAAAAATCACCATAATATGTGATAAATATGATTTAATACATATTCAAAATTTGATAGATTAGTACCCATCAGAAAGAATACTCATAACTGAGTAAAATATATTTGCAACAAGTACTCGTAATCAATTTAATGAAAATTTAATTTTTAAAGTAGGTAAAGGATGTAAACAGAAATGACAAAAATAGTAAGAAATATTAGAAACATGCTCAAAATCTGTAATGACTGAAGATACAGAAAAATGCTAAGAAAATATTATCTTCTGTATTTCATTGAAAGATAAATTGAAGTGTCCATCTATTTGGGAACATACTTAAAGCAACAAATGGAATAGTCAGTTGGACACACATTTCAGTGTTTATGAGGTTGTTAACTAGGGCAATATGACCATAGAGGGTCATGTGAAACTCTATCCTATATAGTAAAGTAGGATCAATATAGTTTGATACAGTAACATCTAGAAAATGATCCCTAATTAATCTATAATGAAATAGAGATACAAACAAAAATTTATCTGATATATTAAACATTCATAAAATAAAACTATAACAAAGATAACAAAGACTAAATTTCCTAAAATATGTAGAGATAAAAAAAAATTACCCAACTTTTTAAAAAACATATTTTTGAAGAATATTAAACAACTGAGACAATGCTCAGGAAAATTTACCTAAATTGAAAATCTGAAACTCTATGTGAAACACAGTTTCAATTTATTCACTTATTTTTCAACCATACCTATTCTCATCCACTGAACTTATTAAAATACAGAATGTTGAAAAGGCATGGTAGCAATGTCTTAACACTTGTAATATCTGAGTAATATTTATAAATAATTTAGATTTTCTTCATAATTTTGTACACTTTGTGCAAGAATCACACATGACAATTATAATCTGACAAAATTTTTAGAAAATTGCAACAGCAGTCTTCTATTGACATATCATATGATGGGTAGAGATAAAGAATACCTCATAACTATTAAACAAAGCTTATACACAGGAAGGTGAAATGGACAAAGGTGTGGACATGGATGAAGTACATAGTGATAAGTAAACTGCAGATCCTGGAATGCAGAGTTTAAAACTCCTTGAAAGTTCTAGGGAGCTATGATGTTCTTTAAGGCAGGATTATGACTTGAATAAATTGTCATATTAGAAATAAAACTCTGGCAAAATATTAACATGGGCAGACTGCAAGCTAGAATGCCATTCAAGAGAGAGTCACATTTATAATTATAAGATTGGATATGGCAGAGCCAAAGTGGTGGGAGTGAGAAGAGTAAGGATGAGTAAAATTAATAAAGTTGGTGACAGATAAATTATAGAAGTGGGTGATGAGAGGAATCCATAACTTTACTGTTTCTAGCAAAGAAATATAAAGGCAGTAGATGTTTCAAAGATGAATTCAAATCCACATGCACTAAACTGGAGTGTTACTGAATATCCAGAAGAGAAATTTAACAAAAATCTCTAGCTAGAAAGTAATTAACTACCAATATTCTTTTGTGCCTGATCCACATTTCTCCTTGACAGGGTCCTTGGGCAGTATGGTCATCTAATTCTAATATTTTCCTTAGGAGTAGGGAAATGTATACTATAGTTATGTCTAGGTGAGTCCCTGTTGATGCCCTTTGCCTCAGCATACTGTTTGGCTTAACACTTGTCTACATAAAAGTGTCCAATCTGGACAATAAATTGTAATGTCATCCTTCTAGTGGTCCTGTGTCAGAGCACTATGCCAATAAAATCTATAGGTCCCTTAAGTGATTATTCAAGCTTTACAGACAACAAAAAATGCAGCATGATGTGGGTAAATAAAGTCTTTCCTAGTAAAACATATTCTAAAATTTATAACACTATAAAATATTCTTGGAAGGTAGCTATTTCAAGAATGGACTGTATAATCATTATTATGCATGGGACTTTGTACATTCTAGTGAGAGCGCATTTTCCTTCATAACAAACCTGTGTACTTGGCGTGCTTTATGTATGATTTTGGAGAGCATTTACATTTATCATATTGGCTGCAAAAGCATCATAATTTGTTGCTCTATGTTACTAGATAACCAAAGTTAAAGAAATTGTATTCTTTTTTACGAGGTCTTAAATTCTAAGACTCAGCAGTAATCACTTCCTAGTTGGTAAGCGATATGCAGAAGGCTTATCTAGCACAAACTGTCAGGAGAGCCTCACTTTTGCATAAAGGATGGTCTAAAATGACTCATATTTTATAGCAATATGACCTGGAAATTGAGATGAAATAAATCTCTTAATGGAAACACAGTACAGTCAAAGACACTTTTATCAGTAATGACTCAAGACAGATATTTAATGACACTGTTAATAGAAAATATTTTTAAAATGATAATTGTGGCAAAAACTACCAATCTAAGTATTATAATAATTAATCTTGAAAACTTACTTTTCATGTCAGAAATGAGTAAATATCTGGGGCAATAGTAAATGAAGTATGTGTCAATCTAATATAGCAGTACACCATATGAAGAAAGTTTAATCATTATTACCAATTTTGACCTTATTGATCTTACTTTATATTCAACGTGACTGGTCACTTCTTAAAAGCAAGTAAATCTATTTGTGCTCATGAGAATGACAGATAAGTACATCTGAACTTTTCTCCTGTTGTTGACTGATCATCTAAATTCTACAGAAAATGATGCATAACAGATCTATTACCATGCTACTTCAAAATTGTTATTGAGGTATTTTATAAGCAGTGCTTTCCTGATCATCTAAACTATAATTTCAATAAAGTTAGAATGGTTCCCAAAAGACATTATGAAAAATAGGTTATCAAATGAGCACTTTAAGGCAAAAACATTATACAGATAATTAGTTGGCTTATAATGTTAAAATTTTCCATTCGCCTAGAGGCCCAACACACTTTAAATCAATTTGTACCAAATAGCATAACCTTAGAATATGTAGAGCAAAACTATGCCAATTTTTGTGGAGAAATAGGTAAATCCAAAATAATACCTGAGGATTTTAATACATCTTTCTTTATTAATAGAATACACAGAAAAATACAAAATATGTAAATTCAAGCACACGATCAACAGGTGAATCCAATTACTATATATAGTACATAACACCAATTTTAAGATACATAGTCATGTCACACACCCACAGATCAATTTCAAAATCTGCCTATATAGTAGTCTATAAAACAAGGTCTTAAGACATTTTCATCTGGAATCATGAAGACTGGTTTCTGACAAAATGCACTAAGCTCTAAAACAGTCAAAACTGTTATAAAATAAGAAACACTCTTAAATAGTCAATTGATAAAAGAAAATATAATATAAATAAGAAAATATTTTAACTGAAGGTTGCTGGATAATATGCATTGCAACTGTATTAGTTCTTGAGAAAATTATATTCATATTACTATATTAAGAAGCGTGTCTGGGAGTTAGCAAAAAAATCCATTTCAAGTAGTTAGAAAAACATACATCAAAGTAAGACTTAAGAGTAATGTCAGAATCATGGCAGCATGTTAGCAGTAGGGCTCAGATAAAAACAGTAGCAGTGTCCAAGAGCAGAATAGCTACAGCTCTGAGAATTGAAAAAACAGTTCCCGAGCAGCAGATGCATACTGCCTCTAATCCAGTGACAAGGAGGAGCTATAGGGAAAAGGCAGCTGTGGTCTGGCAGTCGCCATTGCCCAGAACCACATACTGGCTGCCTCTTTCAGCCCACCCTTCCCCCACCATTTGGGGCTGACTGCAGAGGGAGCAGCCAGGGCTGCAGAGGCCCACAGTTCTGCATGTGGCTGAAAGGGCACTATCAGAATTTCAGAAGCTCAGTATCCCATCACCCACCACATCCTACCACAGGAATGGTACCCTGAGATTGAAATACCTTGGTCACAGGGGAGAAGCCTACCTCCTTAGGAAATATCCCACTGAATGTGAGAAGTTGGTTTGAAATACCTTGGTCACAGGGGAGAAGCCTACCTCCTTAGGAAATATCCCACTGAATGTGAGAAGTTGGGGCAAATAAGAGAAAATAAAACACTGCAGTGCAATAAAGAAAATAATTCACTCCAGTGCCACCTACTGCAAAACAAAACAAAGACCTCTTCATGTCAGCCTGGTGCAGAATTCACTCCTGTAGATAGATGCACAGAAAGAGACACAGTTCATTAATTGCTATAAATAACCAAGGTAACAAGGCAGCTCAGGAAGAAAATGAAATAGCTCCACAAAATAAACTTGAAAACATGGAAATATGTGACTTAAATGACAGAGAATTCGAGATTGCAGTTCTGAAAAAACTCAACGAGATGTAAGAAAATGAACTCAAAAATTAAATCAATGAAAAAAGAAATGTTCTACCAAAGCAATTGACATTAAAAAAAACATATAGAAATTCCGGAGGAGAAGAACTCCATAAAATAGATGAATAAAGTAGCCATCTTAGGAAAGGGAGCTGACAAATGGAAGAAATTGAAGATATTGAAGACAGAAATATGGAAATGATTCATATGGAAGAAGAGAGAGACTTGAGTTGTTAAAAAAACAACTCTACAAGAACTATTTGACTTCAGCAGGAAGAGCAACATAGGAATAATGGGTATACCAAAAAGTGAAGAGAGGGAAAAGGGCATCAAGAGTCTATTCAAATAGTCAACAAGAACCCCCTTAATCTATGGAAAGAAGTGGATACTCGAATATAAGAAGCAAATAGATACTTAACATCAAACCCAACATGACTTCCCCAAGGCAAACTTTATTGAAACTTAAAAATTAATGACAAAGAGAAAAATTACCAAGGAAGCAAATAAATAAATAAATAAATAAAAAGGAAGAAAGAAGAAAAAAAAGATGATAACCTACAAAGGAAAACCCATTAGATTATCATCAGACTTTTCAACAGAAACTCTACAAGCCAGTAGGGAGTACAATGAAATATTCAAACTATTGAAAGAGAGAAATTACCAGACAGGAATTACATAGCCCACAAAGTTATCCTTTATATGAAGAAGGAATAAAGCCCTTTCCAGATATACAGAAGCTAAGAGATTTTTTAATTACAAGGCCTGTATTACAGGAAATATGGAAGGAAGCTATTTGACCTGGAACAAAAAGTCAAAAAGAACCAAAACTATGAGCAAGATTACTAACAGGCAGGCAGCAGCAGGAAATGGCAACACTTACACAGAAAAGGGCACTACGCATTAAACATAAGATAAAGGGCAAAGAAGATAAAAAACAAATAAAAAAGAAGACAATTTGCTACAATTACTTAGACATGAACTCACAGCATAGATAGGAATAATCTGTGACAACAAAAACGTAACAGAGAAGGGAACAAAGGTCTGAACATACAAAAAAGAATAGAGATAAGACGCATGCTGAAGAAAAAGTACTCCTGTATATATAAAACTTTCTTTTACATAAACTTAATGGTAACCATTCCAAAAAATCCAGAACTGAGACACATAACATAAAAAAAGGAAGAAGAACTCATCATTGACTACCATCAAACTACTATCACAGAAACTCAAAGGCAAAAAAAAAAAAAAAAAACAATGGAGACACTGAGCTAGCAGAACACAAAAGATAAAATGTTTTTAAAAAATTCTCATATATCAATAATCATCCTAAATGTAAATGGACTGAATTCACCCCTAAAAAGTTACAGAGTAGCAAATTGGATCAAACAATGAAACCAAATCACATGCTGCCTCCAAAAGACTCATCGCAGCTACAAGGACAAATATACTCGTAGACTCAAAGTAAAATGGTGCAAAATGATATTCCAAGCAAACGGCATCCAGAGAAAAGAGAGTATAGCCATACTTATTTCTGAAAAAACAGACTTCAAGATAGAAAAGGTAATAAGAGACAAAGATGGACATTTCATAATGACAAAGGGGACAATACTACATAAAGATATAATGTGTCTATACATATATATATATATGTATGTATGTATGTATGTATGTGTGTGTGTGTATATATACACACACATACTACCAATCAGGGAGCATCCAAATTGGGATGCAGATGACATGATTCTTTATATAAAATATCCTAAGGGCTTCGCCAAAAAACTATTAGAAACAATAAACAAATACAGTAAAGTTGCAAGATACAATTTAATGTACAAAAATTTATTGCATTCCTATATATTAACAATGAATTTTCAGAAAGAGAAATAAAAATAAATTCCTTTTTCAATTGCAACAAAAAAAATAAAATATCTAGGAATAAACTTAACAAAAGATGTGAAGGATCTATAAACTCAAAACTATAAGATACTATTAAAATAAATTGAAAAAGATGCAAAGAAATAAAAAGATATTCCATGTTCATGAATTGGAAGAATCAACATAGTTAAAAGAACTATATTACTCAAAGCTATATACAGATTTAATGCAATCCCCATCAAAATCCAATGACATTTTTTAAGGAAATAGAACAAAAAGTCATCAGATTCATATGGAATCACAAAAGACCCCAAATAGCCAAAGCAATTCTGACAATAAAGAATAAGGTTGGAGGTAGTACATTCCCTGACTTCATTTATACTACATAAAATGACAAAAAACAAAACAGCATGGTATTGGTAGAAAAACAGATGCACTGATCTTAATTCTTAATGGAATAGAATTAAGAACCTACATGGGCAGATAATTTGCAACTAGAAGCCAACAACACACAATGAAGAAAAGAAAGTCTCTTCAATAAATGGTGCTGAGAAAATTGGAAAGCTACATGTGAAAGAATAAAACTAGACTTCTATCTGTCACCATATACCAAAATTAACTCAAAATGAATCAAAGAACTAAATATAAGAGCTGAAACAATAAATTGCATAGAAGAAAGCATAGGCGCTAAACTTAAGGACCTTGGGTTCAGGGAGGATTTTATGAATTGGACCTCAAAGCCAAGGGAAGTAAAAGCAAAAATAAATGAATTGGGACTATAGCAAACTGAAAAATCTTCTGCATAACAAAATAAACCATTAACAAAACAAAGAGGTAACCAACTGAATGGGAAAAGATATTTGCAAACAATATCTCCAATAAGGAGGTAATGTCCAAAATATATAAAAAACTCATACAATTCAACAACAAAACAATAAACAACCCAATTAAAAAAATGGGCAGAGGACCTGAACAGATACTTCTTCAAAAAGATGTACAAATGGCCAACACACACACATACACACACACACAACACACACACACACATATATAAATATTCAACTTCACTAGTTGTTAGGAAAATGCAAATGAAAACCACAATGAGACACCACCTCACATCTGTTAGAATGGCTGTTATCAACAGGATAAGAAATAACAAGTGCTGGAGAGGATGTGGAGAAAAAGGAACCCTCATATACTGCTGCTGGAAATATCAGTTGGTACAGACACTATAAGAAACAGTATGGAGTTTTCTCAGAAAAATTAAGAATAGAATTACCATACAGCACAGCAATCCCTCTTCTTGGTATCTACCTCCAAAATCTGAAAACGTAAGGATCTATGTACCCCCTATGTTTAGTGCTGCATTATTCATGGTGGCCAAGACACAGAAACAATCAGTGTCCTTTGATAGATGATTGGATAAAGAAGTGGATATATGCACAGTGGAATAGTACTCAGCCATAAAAGAAGATGACATACTGCCATTTGGGGCAACATGGATGGATCTTGAGATTATCATGCTAAGCAAAATAAGTCAAACAGAAAAAGTCAAGAACTCATATGTGAGATATAAAATTGAAAACAACAAACCAACAAGACAAACAAATAAAGGAAAAAACCTCGTAGGCACAAATGACACTTCAGTGGTTAGCAAAGGGTAAGGGGCAGGGATGGTAGGGGAGGGAAAAGGGAGTCAAATATATGACAATGGAAGGAAAACTGAGTCTGAATGCTGAATACACAATACAAGACATAGATGATATATTATAGAAATGCATACTTGAAACCTATATAACTTTACTAACCAATGTAACCTCAATAAATTTGATAAATAAATATTTTTAAAGTTTCAAAAACAAATAAATCATAGAGTATAAAAATAAATTATCATCAATTATTATTATTATTGATAAAAAGTAAAATCAATTGAAGAAAATAAACCTAATAAGGGAAAATATCCACAAACCCAATAGTTACACCTTTAAAAGACCAAAGACATTGATAGGTTGCAGATCACTGGCAAAACTAAAAAAGAAAAAAACAGAGAAGTGCAACTAACAAAGACCAGGAATCAAAAAGGGAGCACTACTAGAGAAGATGCAAACATTAAAATATAAAAGTATATTATGTATAAATAAGCAACAATAATTTTTTTAAGTTTCCTTAAATGGCTACATTCTTAGACAACACAGAGAATTAAAAAAAATGAAAGCTCTTGCTAACAAATGTCATCCCAATAAGTCTAACAATAAAAAAAAATAATAAAAAAATGAAAGTATACATAGTCCTATAATCACTAAATAAGTGGATACTGTAATTTCAAATCTTTTCACAATGAGAATTCCAGGTTAACACATTTTCACTGTTAAGTTTTACAAAGCATTCAAGGAACAAATATTTTAATACCATATTAACACTTCTAGAAAACAGAAAAAGCCAAAATATTTCCCAAAACATTTTCTGATGCATCATAACCTTTGAGAATATGAAAAAGGGTGATTATCAGAGAATCTCACTCATAAACACAGAAGCAACTGACTTAAAAAATGTTAGCAAATCAGATTCAACAAAAAATAAGAGGATAACATATCATAGTCAATGAAGCTTTGTCCCAGGAATGTAAAGCTACTTCAACACTGTAAAATTGTTAAGTTCATCTTATTGGATGCAGAGAAGAAATGATGGATGATATACATTAATTGTTAAGGTTCAAAATAGAATATTCAGATACATGATTAAAATAAAAAGGGAAGTTCAGTGAATTTGCTGGATGCAAAATCCAAATGTAAAACTATTGTGCTCTTTTTTTTTTTGACAGTGACAACTTTGATATGGACCAATGTCCCTGAAAACTTGTCTGTTTAAAATGACCAAGGTAGTGAAAGTTTTTGGCAATATCCAAAAAAAAAGGGAAATCCCCCACTCAAAAAAAAAAATAAGTGAGTCAGACTTTTGGGCCATTATACATCTAAAGGTAATTTTTTATTCTATAATGAAACAGAAGTAAGTGACAAACTAATTGCAGGGCACAGCTTTTGCAAGTACTGGGTTCAAAAAAAAAAGAGGGTGGAGGAACTTGGGGCTTTCCAAATGGAAATGATTTTAGTAAACTTCCCAAAATGCTAACTGCAATCAAGAAAGGCTACATCTAAGAACAAGTCTGAATTACAAATAGATCAGTCCTAAAGTCAAACGCTAATTGCATTCAAGTAGATAGTCCTCATATTACTTGCCCTTTCTTAGCAAAAGTAAATCACGCACACGATCCCATCTACTGAGATATCATCCATATATTCAAATTATTTTCAGAATTTTTCATACTCAATATTGAGAACAAAAATTAAAGAAAAACTAAGCAGCCAAATAAAAAGACAGTATTGGACTTCATAGAAAAAGTAAGATACAATTACAACAGATTCAAAGGACTTCAATATACTCAAATTATCAGTTACCAGAAAGAGATCTTAAAAAAATTAATATGAGCTAGATATTAAATGATACATATAAAGATTTTGGAGAAAACTAGCACTTATTAAAAACCTCAAACAAATTCCAAAACAGAAATTCAAAATTCAATAGATTGGTTTACTAGGAGATTACACAATAAAAAAGAAATTAGAAATTTGGAAAAGTAGATTGGAAGAAAATATGTAGATTAACAATAGGATGATTAAAAATGAGGAATCCAGAAAGCAAAAGTAAGAGATTTATGGTACATGGTAATAGATATACTTTACATAAAATAGGAGTCCCAAAGGAAATCATTTATAGACAACAAGGAAGAAGCAATATTCAAAAATACAATAAACAATATTTTTTAAAGTTGGTAGAGGGATCAGGAGATTTAAAGAAAAACTATGAATACTAGCATGATAAATACAAAGAATAACATATTATTTTAGTTTGCTCAGGCTGCCATACAAAACTACCACAAACTGGGTGGCTTAAACAACAGAAATTATTTTCCAGTTTTGCTAATATTTAAAAATTACTAACAAGCATCACTATATAAGTTTAAGGCATACAACATGATGATTTGATCTACATATATTATGAAGTCATTACCACAATAGGTTCAGCTAACATCTATCATCTTATGTGGATATAATAAAAAGAAAAGAAAGAAAAAAATTTCCCTTGAGATGGGAACTCTTAGCATTCACTTTGCTAACATCTTTCCTGTATATCATACCACAGTGTTAACTACAGTCATCACCATGTACAAACTTTCCTACTGTTTACCTTATAACTGAAAGTTTGTACCTTTTGACCACCTTCCTCGAATCCTCCCTTCCCCCAACTCTGCCTCTAGTAATCACAAGTATCACCTTTTTTTTCTACGACTCAGAAATTTATTTTCTCCCCATTCTGGGGGCTGGACGTTTGAGATGAGGCTGCCTGCATGGTCAGAGTCTGGTGGGAGCTCTCTTCCTGGTTCTCATAGTAAGCAATCTTTCTGGTGCCTATTCATGTAAGATCACTAATACCATCATGAGGGCTCCACAATCACGACCTCATCTCACCTTAACTAATTTCCAAAGGCTCCAACTGCAAGTATCATCATATTGAGGGGTAGGGCTTCAAAATAACAATTTTCAGGGATACAAATATTCAGTACGTAACACTTAGTTGCATCACAAAATTAACAAAACAAACACAAGAAGAACGTCTAAACAGTAATAAGAAAAAACATCACTTCATCAAAGAAAACAATAAAGAACAATGGAAACTATAAAAAGGGAAATTAAAGATCCATAATCATAATACTATGCCCAGTAAATCTTACTTTAAAAGTTTAGAAAAATAAAGATTTATGCTTTTAGCTATGACAAAGTAAACGGTACTGATATACCCTCCCACCTTTTAAACAACTGAAAAATTGTACAAAAATCTGATACAACGTTTTTCATATATTGGACAACATGTAGCACAGAAATATTATTCCTGAAAGAAAACAAGCAATGAGGTTATCCCTAAAATTGCCTCAATTTTCTCCTGGAGGTAGTTCCTAGGTTGTAACACAGGGAGGGGGTAACCAAAAAAGAAACCAGCATTCTTCTGAGTGTGTAGACAGTGATCAGACTTCAAGGAAGTGAAGTGTCTAGAATATGTATGCAGATATCAGAAAAAAGGAAGATGTATAGGGAGAGCTCTAGAGATCAGCATAGTAATCTTCTTGAATCTAGCAAAAAACAACTCATATAAAATTCATTGTGCCTGGCATCCAGTTAAAATTACCAGGAATGCAAAGAAGCAAGGAAATAGGACTTCCAATAAGGAAACCTCAATCATTAGGAAAGGATGTAGGAAAAAAAGAGGTGATGAAAATAGCAGACAAAGAGATTAAATAAAACATCTACAAAGATGCTCAATAAGCTCAGAAAATTAGAGGAAAACATGACCATGATGAGGAGAGAAAAAGAAAGATACACAAAAGAGACCACAGGAAAATCCTAGATATGAAAAATGCAATATCAAAAATGGACACATAAGGTGATGTTTATAGCAGATTAGACTCTACAGAAGAAATATTTAGTGAATGTAAGACAGCAATAAAAACTATACAAAATGAAGCACAAATGCTAACCATGAAAACGAGATGAACAACAATAAAAATAAAAAACATGTAGAGCATTAGTGACCTGTGAGACTATCAAGCAGTTTAACATATGTGTAGTTGGAATCCTAGAAAAGCTGCCAGACAAGAAAAACACTTAAAGTAACAATGGCTGACATATTTCCAAAGATGATTTTAAAAATTGTAAATAGTTGTTAGGCTTCAGCTCTCAACGCTGCGGCCTGTGTTTGATTCCTAGCCAGGGAACCACCCCAAACAATAAATAAGTAAATAAAAATCATAAACCGACACATGAAAAATAAACAACCCCAAGCAAAAAAGATCTAAAAATCTACACCAATGCACAATTGAATCAAGTTTCTGCAATACAATAGTAAAGACAAATACTCCATCCAAACTACAAAAACTTGCACATTACATACAGAAGAACATAGGCAAGAATGAGAGCATACTTTTTCATAAACTATGCAAAGATGGTAACAGAGAAGAGACATCTTTAAAGTACTAAAAAATTGTAAAATTAGGGTATAAAAATAACTTTACAATTAATAATTAAATACATTTGGACAAAATAAAAGCTGAGAAACTTATTACCTGTGAATTTATAGCATTAGAAATATGAAACTGTTTTAGATAAAAGGAAAATACTTGTAATGAAAGTACATAAATAGCAAATATGTAAGCAAATGAGCAAATATAAAAGTATTTTACTTAATGTTTCTATCTTTAAACTATAATTGACAGATTAAAAATAATAAACATGTGCTGTAGATTTTATAACACATCTAGAATAAAGTGTAACATTGACTGAAAGGAAGGAATGGAAATGTGGATATAAACCACTGTAAGGTTCTTGTGCTATATGTGACATGGTGCAATGTCATTTAAAGGTAAACTTTAATATGTTAAAGATGTATATTTTTAAACACTAGAGCAAAATCTAGTTTTTTCTAGCAAAACAAAAAGGTACAACTATATAATGCAATAAGAAAAATAAAATGAAATAAAAATATTCAATTATTCTACAAGGCAGGAAAAAGGGGAAAAAGAACCAAGTACATATGAGAAAATTGGAAAAAAAAGTAGCAAAATGGAAAATTAAAACTCAATCGGTAATACAAAATGTACTGATTATATGTAATATAAAAATCACTAATTTTGTTTTATGTTGTTATAAGGACTGGAGTGACAACTTCTAAGTTCTTTATGTGTTGGATCTGAAACCTTTAAAGTTTTTTATTTTTTTTCTACCCAGTTTAACTGAGATGTAATTAACATTTTGGTCAATTTAAAGTGTACAATTGTGTAAATTTAAAGTGTACAATGATAATTTGATAATGTATATTGTGAAATGTTTACCACAAATGGTTAATTAATATATTTTTTACCACACATAAATATCATTTAATTGTTAGGATGAGAACAATAAAGTTCTACTCTCATAGCGGTTTTCAAGTACACATTAAATAATTTTAAACTATGGCAACCATGCTGCACATTAGTACGCTGGAATTTATTCATTTTATAACTGAAAGTTTGTATCATTTGACCAACATCTCTTTATCTCCTCCATTCTTCAGCCCTGGCAACTAGAAACTTACTGTTTTTATGGGTTTGAAGTTTTTAGATGCCACATATTGGGTAGACATTAAAGAGTTTATCTTTACCTGCCAGCCCTTCGAATGTAGCCATTCCAATTGGAAGATTAAATTTGCATTTAGACTAATAACTATTTAACTGTAGAAACATTTGTATGTTTACTGTTTTTTAGATAGTCTTTTTAATGCACTGCCTCTAAGACTTTGCCCATGGTTGGTTTGTTGGTTGGTGGCTGGTGGGTTTGTTAATTGGTTGGTGTTTTTGCTTGGTTGGGGGTTTTGTTTGTTTGTTTTATCAAGTAGTCTGTTATTTTCTCACTGATTTAGAGGATTTTAATTATTCTGGATATGGGTCCTTTTTCAATTATATCTTACAAATATCACATCTCATTTTGAGTTTTTGTCCTTTTAAATTTCATAATGGTAGATTTTCCTAAATAGTCTTTAATTTTAATGTAATATAACTTATCACAAGTTTTAATGAATGATTTTGTGTTTTATATTTCCATAGTCTAAAAATCATGAATATACTGTCTCATGTTACTTCCTACAAGCTTAATTATTTTGCCTTTGACATTTACTTATACATGTACAATTCATTTTACATTGGTTTTTCCATATGGTGGAAGGTAAAACTTAAGATTTAATTTTTTATATTAATAGCTATGTAACATATCAATGAAAACACTTTCCTATTCCACTGCTATTCTCCACCTTTTTCTTAAAAATCATGTGTACATAAATACAGCATATGACAAATATGGCACAGTATAGCAGTGAAGTAAAGAATGTTTTGGGACACCTTGTATGCTCTATCACTCTATTTGGTTGTATCTGTACCTATTCCACATTGTCATAGCTTTATAATAAGTTTTGCTATCTCATAGTGCCAATATCCCACATTCTTGTATTTCAAAATATTCCTGCATATTCATGGCCATCTTTTATTATAAACACAGTCGTTTTAACTTAAAGCCATGAACTTTGCCTTTATATTTACCTTGTTCTTTATTCCTTCCTTTATCTCCATTTTTCTAATATATTTTTATTTCCTCCCCCTGAAGGTCTTTTTTTAGTCTTTCCTTTATTGTTGGGTAGACTGTTGATATCTTTCTTGTTTTAGGTTGCTGACATATGTTTTGTTTTTATTTATCTAAAACTGTCTCCATTTTTCTCCATATATGAATCTCTATGAACATTTGAATGAACACTTTGGATTATCACAGACTCAGGAAGGAACAGACACCTTGATTATTATGAAATATTCCTCTTGGTCTCTGTTACAGTGTTTATTCTGAAATCTATTTTGAATAATAGATAATCTAGTTTTCTTTTTTATTAGTATTTGCATGGTATTTTTTCACCTTTTTGTTATTAATTTATTTGCATTTTTAAATTTTAAGTGGCTCTCTTTCAGGGGAAATATTGTTGGGTCCTGCTTTAATATTCAATTTGATAATTTCTGTCTTTTAATTGTAGTGTTCCCACCATTTTAATAGTTCCATTAAAGGAGAAAACTACATAAGAATGGCCACATCACTATTTGCATTTCCCAATATAACAGTTCTCCTAACCTGTTCAATTACATATTGGAAATATAAATTTTAATACTACTTTATAAATATTATAAATAAAATTATATAATTATAGGAACTACAAACTGTAAAAACTAGTATGAATTCAGCAAAGTTGCTTAGAAGACAATAAAAAAACATTACTATATTGAGGCAATTAACTAAAAAATGTGACATCTTATAAGCCCATTGTAAAAACACAAAAACATTGCTTAACGTGAAGAAATAGAAAAGAAATGTGAGATGTATAAAGAGAAATGTATAAAATGTTATTGAAGGACCTGAAAAAGATCACTGATAGATATAATATTAAATAAATAAAAACAAAATAGTTCTTCTCAAACTAAAATGAAAGTTACATGTGATTTCAATAAAATTTACATGATTTTTCACCAAACTTGTCTACTCCCAAAATTGAAACAGAAGAATAAAGAGCCATAATTAGCTGAGGCAATTTTAAAAAAGGAATGGAAGAGGTAGATTCATTTATTTTACAACTGTTCAAGAGTTATACATAGAATAATTAAATTATGGCATAGTATTTGTGCAAGAATGATGAATAGAACAATGAAATAACACAGAAAATCAAGAAATACGTGAAAAAGTATATTTATGCATATATGCAAGCTCTGTATATGACACAATTAGAATTTCAGTTCAACGTGGAAAGGATGGGTTACTTAATAAGGACATTTTGGTCACTTTCAACTTTTGGCCACTATGAATAAAGTTGCTATACATATATGTGTGCAGGTTTTATGTGAACATAATTTTTAACTCCTTTGGGTTAATACCAAGAAGCACAATTGCTGGATCATATAGGAAGAGTATGTTAGCTTTGTAAGGAAGAGGCAATCTTTCAAAGTGTATGTACCATTTGCATTTCCATCAGCAATGTATGACAGTTTGTGTTGCTGCATCTCCTGTCAGCATTTGGTGTTATCAATGTTATCAATTTTGGCTATTCTAGTAGGTGTGTAGTGGTATCTCATTGTTGTTTCAATTTGCATTTCCCTGATGACATATTGAGGTGTAGCATATTTTCATATTCTTATTTTCCATCTGTACATCTTCTTTGGTGAAGTGTCTCTTAAGGTTTTTGGCCCACTTTTTTTAAACATACAAGGCTTTCCAAAAAGTATCCAGCTCTGTAATATGAAAAATAGAGGCATTTATGGCTGGATTTTTTTTCCAGACAGCCCTCATATTGTTTTGTTTTCATTGTTGAGCTTTAAGAGTTATTAGTGTATTTTGGGTAACAGTCATTTATCAGGTATATCTTTTGCACATATTTTCTTCCAATCAGTAATTTGTCTTCTCACCCTCTTGACATTGTTTTTTACAAATCAAAGTTTTTAACTTTAATAAAGTCCAGCTTACCAATTATTTATGCCATGGATCATGTCTTAAGTGTATGTAGAAAAGTATCACCATACCCAAGGTCATCTAGGGTTTCTCCTATGTCATCTTCTAGGAATTTTATAGTTTTGCACTTTACATTTAGGTTTCTAATCCATTTTGAGGTAATTTTCGTAAAGAGTAAAATCTGTGTCTAGATCCATTTTTTTGTACATGGATGTCTAGTTGTTCCAACACCATTTGTTGAACAAACTATCCTTGCTCCATTGTATTGCCTTTGCTCCTTTGTCAAAGATCAATTGACTATATATTTATGGGAGTCTATTTCTGGGATCTCTGTTCCACTGATCTATTTGTATATTCTTTCCTAATAGACACTGCTTTGATTACTGTAGCTCTATAATAAGTTTTGAAGTCAGGGAGTGTCACTCCATTAACTTTGTTTTTCAACAGTGTATTGGCTATTCTGGGTCTTTTGCCTCTCCATATAAACTTGAGAATCAGTTTATTGATATCCACAAAATAACATGCTGGAATGATTGGGAATGCATTGTATCTATAGATTAAATTGGCCAAAAAAATAAAATCTTGATAATATGGAGTCCTCCTCTCCATGAACATGGAGTATAAATGTATTAAGTTCTACATTTATACTGTTTTATGTTTAACTTGCATGATATCCTTTTATAACCTTCAGATGTTACATTTTTTGGATCATTTAAAATAAGGTTTTTGATTTTGTGGTATAAGATTAATTATGTCTAATTTTAATAAAACTTATTTTGAGATTATTGTTATTTTCAATTTGTACTAAACTCTTATTTATTCAAAATGATTATAGAATGCTGGTTAATTTATATTCTAATGAAGTGAAAATTCCTATATATCATCAAAACAGATTATGAATTTACAAGGAATTGCAGCCTTTCAAAACACAATATTGAAAAGAAAAACAGGAGATAAATCTCTGTAACTAACCATTCCTCAGAGGGACTTCCAGTACCTTGGAGTTGCCATTCTTGTTATTTCTAATGTATTTGATGTACGGATTTTTAAAAAAGAAAACCTCTGATATTTGTTTGCTGTTTCTTATATGAGCATTTTGAAAAAAGTGCATTGCAAAATATAAATAGATGTGTTTTTGGTTATATGAAGTAGTCTAAATTAGAGTTTCTCCATCTTATAACAGAAGTTACTATTTTATTAATTCCTGGACTTCTTCCAAAAGTGTCTCAAGAAATATTCTGAGGAAAAAAACACATAAAAAACTATTAGAGTTTCACATCTGTCTAGATCTAGAAGACAGATGCGATTTCTGAGGTCTAAAGTATAAGAACAAAATATTTACTTGTTCACAAGGGTATTATGTACCAAAAATAAATTATAAGGATACTACTAAGACTGGATAAGGATGAGCTCTACTTAAACTTGATGATCCCTAGATTCTTACTTTACATTTTCTTTAGTATCTTCCTTATTTATCATTACTTTTCATAATGGGAAATGATAGATCCCTTTACATTAACACCCTTGTACAACTGCACAAGGAGTCCTATATATGGATTTTGTACAAAAACACTTAGAAATCAGAAATAGAACTGCAATACTGCCCATAAAATAAAGCATTGTTAAAAATTTTTAAAGAATCTCTCTATACCTTTAATAAGAGCTACTGGAACAAATCCAAGAAGTGATTCAGATGTTAAATGTCTTCTGGACTCACTATTATATGACTCATTCTTAGCTACCACTTTCCAGGCTTAGTGTTTAAATATAACTACATCAACAAAATCCATGAATGCCACAGATCCACTCATAGTATCACTATAATTGTCATATATTGACTCATTTGTTGATTATGTTGATCTAAAATTCTGAGATTCTACAGTTTTACTTCAAGATGCATATATGAAATATTGAGAAATGCTTCATAAAAATCCTTGATAAAATGAAAACATTATATTAAAAGTAAATATAATTGTATTTGTATTTCCTTTTCAGTTCTCTTTCAAGTAGAGAATTCTTGTGAAAAAGTTTACCTTTTGGTCTGTTTATGAATAATAAATGCATGTTTTCTATTGTGGATTATTTCTGTGTTGGAATCATTATTATAGTAGGCACTGAAATAACCTAAGAGGCACTTATTTGCTGTGATGGAACTCTGTCTTCAAGACATAAATAAGTAAGCAGGTATTAAAAGGTTATTTGTTTTCCAGATATTAAAATGTATGTTAAGACTTCAGGTTTTAGCATAGTAATCCACATGTGCATGCAAGTGATCGAAAAGAAAGCCAGGTTCTTTTTATGGATTTATAATTGCCTGAAACTAAGAAGAACAGACACCTTTTTTTAAAAACAAATGTTGCTTTCATACCAGCAACAAAATTTTCATCTCAGTTGACAAATCTTATTTATTATATAAATATAGGGGGAAATGTGATTTTAGGTTATTAGTCACACCTTAAATATTCCTAACAGTACAACAGTAAGGTTAGTTAGGCAAATGAGATCAAGCTACCATTCTGCAAGGGAACATTTCCCATCCAACTTTACATACGTAATCGGGCATGATGAAGAGGTTATCATTTGAAACTAACTCATACATCACCTCCTGCTTATCAGTAGCCCCAGTGGAGTTCTTCCTTCATTCCCTCTCAATGATAAAATATCTTCAACACCACTGAGGTTCTTCAACATTTTGGATATTAAATACTTCTGTGCCCAAACTATATTATTTAAGTTAAGTGTATTATCTAAGTTAAGTATATTATCTAAGTTAGTACTTTTCAAAATCAAGTCTCTAGGTATTCTTATATTTTATTAATGTTTTCAGCTAGTAAGGATATGTCTATGAAGTACTTTATTTTTTCAAACACCTTTCCATGTAGGGATAACTATAAATTTCATTGTGTTTTTCCCCTTCATATTATGTTATTAGTGATATTAATTTAGTGTTTATGATCAATATAGTATAGAGTTTCTTCACATGGCAAATTATGAAATTTCTTTTAGAAGTCTTTGTATTGGCCAAGGTTTTCCTTGCTGAAAAGTCCCTCACATGCCATTTCATATAGATGAGGCATCTCTCAGTTTACCCAGAGATTTATAAATCCGATATATGCTAAAATACCCTTAGTGCAGCTCATAGTGGTTTAAGGGAGGTTATCTGCATGGTCAGTGTAACAGGTTGCTCATTGAGATAATTGTGATAATTAACTGAGAATGAATCTGTACAAAATTAGGGTTTTTTCCCAATGGGTTGCACAGCCAATATTTTGCAATTAAGATTGTTGCCATGCATATGATGTCAGTTGCAAGAGTACTCTTCACATGACATCAATCTCTCCTGTATGTAAATGTAAAGTAATTATTACCTCCTAAAACAAATAATTTATTCAGACTTCTCCCCAGGACACTTCAGTGTGAGATCTATAGTATTAGCAACCCACAGGGCCAACACTAACAGCAGGCAGAAGGAGCAGAGGCTTTTCTACATCACATACTATCAGCTAAGATGTTTTTAGTTTTGGTGTCAGTACTTAAGGGCTTTGGGGAGAAGTATGCATTATCACTTTACCTTCTGGAATTTTTACCTAAATGAGAGAACACATCATCACATTAACAACAAAAACCTAATGATGAAACCTATATCTGAGGACCAGATAATTCTACTTGTAATAAGCAGTGTATCTGCATAATGTCAGATGGAAATAACCTCTTTTTCCACCGAATTCACATGATTCTTTGTAGCTTTTCATTATTATTTATCTTATGGTAGTTCTTTCTGTGTTTTAATACCCTTACCTATCCTACTGATATATAATAATTTTTTAGACAAATATTCTGGTTGGATTCATTTGTACATGCTTCATAACAGCAATGACAAAGTTTCAACCCATCACCAATCAGAAAACAAGTCCCTGAACAAAGGTGCTGAGAGTAAGAAGAGGGTAGTAGTAAGAATATGGAAAAAAATACACACCTTCTGTGAATGGTGAGCCTGTAGTAAAACAGGATCAAACTAGAAAACAGGAAAATGCGAAAACAAAAATGAAAAGATCTAATAGTCCATACTTAAAAATTCTCCAAATAAACATTAAACTATTGATTGTGTCCATGGGTTATTTGTTTGTTTGTTCATTTCTTGTTTCTTTGCTTTCAGGGTTAGGGAGGGGAGAAAGGGGAGGGGGTGGGAGAGGAGAGGGGAAGCTAAACATAAGGTGATGGAAAGAGAACTCACACTGGGTGGTGAACTTATTATACAACAAGCTGACAATGCACTGTAGAATTGTATGCCTGAAACCTATGTAATTCTTGCTAATGGATGTCACCCCAATAAGTCTAACAATAAAAATGAATTTAAAAAATTAAATAAATAAAATTTCAAAGGGTATCAAATACCCTATACTACTTAAAAAAAATCTGTTCCCTTTGCTTTCTGTGGAATATTTCTTTTCTAAGATAAAAGCAGAAGAATGCTCATGTTTTACGTGATAGAGAAAGCTTCCTCTATTTTACTGACTAATACCTTGGGCTTAACCTTCATATTTAAACACTTGAACATTGTTATGTAACATTTACTGTTATCAATAAAGAAGTTAAAAAATTAGGTCACTACTTGCATACAAAATTCTGGCTCTTGTTAGTAGAATCATAGTTTCAGTAACTTTATAACAAAAGCCATGGGAATTGTAAGGAAAACTGTCCCAGTAAGTCACCAAAGAAAAGGCAAAAAAAAAAAAATGGCAGAAAGGAAAGTCAAGCTGTAATATTTCAGTGCCAATATTTCCTGTCTGTTAAAATTTTCTCTCTCTGATAATCCTGTGATATTTTTTCAGATCTCAGAGACTTTCTGTCTCATAAACACACACACACACACACACACACACACACACACACACACAGAGAGAGAGAGAGAGAGAGAGGGAGAGAGAGAATGAGGGATTCTTGTCTGTTCATAGAGCCAAAAGAATAAAAAGGGGTTTCAATGATGACCAAAATGGACATGGATTGTGACCTTGTAGTGCTTACAATCTGGAAGGGAAGTCAATTTTAATCAGATAACTGCATAAAGAGACATGAAATTATAATGAGTTACAGATGATCTGGTCAGACACGGTAAGAAAGGCTGCCTTCAGGAAGTGACTATTGTGTTGACATAGTTGGCAAAAAGAGATGGGGAGTGGTGATCCCCTTAGAGAGACATAACCACTTGCTCAGAGCTGGGTTGGAAGTCACAAAACAGGGAAGAAGAACCTAAAGGCCTCTGTGCCTGGTCTGTAGGGAGGAAAGGGTAGTGTGGGATGAGTTGGGGACATTTAGAAAAGGGATAAACCATGCAGAACATGGTAAGCCATGACAAACAACTCTGCCTATATTCTAAGAGTAATGGTCTTTAGAGAGATATGACATCTCATTTTTGTGTTCTGGAATGCTCTCTTTGGCTGCATATGGAGAACAGAAAGAATAAGTGCATCAGTGGATGTAAGTAATAATTCAGGAGTAGCCCAGGAAACAGATTATGTCATTTTGGAACAGGATACTGATGCTCCCAAATGGAGAAAAGTGGGTGAATTCAAGAAGATTTTTTGTAGGTAAATATGACCAGATTAGGTGATAGATTACGTGGAATGAAAAAGAGAGGTGACACGATGATTCTTATTTTTTTCTGGTACAAGGCGAAGTTATATATTGACTCAAGAATATCATAAAAGTATATTTAAAGATGACCAAGAACTTAGTTTGCATTATGTTAAATGTAAGGCACTAAGGTAATTAGATATACCTAACTGGACTAGATATATACACATTTATGAGTCATTTATAAAGTTTGCGTTCTTTGAGAATTTTTTATTCTCCTCTTTTTAAAATGAGCATTGCATAATATAGCATGTTTCCTCTTTGTTCTGCCTTTTAAGATTATTAAATCTAATTCACATAACTGCCTTACCATTAGTGTCTTACTGATAACCCTAATTTTCTAACTGTTTTTGTAGCCTAAGTATCTGGCATAATTTCAAATATATAAATATATACCTAAAGATATTAAGAATAAAAAATATCTATCTCATGGAGAGCATATACAAATTTTTAAAATTACCTCATATAGACAATCTAAAAACCAAATATATTAATGTTTATTAACAAGTACTAGAAGGTGTCAAATAATATATTTGCCATTATTCTGACAAGTGATTAAGCCACTGTCAACTAATGGTGTCAGAGTTGATAATTTATAATTCTTAAACATAGGGTAATTTGTTTCAAGAAAATAAAAGTATTTTAAATATTATATATTCAATGCCATTAAGAATACTTTAATGCATGAGTGTCCAACCTTTTGGCTTCATTGTGTCACATTGGAAGAATAACTGTCTTGGGCCACACATGAAATACACTAACACCAATCAATGATAACTGATAAGCTAAAAATAGTTTGCAAAAAATTTCATAATGTTTTAAGAATTTGTGTTGGGCTGCATTCACAGCCATCCTGGGCCATAGATTGGACATGCCTGCTTTAACATTTAGAAGGTATATCTGTTCTGTAGAGTGGTTATCATTGCTGTTTTATGTGTAGTAAATTATCTTTAGATACATATGTATCTATTTAAACAGGCATTCCTATCTCCTGATCAAACATTATTATTGTTTAAATTCAACAATACTTCAGTTAAATAAGAAATAATAACAGAAATAGACAAAAGTACTATTTCACTGGCCAAGATTAATTGAAAAGGCCACAGTGAGAAAAATAACAGTCATAACAACCACCACCACCTCACCGGTATAATAACTAATGGATATTCCATTGCCTCATTATTGTACTACCTTTCCATTCATTACTTCCTCTAAGAAGGTTCCCACTATTCCACTTATTTTTTTAAAGGGATTTAATGGATGTGCTATGAATTTTCAATGAGGAATGTGAAATGTGAAGAAACTAATTATGAATGTATTTACTTTCTCTTTTTTCAGGATGATTAATTCCATGCAAGACTTTCACCTAATGCAACTCCAAAGAAAAAACAGAAAGGGAAAAAGAGATTCTACTTCTACAGACTAATGGATTGGTAATTAAAAAATTGAATTAAGCATTAACTCAGAGGAGACATTTTAAATATATAAATTATTTCTGTTTAGCCTTCTATTGCCAGGTTAATTAAGTAAATCCTTTGGCCTTGATTATAGCCATTAGTAAATGAAAATGTATTTGAATTTACTAAGTCTTGTGAGTTACACTAGGGAATCTATATCAGTAAATATATTTCCTTTGCAAACAGCTTTCATAAAGTCAGATGTTTTATTTAGAAAAAGTCATTCTTTTCCATGAAAACCAAAAATTCACTAATTATCTAATTAATTCTTTAGGCAGATATAATCTCTGGAGTTTCTTGTGCAGTTGCCTTTAAGAAACACATCCTATACATTTCCATATCTTCAAAAGCGTGAAATCACATCAGCTACAGACAGGGTCCTCCATTTCTTTACAAAAAGAAAAAGATGGGAAATCTGGAATGTCTTCCTAAAGTTACTTTACTTAATAAAAAGCTCAAGGACCAAAGCAACAAAAGCAATTTTTAAGATAAACTAATATATCATGTACCAAAGGATTACAGGGTAATAAAATACATATAGAAAAAAAACCTACACTAAAATAATGACTTCTAATCAATCTTTTGCATACTCAGACTCATCATTTTATGCTACAGTTATAGTTATAATAAATTAACCTCAATGTAACCTAATATATCCTTTTCGTTTATTTCTTAAATGTAGTCCTTCTACCTTATTTTAAGCACCCTAGCAACAACATACTGTCTGCCTATTTTAAATCTTATGTAATCCATAATGCCATGATTCAGAAATAAAATCTTAACAACAGTCTCTATGTTCCTTTAAAAATAGACATTTCTGTTGCTGGCATACTGAAGCTGTAAAATGCTGCAAAATAAACTAAGGTTATTAGTATATTCTACCCATTACCTTAAAAAAAATACACACTCTTCAATTGGTAAGCACCTAATTACCAACAGACAATCTGGGCTAGACCAAACTTTGCTCTTTATAAAAATACACCCATAATCACTTGGTGTGTGGTGACAATTTGATACAAATGTATCCCTAAGAGTAGCAAGAGATGTTTATATCAAGCATTTGGGAGAAGATTAAAAAAAAGAGAACCATGTCAAATTTAAACCAAGTAAACTAGAAAAATAGTAAAACAATAAGATCATAAGCATGGACCAGGAAAGTCTGGACTTTTCCAGACAAATTGTCATTACTTTTCAAATCCTATGAGCATAAATAATCATGTAATTGATGTATTTATATGATGTATCCAGTAATAGAAAGCCCAAAGATAAATATGTAGCTGAGAATTTGTTTTTGGATGGTATACAACACATTATATTATGCATTTTGTAGATTGTTTATATTCTCTGATTTCAATTCATTTTCCTACATGTGATTTCCCTCTTCTTTAGTTTTTTCAGTATACATATTTATAGGCCACCATAAACTATCCTTCAATGACACAAACAATATGTCATCCAATAATCCAACCAATCAGGAAAAGTGCTATTTCTAGCACTATCCCTTAAAGACCCTCCATACAGAAAAGGAGATCAAAGTTACAGAATGAGCACTCAATTATGAATCAGAAGACCATGGACTTTACTCCATCTTCATTAATCGTCAGCCAAGCAACTTTGATAAACCAGTTGGTCTTTCTGAATCTGCTTACTCATGTGAAAACACCATTATTTTAATCTCTCCCATGTCTATTCTTCAAGGCTGCAAATATAAATTGTGATAATGCATCGTGAAACAATCCTGAAACAAAATACAAAACTTCCATAAAATACAGGTTTCAACATAAGTAAGTGGTAGATTTTGTGACCCAAAAATCAGTGATGAATAATTCTGACATTAATTTGCAAGGTTTTTAGTAAGCCTCCCTTAAGTGGTTTTGAACCCTTTAGCAATGATCAAATTGAACACTAATCAACTTACTTCTGGAGGCTGAAGAGTTCCTCAGGGCTGTGAAGGAGTCAGCACTCTGCCTGGCTGCTGCAGAAGACGGACAGGAAGAAAGCATCTCCAAAACTGGTTCTGAGGATGGTGTCAGAAGTAAGGGTGCTCAACTACTACATATCTTCCCAACACTTGGCTGAATGGTTACAGGGACTCTTCAAAGGAGACAAGCACACAAAAAAAGTATGTCATAATATGCTTATAAAGTATCTTTGAAAGACACAGTTGTTAACTATGTAATCAATCTGCAACTATGTCAGGAATATCATTAAATATTATTTAAATAGATTTGCATAATAAGGCTTTACAGTGGAATGTGCAATATGCTCTGATTCCAATAGATATGTCAGCAATCTTTTCTTCATTTTTGGAAGGAAGCTTCCTAGCTCATAACTGAAGACAGTTTAAACAATGAAAAGATACACAGTTCAATTGCCTTTACAGTATTTCCATGAATTCAAATTGCAGGCTAATGTTAAAAAATTACCTTAGTCAACAAATGTTTAATCACCATCTACTAGTGTCATCTAGCAGGTACATGACACTGGGGATAGAACAGTGAATGAATTTCATAAGTCTTGCCTTCATGAACTTAGTAATCTTATGTCATGTTGGCCATATTTTCTTTAGTAGGAAAAATCTATTTATTTCAAACATATTTTTATGGAGGAAATGCACAGACATGCCATTTGTATTTTAACTTCCTGTCAAGAGAGTGCTGATTTCTACCTACTTCTGAGGGTTCCATGTCAATCTAAATAATAAAAGACCTAGCACTTTGAGTCACGATCTTTATTTCCCAAGATCTTCATAACTATTATTCAACCACTATAATTTTTAATGCAGAAATAGTCTGAATTTTTAAAAACGTTCTTAAAATGAATAAAAGCATTATAATTTTACTTAGGTTAGGACTTATTTTATCTGCAGAAGCAAAAGTGAAGAATAATGCGATTACAAAGGATAACAGTAAGAAAAACAGATATAAGATAAATACAAAACCAACTCAGGTTTGGTTTATTGTTTCTGCTGTTTCTATTTATAAAGATATGTGAATGATCGTACAAAGCCATAAATTAAGAGAGTGATTATACTGTCCTGAGATACCTAGTAATTAGGACATTATTTTAGAAAACAAGTTAAGCTATTACTTAAGTTTATACTAAAATTACTAGTAATTAGGACATTATTTTAAAAAACAAGTTAAGCTATTACCTAAGTTTATACTAAAATTACTGAATTTATAGTAAAAGTCATGCATGGATTAATGGTAATATTGAATAAAAGTAAATTATAATTTATTTCAAATTATTTTTATAAATCTGTCAACCAAAGCTTTATTTTTTAATTCACATTTACTATAAGATATGTTTATTCTAGAATTAAGAATAACTCATATGACATACACACACACACACATGAATATAAATCTGTTGTATGTCAACTACCCTGAAACAGCTATTGCTTGCCTTTTCATTTATTTTCTTCCATGAGTTTAAACTAATTTTTACATTTTATATGCATGATAGAAATATAAGAAGTCTGAGAATAATTTTTCCTCCAAAGCAAGACACATCCATCTCAGAAAGAATGAATTTCACATTTTAGAACATCCTCTCAGAAATACTTCATGCATTTAAGAGCGCACACGCGCATGTCTCTGTGTGTGTGTGTGTGTAGCTTTATACCTATATAAGAATGCTATACCCTGTTTTGGCCTATGCCTTCCATTTAATAGATCATAGAGATAATTTAATTTCTGTCTTTTATCACCAACCCCATGCATTCTACCAGTGAATATCCATCATATGCATACAATATAATCCACTCAAAATGCATTTCAATTGAAAATGAGCAACTTTCTAGAATTTTTTATTATAAAATTATATAATCAGAGTCCCTATATGTGTATTTATGCACAGAAATGAGTGAATACATGTATAATAAATTCCTAAATATAAAATATTTAGACCAAGAAATCTCATTGTTTTTGAAAGTCTGATTATGTCCTTTTGTGTGTAGTAAAGAAGTACTATAAAGCAAGAGTAAATTTGAATTTACAATTATATTTTATACTATGGCATTATGAGAGCAAAACATTAATACCTTCAATAATCATTCTAACCAAATAAATAAATAAATAAATAAAATAAAATAGGACTGACGATCAACAATATTTCTGTGTCTTCATGTTGGTCCAAAAAGCATACTAACTACTACATTCCTATCTAAGTTCTAATTCCCCAGAGGAAGTTCTTTTTATGTATCGTTACATCATTTATTATAACATTTTCCTTTTTTATAATAATATATTTTATTAAGCACTTACTATGTGCCAGCTACCAAAAACATGTATCATCTAAATCAATTATCTCCATAATCAAATGAGATAAATACATATTCCCATATACTGCTATAAGAGGCAGGAATGAAATTGTGTTAAGTAACCTTGGGTAAGGTCATCTACCCAAGACCTGGCAAATCTGGGGCTCTCACATAGAACTATCCCACTCCAAATAAATGCTTCTCTATCTCATGATGGAAGTGAAGGTTCTAGAAAACCGTTGTAAAGAAAATTAAATAAGGCACAATTTTTTTAGTCCATAGATTTTGTTCAGTGCAACGTCAAAAACAGATTTTAGACTGGGATTCTAACACTGCAATTTTCCATTACAATCTTATAAAGATTTCCTCTTCTTCTTGATAGTGCATTGAAATAAAACATCTCATAAGAAATTCTGATCAATGCCTTAGTTCCAAGTTGTTGCTATGTTGGCCATCTTCCAGTCTTAGAAAATTTGGCAACAGTTATTGTTTATGTATATGTATTCCTTAGAAATATGGTTCTCCCTCTAACAGTTATCTAGGATGCCAAGACTACTAAACTTTGCAAGAACTCAAGAAACATGGGCAAAACTCTGGAAGCTATTAGGAAATATCTTTTTAAAAACAGATTCATGACCCCTTCCAGCTCCTAAGCCTACCTTCTTCCCCTCTATAACGTCTTTGCTAAGTGTTCATCAATTGTCTAAATATCTACACATGCTCTTCTATTTACAATAGGGTTACATCCTGATAAACACATTATTTAAGTTGAAAATACCGTAAGTTGAAAATATCTGAAAGTCGAAAATACATTTAGCACATCTAACCTACCAAACATAAATGTTTAACCCAGTCTACCTTAAGCACGCTCTGAACACTTACATTAGCCTACAATTGGGCAACTTCATCGAGCACAATGAATACATAGTAGAGTATTGGTTGTTTACCCTCATCAGTGCATAGCTGACTGGGAGCTGTGGTTCATTGCCACTGCCCAGCATCATAAGAATATTATAGCACATATCATAACTTGGAAAAAGATCAAAATCCAAAATACACTTTCTATTGAATATGTATTGCTTTTACTTCGATTCAAATTTAACTATCAGCAAAGGGAGGGCTTTAAAGTCTTATAAACCTGGATACAATCATAACTATGACCACATCACTCAGTATATATAAAATTTGTAATTATTTCAAAGCATAATATATCTGAAAATACCAATCATGGCACTTTATTCATTGTAGGTATGCAATAATTTTGTTTCTCTCAGGAAGTTCCTCTTAAAGTTGCCCTAAATTTTAACTTATTGAATACTAAGGAGTCCTTTGAAATATTTGGACATAACATTAATATAATCTTAAGTATTCCTTTCAATTTAAAGATCCATAGAGTTTGAACAATTATGAATCCACCAAATAGTATGACTATTGATCTTTCTCCATCTTTTCTCTAATACTACAAACAGATGTTTGATCTACATGATGCAAAAAGACAGCTTTTTTTGAAATATATAAATAAGTAAATCACCTGCTTTCACTGTATTTAAATCAATCACATATTAATAGTCATAGAATAATATGATATTTGACATAATATGGTCATGAGGGAGCTACCCACATACCAAAAAGCAAAAAAAAAAAAAAAAAAAAAAAAAAAAAAAAAAAAAAAAAAAAAAAAAAAAAAAAAAAAAAGAATTAAAAAAAAAAAAGAAATAATATTTTCTTAAGAATAACAAAACAATTGGACAAGAAATACAGAATAAAATTGAAAATAATTTCACATTAGTGAGTTTTTAAAATGCATAAATACTCAGTGATCCATATGATTGAATATAGCAATGCATTTCTCCTATTGGATAAAAAAATGTAGTATGATATACTCAGCTATAAGATCATATGATAAATAAATTATGCACTACTAGAGCATTTCCTGCTTAATGTAAATGTCACATTATAAATGAGAATAACTAATCATACCTTCCTCTAATAGGAAGAGTTCAGCAGTTATATAAAACATAAATCTTGGTCTCCTAAAATTTTTTATTTCTGCATTAGTAATTTCCCATTAACAACTCAAGAAAATATAATAATTTAATGTGATTGCTATATTTCAATATGATACAACGCAAAATGAATGGCTTTTTTGGGAGGTAGATAGAGGTAGATAGAGGTAGATAGAGGTAGTGTTGACTGTAATGCTTTTAAGAAACTAACTCATTCACTAAATTTCATAATGGTAATTTAAAATAATGGGTTTTTCATCATAAAAAAACAGATACTAATTAGTACCTAACTTAGTGAAGAAACAAAATGCATTATTATAATTTGACTTTAATGATAAAAAAATTCTATTTAATAAACTGTCATTGCAACATTCTCATACAAAAAAAATAAATAAAAGAAATGTAAAATAAGGCCTAATTGAAGATTATAGAACTAATAAAGTATCTTTCTTTGCATAAATAATATTTTCTGAAATGACAGAATAAAAAATAGTAGTAGTAACAAAAAATACTTCAATATATAAATCCTACTCCGGACAAATTTACCGCACTGTAAGTTTTCTTGAAATTCCTTTGAATTTCAAAGCTTTGGAAACATTTTTTTTTCACTTTTTTTCTTCCAAAAGACTACTTTGATAGGCACATCTTCATCCCCTGGTGAAGTGAGAGAATTCCCCTTTACTTTTCCCTGCCCTACCTCCTGGTCTGCTCTGACAATGTAAATGTCAGTCCTCCTTTGTATCTTCCAATGCAGAGAAAAATAAAATGCAACATTCTTGTTACTCTTAGGGGTTTAGCAAAAGTCAGCAGACAGATACTATGGTCAAATTAATCTTCATGTCACCGTGTCACCTCGGTGACAATCTTTTCCAATTACAAGAATATCAGCAAGTTCTTATTGATATAATGTTTAAGTACATGTATCTACATACATTGTTTTTTGCCTTCCTCCCCCTCCTTTTTTCTTTCCTGTTCCCCAATTCATCCCTTGCTCCCTGCTTTCCCTCCTTGCCTTTTCTCCTTTCTCCATGTCTCCTCTTCTCGCTGCTCCACCCGCTTCCTTCCTTCCTCACCTCCGCAACTTCGCCACGTGCAGGTGAAATCAGAAATGATTCCCTAAAGAAACCATTATAGCGTACATTCCCTAAACATAAGAATTTTCCAAAATAAGTTAAATAGAACATCAAAAACTGCATGTAGTATTATGTACTGCTTTCAGATTTCTGAGTCATGCATAAATTTGTAGAATCCAGATCAATTTTTTAATATGCAAAGGAGAAATCATGTGTACCATTTGTTCATTAGCATTAATTATACAAGTAATACAGCAGTGTTTTTTCTTTTAAAATTATATTTAATAGATAAGAGTTAGGGATGGGAAAGGGAGATGGCTGCAGCTATAAAAGGATACTAAGAGACATCATGATAATAAAACTGTCCTGTATTTTGACATATGGGACAAAATTTAGAAAATAAATATAAATGCACACAAGTATAGGTAAAACTGGTACGATCTGAAAAAGTTCAGTAGATTTTATAAATGTCAGTTTCCTGATAGTGATATGAGATATTGTGCTATAGTTATGCAAGATGTTACCATTGGGAGAAACTAGATGTAGTGTATGTGGCGATTTCGTAATATTTCTCACAACTGCAGTGCATCTACATAATGGTATGTCATGTGCCTCAACACGACCTCTAAGAGTCAACAGTTTCAGGGCTGCAATCTTAGCATTCAATAATAGAAAAGGAATGTCTAGAACAGTGGTTTCCAACCTTTTCCCACCTGTGTACCCCTTTTAAACCCATTTGTATAAATTGTACCCCTTGTTTTTAAAACAGCTGTTTTTAAAAACTGACACTTGTTTAGTGCCTATCTTAATGTAAACTAGTGGAAATGAGGTAATAAGTCAGGAAAGAAAAATTACTACACTAAAAGTACAAACAACAAATTTAATTTTACAATATTTGTAACAGTTAAATATTGATGATGATCAAATATTTCACTTTTATTTTATTATTAAAAATAATATATGTGTTATCTGGAAAGTCTATAATAGTTGTAATGCAGATAACTAGATGACAGAAACGTTGTGAGATCATTGAACTTGCTTTGATGCACTTAGTTTCTTGAAATCAGGTTAAAAAGATGCAAGATATAGTCTTTTTTAATTCATTTTTATTGTTAGACTAATTGGGGTGACATGTGTTAGCAAGGATTACATAGGTTTCAGGCATACAATTCTACAGTGCATTGTCAGCTTGTTGTATAATAAGTTCACCACCTAATGTGACTTCTCTTTCCATCACCTTATATTTAGCTTCCCCCCTCCTCTCCCACCCCCTCTCCTTTCTCCCCTCCCTGACCCCCTTGTCTTAAATCCAGACTTGCATTAAGATTGTTGTAGTACTTATTTTTTAGGATGGGGTAAGAAGAAAAAGCTCTCTCCACTAGTTTAGTATTAGTAAATGGCAAGACGTTTTTGAGTGCCTTCTTACTGAGCTGTTTGTTTTCTTCAATAACATCTACCCAGAAGATAATAAGATGCTTTCTTTTAAAATCAGAATTTAAAGAAAAAGCAGTTGAAAGTTCGATTAACTGCCCTTTTTCATTGATTGATAGTTTAGCTTCTTTGAAGAACTCTTCACTGAAGGAATCTACGATCCAGTTGTTTTCTTTTCCACATTGAAAGAAGTACTTATAAAAGGACACTTTAAGACTTTCCAAGTGACTTACAATATTCTGTTTCACATTTTGGGATAGGTGCAAGTCCTTCTCAGAAAAGAAGTGGTGCAGAGTTTCAAAAATGTCAGGCTGACTTTGCTTCAATACACGCTTTCCAAAAGTCCAGCTTTTTAATCATTGACTCAGTTTTGTCAGTTACTTTCAATATAGTGATTGAGCTGTTTTGGAGTCCCAGGCTGAGTTTGTTTATATCTAGAAAAATATCTGATAAATATGCAAGACTTGGAAGCCAATCACCGTCCTGAAACTTTGGATCAAGAGGGAAACAATGGTCTTCAAAAAATACCTGGACTTCTTGTCTAAGTTCAAACATCCATGTAAGTACTTTGCCACAAGATAGCCACCTTATCTTCATCTGCAAAAGTAACGTGCTGTGTATGCTGTTCATGTCTTCACACAGGCCTTTAAACAATCTGGAGTTTCATGGTTGTGACAATAAAATTACAACTGTTATAGCCTCATCAAGAACATCTTTCAGTTCACTAGGAAGAGACTTGAATGCAAAACTTTATCTATGAATGCAGCAGTGGCTCCATGGTACATGGGGAGCTACTTCTTTAATTTGGCCACTTAGGCCTATAAAACAACTTGACATAGGCTTGCCTCCATCTGTGCATACACAGCAATTTGACCAACTAATGTTCTTTTTAATGAAATAACCATTGATTGCATTAAAGTACCTTCACCTGTGATATGCTCTGTCAATGGGTAACAAAGTAATAGGTTTTCCTCAGTTTCATTTCCTACCAAGTACCTCACAGTGATTAGCAAAATCAATAAATCAGCGACATCTACACTTTCATTGGCCTGGATGAAAAAATTTTACATTTTCTACTTCTATCTGCTACTACAGATTCAACATTGTCAGACATTTTCTGAATTCATTGAGATATTGTATCATTTGAAAAAGTGATAGTATTAATTTTGCAAACACGTTCTTCCCCAATATCTTCTTAATAAAAGAAGATATTGAATCTTCAGGTATGGTGTGTTTTTTTTGTACCACATTTAGCTATGTAAGAAGCAATATGGTATGAAGTCTCAACTGCATTCTCATTGCCTTTCTTTCCTGACATCATATATGAAGTAACAGTTGGATGCTTTTCTAAGTGCCAAAAATAATGAATTTCTTTGTTTTTATACAGAGAATGTTTAGTTTCTAAATGTCGCATGAGTACAGAGTGTTTCATGCAGCTGTTGGATAACATTCCCCACACACAACACACAAAAGCTTAGGATAGTCATTATCTCCTACAAATGAAAAACCATATTTAATATACTCTTCAGAGTATGTCCTTTTCTTATGTGCATTATCTGAGGCACACACCATTTTACTATCTTGTTTTTTTGGTGTACTCCTAGCTGGGGACATGTGTTGAGAAGTATTTGGCCATGGATTATAATCCATATAATAAAGTTTTGGTTTTTTAACTGTTCCTGTTTTCAACCCCTGATCCATAACTGACATGCTTAAAAATCACTGACAATAATACCTGAAATTATGTTAAACATTAAATAAAAATACTACTTGAAAAGAATCATGATTAAAGAAAATGCACTTACTTTTATTGACTTTTAGTGACTGCACTAAACTGATCAAACAGTCTGGCTATGGATGTATTTATATGTTTGGAGAAGTTCTAGGAACACCATAAGTGGATTTTTCTGAAACTAATGACTGGTAGAAGAGTGGTTTGGGGGAAGGGTCATAGCCCCGCCCTCACCAATCATCATTTGCTAATGTGATCTAATTTTGAAGTGTGTCCATTAACAGTGATTCAAATTTAACATTATTGTTACACAACTGACATCTTGCATTTTTTAAATTTTTCTTAGTTCTTTTTTGCCTTTACTGATTATTTTCTACATACTCCTGAATGGCCCAGTACATAACCCCCAGAGGTACACGTACCACAACTTGGGAACCTATGATCTAGAATATCACATTTAACATTTGCAGTTAATTATTTGGTCCTTACCAAACCATATGTATCTGAAATACAGTGTGCCTCACAGAAAAACTTGGGAAAAGCTTAAATACATTAGTCAATAAAAAAAATACTGAATTGCTTCTTGCTTGGATACCAGAGCATGTTAGTGGCATTATTGTAAGGGACAGAGAGTAGGTTTTGCACCTACAATATGGATGGTATGGTAAATTGTCCAACTGCTGTGTGACCTGCTGGGCTGTGGTTGAATAGAATCTCTGTGCTCCTCACTGATACATTTTCCTTTATTAACCCCCCCCCAAAATGTGAATTTCCTGTGCTTTGCAAATATGAGGTCATTTAAAAAGTGGAAGAAAAGGCATAGTAGTGTGAATAGATATCACTATGTTGTTGTTGTTCTTGTGATGGTGGTACCTTTGGTTTTTTAATTCATTATTTTAAGTTCTGATTAAAATGCTTAATAAATTAAAAATTAAAATATACTTAAATGTATAAATTCAAATAAATGAATTTATGGTTAAATAAAATGAATTCACACACAGGCATACTATATGCATAGTATATTAGAAATATTTACTTTGTGCATAAAACATATATTTCTTTCTTTCCTTTTTTTTTTTGTAGAAATGAAACAAAGAGATAGTTTATTGAAAAGAAAGCACACTCCTAAGAAGTAGGAATGGGCTCGAGCAGGAAAATGGCTCGAGTCAAAATAGATATTTGTAATGTATACACCCACAGGAGTATTTATTAGAATAATAAATAAATAAATAAATAAGTACATCGATCTGTCTATCTACCTACCTACCTCCTCATCCATCCAGAGAGGGGGAGACAGAGAGAGCAAACTTTACAATGACTGTAAGAACACTAGAGTCAGTGAGAAAACATGAGACTGTAAGTCCTGGGCAACTGATGAGTAATTGTAAATTAGGTACACAGTGGGTTAAAAGAGGATTCTGAATCAATTTCAGGCCAAGGACCATCTGTAGATTGGGAGTTGGAACCACTGCAAACATGTTAATAGGCAATGGGGTGCAGAAAATATCTATAAACACAAGGATTACTTCTTTTGTGGGAGAGCTTTTAAAGTCACTTTATAACTACAGGGAAGAGTATGAGAATTCAGTGGGAGATATCACACTTCTAATGTATCACTAATGTTCTGTCATGTATCTTAGCTCTCCTATTGACCCATAAGCTCTTTGCAGGGCAGAAATATCATATGGGTAACTGTATGCCCTGCAGGGTCAAGCACACCTAAATACATATAACAGACACTCAGGTAATACAAATTAAAAAAAAAAAATTAACTGCAAATAAAGAAAAATCATACACTGAAAAACAGAGGAGTTACCTCTTGGAGAGAAAGTTTCTAAGAGAAAAAAATGACTCGAAAATAGAAGAAATTTCTAAAACTAAAATCCATATGATACAATTACAAGTGATTGTGATGACAAAGAGTTTATTGGAAAGAAAGTTAAGAAAACCATAAAGACTGTACATGAAGAATGTCTATTAAAGTAAGATTATAAATCAGTATGTATAAAAGACAGAAGGAAGGATGCAGACCAGACATGCATATAAAATAGTGTTTGCAATGCACTTTCAGATACATTATTTCATTAAATAGTAACCCAGCTGTCCTTGGTCTTTTCTTGTTCAGCATTTTAACACTGACTTCCAGAAGACATAAGAAAAAGTGCTTATTAAATCTGTGATACTGTGACCGACTCAAAACTTGAATTTAAAAATATCTCCATAGGGTTAATGAATGAGCCAAGACTGTCAAAATGAAATATAACAGAACCAAAGCTAAAGATGCTTAGATTCAGGAAGAAAACTATTAAAGGGCAGGGTGAAGGATACATCATTAAAGGCAGTTGATAAATGAAATGCATTTAGGGTATTTATTGTCTCCATAATCCTAAAGGTCAACAGTTTCAGAGCTACAATCACAATATTCATTAATAGAAAATAGGCAGCTAAAACAGTAAGTTTAATAGTTGTAGTGAATTATCTGGTCGTATCGAACCAGATATGGAATACAGCATGTTTCACTCTGATTTCTGGTGGAATCTGCCTACAGATAGACACCCAGGGAAAGTATAGCCATCCACAACCATTAAAAATAAAAAATTGTTGAAAAATAAAAATGGAAATTGCATCTCGGAAAAGACTTGAGACACAGGGAAGGTAGCTTCAAATATTATTTGCAAGCCATAGAATGAGGGAGTGTTAAAGTCAGAGTAAATGATATGGAATAATGGATATATAAATTATACTTTTACATTAAGAACATGCTATTTGAATAGTCCCACATTCAGAAGGGCTGGAGACAGTAAGTTCATTGTTTGTTGATATGTTCATTCTATATGGATATCAAAGATAACATTCTTGTTTAAGACTGAAGGTTGGAGAAGATGATCATGAAGACAACTTTCAATGTTAATGTCCCATGAGACTCTCTCTAATATGGCAGCCTGATTTTGGCAGGCCCTTCTTCAAAAGCAAACTGACTTTTCATCAACTTCAGAGTGTGGCTCTACTTGGAGAACCCTCTTACAACGTGATGAGATAAATAGATACATTTATGTATCATCCATGAATTTATAATGTGATAAATACTTAAAACTAAATACAAATGAGTAATTTACCTCAACTCCTAGGACATTACTATCAACTATATATTCCTACTCCAATAAATGTGTGTGTATGGAAGCATATAGTTTTAATTATTTTTTCAACAGTTCTACTTTGTGATTTTGATGTTTAACCAAGGGAACTGTAACTTTCTTTGTAATTCTATAAACATATGCATTTGAATTTTACTTTAAGTGCTATTAGTTCTGTGAACTTCAAGTTTGTAAGGAAGAGTACCATTTAACTTTTTTCTTTAGCATGATTACATGCATTAGTAAATGGTTCTGCATAGGTGTAACTGAGCTCAGAATAAAATAAAAGCCAATTTTAATATTTTATTTCAGGAGTGATGTCAGCAGTCTGGCAGCAGGAGAAGACCTCTAGGTCTCTCTCCTTGAAGTTAACAAGTTGGACACCTATGATTTAACAAAGGATTTCCTGCTCAACACAAACATGTCTGAGAAATTTGTACATTAAGACATCAGAAGGTGGGTATATGGGAAAGATAGGATGTAGGGAATGGCAGACATAGGATAGATGCAGTCTGGGGCTCATGCAGTCCCACTGAACACGATAGCTCTGAATGGATGTTGTGTAACACCCCACTAAGAAAACTGGAGGGGCAGAGGCAGCAATCAGGCCTGGATGGCTAGAACACATTGAGGCTGAGACCAGTATCAAGGGCAGAGAAAGAGTGCAAAGGGTGGCAATATTCCACAAGCTGCCAACACCAGATAAAGGAAACCTCAGGTGCAAGAACCATACTCTGCCCCACCACCATCCTCTCAAGTCCCACTAGGCAGTAGAATCTTCACTTGCCAGATTACAAAAGAAAGGTCAGAAACAAATTTCCAGCCTAATGGGTCTGTATTCAATATGGCTAAACCCAATGGAAAATACAGCCACAGAGACATGAACTTGCTTCCTCCAGCTCACCACTCCTACATCCTTCATGGTGGAGCTTAGTAGAGACAGATGGGACACTTCAGACAGAGCAGCACTGTTGGAAGTTTCTGTATGCAGAAAGGTAATGCTGGAAACACGCAGGCCAGAAGACCCATAGCTGCTCATCACATCCCACCATAGGGGTAGTGCCCTAAGACTGAGGGGACTGAGTCATAAAGAGGATGCCCACTTCCTCAAGGAATACAGAGTGTTTTCTGTGGCAGATGTAAGGGCACTCCACAAAGATCACCAGAGTCCCAGTAATGCACATAAGAGAAAACAGAAAATTGCACTTCAGCACCACCTACAGAATACCAGAAGAAAGGTTTTACTTATCAACCTGCTCAACAACAGTCAAGAGTTAAATACATAAAAATAAATTTTAAAAAGATGCCCACAATTGCCCAGGCAGAGAAATAATCTATCAAGCACAATAAACAACCAAGGTAATAAGAGAGTTCAAAAAGAAAATAAAACATCTCCAGGAAATAAATTTAAAATACATAGAAGACTATGACCTAGAGACTGTGACAGATAATTCAAGATTAGATCTGAAAAACTCAAGAAGGTCCAAGAAAACTCAGAAAAGCACTTCAATGAGCTCAGAAATAAAAGCAGTTAATGAACATACTTCATCAAAGAGACTGAATCTGTAAAACAAAGAACCAAACAGGAATTCTGAAGCTGAAGAACTCAATAAATGAGATGAAGAATAAAGTAGTGAGCTTAGAAAATAGAATAGATCAGATGAAGAAAATAATTATTGATCTGGAAGATAAAGATCTAGAAAGGACTCAGGTGAGAGAAGAGAGAGAATTGAGAGTAAAAATAGTAATAAAAATGTACAAGAATTATCTGACTTCATCAGAAAGAATAACATAAAAATAATGGGTATAACAGAAGGAGAAGAGAGGTAGAAGAGAACAGAGAACCTATTTGTACAAATAATTGCCAAGAACTACCCAAACCTATGGAAAGAAGTAGATTGTTGAATCCAATAAGCTAACAGAACACCTAATTATCTCAATCCAAAGAGGTTTTCTGCAAGGCACATTATAGTAAAGCTGTCAAAATTTAATAACAAACAAATAATTCTCAAGGCAGCCAGGGAAAATACCATAGTAACTTATAAAGATAACCCTATTAAACAGTGGATTTTTCAGTAGAAATATTATAAGCAAGGAAAAAGTAGAATCAAATATTCAAATTATTAAAAAACAGAAATCATCAGCCAAAAATAATGCTGTCATCCTTTAGATACAAAGGAGAAATAAAGGCTTTCCCAGACATACAGAGATTGAGGGAATTCACCACTATAAGACTTGCATTACAAGATATGCTGAAAGTTATACTTCTACTTAAAGTAAAAAAGACAAAGCAATAGTAATATGACTTAGTAATATGACTATCAGGCAGACAGAGGCTGGATATTTCAACTTTTGTTCAGAATAGGATATTAAACACTTCAGTATAACATAAAAGTAAAGAAGGTAAAAGTATTTTATTTTAAGAAAAAGAAAATAGCTACTGTGATTTTGAAATGAACACACAACATAAAAAGGGATAGTTTCTGACAACAAAAACATAAAAGGGGAGGGGTAAGCACTGAACTAGTACAGGTGAATGCAGTAAATATGCAATCAGAAGAAAAAAAAACACCGTACATATGAAACTCTTTTTTGCATACACCTAATGGTAACCACAAAAAATAAAAATCTGGAACTGAGATGGGTAACATAAAAGAGAGAAAAGAGAGGACAAAATTATAGAATACCACCAAATTAAAATAATAGACAGAACACAGAGGAAAAGAAACAATAGAAACACAAAGCTACCAGAAAACAAAAGATAAAATGGCTATAGGAAGTCCTCATGCATCAATAATCACTGTAAATGTAAATGGACTGAGTTATGAATTAAAGGGGAAGGGATCAAGAAGCACAAATTAGTTGTTATACAGTAGTCATGGGAATGCAGGGTACAGCATAGAAATATAGTCAATAATATAGTAATAACTATGTATGGTATCAGATGGATACTAAATTTATTGGGGTGATAAATGGGACGGGGTTGGGAAGTACGGCAAAAAAGGTGAAGGCATTAAGAAGTACAAATTTGTAGTACAATATATTCATGGGGATATAAAATAAAATATAAAGAATATAGTCAGTAATATCTTAATAACTATGTGTAGTGTCAGGTGGGTATTGGAGCAACTCAAGGGGATCACTTCTCAAATTATTTAAATGTCTAACCACTATGCTGTACACCCGAGATTAATATAAAATAATATTTATTGTCTAAATAAATAAAGTAGGAAAAAAGGCACAAAGTTGCGGGGGTGGATAGTAAAACAAGACCCAACTGTATGGTTACTTCAAGAGATATATCTCACCTGCAAAAACAAAAACAGACTTGAAGTGAAGGAGTGGAAAAATGACATTCCACACAAATGGCATGCAGGGAAAAGCAGGTGTAGCCAAACTTATATTAGACAAAATAGACTGCAAACTAAAAATGATAATGAGAGCCAATGATGGATATTTCATAATCATAAAGGGGACAATACATTAACATGACACACATTTATTAATATGTATGTACCCAACCTTGGAATTTCAAAATAAATTAAGCAATTACTAACAAAATTAATACGAGAAATTGCCAAAAATACAGTTATTGTAAGCGACCTAAATATGCTATTGACAGGAATGGACAGATCACCCAAACAGAAATAGTAAGAGAATACTGGCCTTTAAGTGACACAAAAGAAAAATGGTCATAATATATATTTTTAGAGTTTTTTATATCAGAACACCAGAATATTCATATACATTTTTCTCTAGTCACATGAAACATTCTTATAAGGATAGACCATATGATGGGACACAAAACTACTCTCAACCAAATTATGCAGACTGAAATTATGCCAAGCATATTCTCTGACCACTACACTTGAAACTGGAAATCAACTGTAGAAAGAAAGCTTGAAAAGCACAAATACATTGAGATTAAACAACATATTACTAATCAATGACAGAGTCAAAGAAGAATTAAAGGAAGAGGTCCATACATGGAGACAAATGATAATGACAATACAACATCAAAATTTGAGGGATGCAGCAAAAAGTGGTAATAAAAGAAAAGTTTATAGCATTATAAGCCCATTTCCAGAAACAAAAATTTCAAATTAGCAACCAATTATTTCCCCTTAAAAAACTAGAAAAATAAGGACAAAGTACAAAGTTAGAGGAGGAAATAAATAATTAAATATTAGAGCAGAATTAAACAAAATAGAGGACAAAAAGAAAATAGGAAAAAGTTAATGCAACAAAGATCTAGTCCTATGACAGGATAAATAAAATTACAAACCCTGGCTAGATTCACTAAGGAAGAAGGAGAAAATCCTCAAACACAATCAGAAATGAAAGAGTAGAAATTACAACACACTACAGAAATACAGAGGACTATACAATAATACTATAAAAGGCTATATATCAACAAATTAAATAACCTAGAAGACACGGACAATTTCTTAGAAATATATAAGTTCCTAGACTGAATCATGAAGAACTGGAAAAATCTAAATATACTGATCAAGAATAAGGAATCTGAAACAGTTGCCAAAAACTTCCTCAAAAATAAAAGTACAGAACCAGATGGTTTCACTAATGAATTCCACCAAATATTCAAAGAAGATTTGATACCTCATCTTCTCAAACTCTTGCAAAAGTTAAAGTAGAGGCAATATTTCAACCTCATTTTATGAGGCCAACATTACCCAGACACCAAAGCCTGACAAAGACAATGTAAAAAAAGAAAATTGCAAACCAATATCTCTGATAAACAAAATCAATGTACAAAAATATGCTGCATTCCTATATACTAACAATGAAATATAAGAAAAGCAAGTGAAAAACCATTTCCATTTGCAATTGAAACAAAAAACAATAAAATACCTAGAAACAAACTTAACACTGAAAACTATAAGACATTGTTGAAAGAAATTGAAGAAGACAAAGAAACGGATTGTTGCTAATTGAATGCAACAATACATTAAAAAGATAATACATCACAATCAAGAGGAGTTCATTCATGGGGTACAAGGGTGGTTCAATATATGCAACTCAATCAATGTGATTCATCATGTTGACAAAATACAGGATAAAAAACACATGATCCTATCAATATATGCAGAAAAGGCATTTGACAAGATACAACATTCATTTATGATTAAAACACTTAATAAAATAGGTATAGAAGGAAAGTACCTCAGTAAAATAAACCCAATCTATGATAAACTCTCAGCTAATACTACTCAATAGTGAAAAATTAAAATATTTTCTCTAACTATCAGGGACAAGATAAGAATGCCCCACCTCATCACTGTTATTCAACATAGTACTGCAAGTCCTGGCCAGAGCAATCAGACAAGAGAAAAAAATAAAAGCCATTAAATTAGAAATGAAGAAGTAAAATAAAAAATCTTTGCAGATGACATGAATCTTTATATAAAAAACTCTAAAGTCTTCACCAAATGGTTATTATAAATAATAAAGAAATACGGTAAAGGTATAGGATACAAAATCAATGTACAAAAATCTGCTCCATTCCTATATACTAACAATGAAATATAAGAAAAATAAATGAAAACCATTTCCATTAGTGATTGAAAAAAAAATAATAAAATACCTAGAAATAAACTTAACAAAGGAAGTAAAGGACCTATACACTGAAAACTATAAGATATTGTTGAAAGAAACTGAAGAAGACAAAGAAATGGAAAAATACTCCGTGTTTATGGATTACAAGAATTAACATAATTAAAATGGACATATTACCTAAATCAATATTCAGATTTAATGTAATCCCAATCATTATCTCAATGGCATTTTTCAAAGAAATAGAACAAAAAACATCATTAAATTTGTATGGAGCTAATAAAGACTCCAAAGAGCCAAAGTAATCCTGAGGAAAAAGAATAAAACTGGAGGTATCACACTGTGACTTCAAATGATACTTCAGGGCTAAAATACTGAAAATATTATGCTACTGAAGACTTCTGGTGAGAGTGGAAGAGTATGTAAGTGTTGTTTTTGCATTCTCTCAAGACCACATCAAAATCACAACTACATAAAAACCATCATTGAGAACCACCTTAAGTCTAGCGACTAGAGGTCCTATACTAGGGATATACAGAAAAACCTGTGAGAAGACTGGGAGGAGTGGTAGAGATGCAAAAACGACAGATCCCCATACTCAAGTATGGCAGTTAACAATTGGGAGGAATATATCAACTGCAGCGGAGCTAGATGTCACAACCCCACACAGGGTTTCAGGGCAAGGAAGAGAACTTTCCACAACTTCTGTCTGTGAAAATCAGTGGAGATTATGGCTGAGTGAGAAGAAGAGTTGCTGAAGTCAAAGGCTTTACTCTTTTTTTTTGGGGGGGGGGCCAGGGGTGACCTAATCAGAGAGGATGCTTCCATCTTGGAATTCTGCCTGCTCGTCACTTTTGACCACAACAGATGCTGCTATTTTCTGATCAGTGTTTTCTTTTTTCTTATTTTTTTAATTCTTTATTGTTAGACTTATTGGGGTGACATCTGTTAGCAAGGATTACATAGATTTCAGGCAAACAATTCTACAGTGCATTGTCAACTTGATGTATAATAAGTTCACCACCTAATGTGACTTCTCTTTCCATCACCTTACTCTTAAAGGGCCCAGACATGGTCTTTTTCACTGATGGACTCACTTGCTCAAAAGGTGCCAGAGACATATGGGGAAAAACTGAATTGTCTGGCTTCAAGGCAAAGTCTGGAGAGGTAGCTTTCACCCCAACAGAAGTGTTGTCAGTATCCCTTGTTCTTTTGTTGATCCCTCCTCCCTCCAGGCATACTGATGCAGAACTACAAATGCCTGAGTCTCTGTCAATCTGGCTAACACAATTCACCCTGCCCTGGTGATTCTCTGAGACCTTGCCCCACAAAACTTGCAGACCCACCCAAGCTACTTCCAGTGGCTTTTCCACACAAATTATCAGTCTTGGCTCATACTATAAAGTTTCCTAAAATCTCAAAAGTTCACAAAACCCAAACAAGCAGCATTTGCTCTTGGATAGCCTTGTACCTCTTGATAAGAAGACCCAGCCTGGCACTAGCATTAGTGGATCTCAATTTGCAGCTGGCCACTCCCAGGCAATGCTAAGCTCAGCACAGGTGGTAGACATCTGCAGATTTCTTCATACCTCATGCCAGATGCCCTTGGTCAAAGCACAGGCTGTGGCTGAACCTGGCCTGCAAGCAGGTCCATGACAGGAGTCCCAAGGAATAGCATGCCCGGTGGCCAGCTTCACACCTAGCCAGAGCACTACCCTGCTGCCTCTGAGGGCAGCACACTCAAAGGGCAGACTGAACAGGCACAAGAGCCCTGCTAAAGTGAATCCTGCTCATAGGGTCACCCCCTGCACAACAGCTCCTCCACTGTAGTCACAGCCAGTCCTCACAACCAATCAGCCTGAGAGTCAATCCCTCCCATTTGTGGGCAAACAACAAGCAAATGTTAACTAGAAAAGGAGGGCACATGTAACTACACAACAGACAAACCTCAGCACCTTTTTCAAGGAACCAGGAAGACTGCACCACTGGGTCTAAAAGGACACCTACTACATAAGACCACACTGCCAAGACTGGGAGACATAGCCGCCCTACCTAATACATAGAAACAAAAGCAGAGTGGAGGCCAAAATGAGGAAACAAAAGACATGTTCCAAATGAAAGAACAGAACAAAACTGAAAAAAATAAAAATGAAGAACTAAGCAAAATAGAGACAAGAAATCTATTAAATGCAGAATTCAACAAACTGGTTGTAAGGATGCTCAATGCTCTCAGGGAAAATTCAAATTCAACAAAGAGATAGAAAAAATAAAAATGGATAGATAATATTTTAAAAGCATCAGTCAAAAACAAAGAATACATTAGAGAAAAATCAACCACAGATTAGAAGAAGCAGATGTGCAAATCAGCGAGTTGGAAAAGAAAGTAGCAGGAAATACCCAACAGAACAACAAAAAGAATAAATAATCCAAAAAATGAGGACAGTTCAAAAAAGTTGCTAAGACAATATTAAACAAACCAACATTTGCATCGTAAGGTACCAGAAGGAAAAGAAAGAGAGCAAGAAATTGAAAACCTATTTGAAGAAATAATGATGGAAAACTTCCCTAACCTGGCAAAGAAAATACAAGGTTGAACAATTAATTTCATGAACTCACCCTAGAAAAAAATGCTACATACCTCATTGTGAATATCACTATTGTCACCTTTGAAGAATTCCCTTTGGGAGGGTATGCATCAATGCAGTGCCTAGTCCACCCTTCAGAGCAATTTTGGAACTCTTTTTCTGGAATGGCCATCAGATGTGCCGTCACACCAAAAATCTGACAATTAAGTTCACAAACTTGCCACCGTGCACTTACATTGGCAACATTGTACAAACAACTCAGTAAGGCATCATACCTTGGCAGGAGAACATAAAGAGAAAATCTTAAAAGAAGCAGGAGAAAAGAAGTGAGTTACCTACACCTATGATACATTACCAAGTTGTTTGTATAGTGCTACCAATGTAAGTGCACAGTGGCAAGTTTGTGAACTTAACTGTCAGATTTTGGTGTGATGAGAACTCTGAAGGCCATTAATGGAGTTAATTGCTTTGAAGGGTGGACTAGACACTGGCATCAGTGCATAGTTTCCCTAGAGGAGTACTTCGAAGGTGACCATTGTGATATTCAGCAATGAGGTATATAGCGCTTTTTCTAGGATGAGTTCACAAAATTAATTGCCCAATATTGTAAACATACAAGACTAGAAAGCACACAGAGTCCCAAACAAATGAACCTAAAGAGACTCAAACCAAGACAAATCATAATTAAAAGGCCAAAGCCTAAACACAAAGAGAAAATCTTAAAAGAAGGAAGAGAAAAGCAGTGAGTTACCTAAAATGGAGTTCCCATAAGACTATCAGCTGATTTTTCAACAGAAACTTTCAGACCAGAAGGGACAGGCACAAAATATTCAAAGTGATGAATCCAAGAACCTACAACCAAGATGACTCTACCTATCAAAGCTGTCATTTAAATATGAAGGACAGATAAACAGCTTCCCAGAGGGGAAAACAAAAAAAACTGAAGGAGTTCCTCACAACCAAACCAGTATAACAAGAAATGTTAAACAGACTTCTTTAATAGTAATAAGAAGAAAAAAGTTTTAAAAATATGAATAATAAAATGTCAATAACTACATATTTCTCAACATCACTTAAAAGTAAATGGATGAGGAGTTCCCTGATGGTGTAGTGGCTTAAGGCTTCGGCACTGGTGCTGTCAGCGCTGCGGCATGGGTTCAATTCCCAGTCAGGGAGCTACCCACATACCAAAAAGCAAAAAAAATTTAAAAAAGTAAATGGATGAAATACTCCAATCAAAAGACATAGGGTGCCAATACCAAGCTGTTTTGATTATTGATGCTTTGTAACATAAATTGAAGTCAGGGAGTGTAATACCACCAGTCTTATTGTTTTTATGTAGTATTGTTTTGGAAATTCGAGGTCTTCTATGGTTCCATATAAATCTGATAATTCTTTCATCTATTTCACGAAAGTATGATTGTGGGAAAGTATGATCTGTAGATTGCTTTGGGCAAAATGGCCATTTTAACAATGTCAAGTCTTCCTATACATGAACAGGGAAGGTCTTTCCATTTTTTTGTGTCTGCTTCAATTTCTTTCAATAGTTTCTTATAGTTTTCCGTATATAAGTCTATCACGTTCTTTGTTAAGCTAATTCCCAGGTATTTCATTCTTTTTTGTTGTGATAGCAAAAACAAGTGACTTCCTCATTTCTTTTTCTGAAGATTTGTTGCTTGTATAGGAATGTTATTAATTTTTGTACATTGATTTTGTATCCTGCTATTTTATTGTATTTATTTATTGTTTCTAATAGTTTCGTGGTAGAACCTTTGGACTTTTCTATATAAAAGATCATGTCATCTGCAAATAGTGACAGTTTGACCTCTTCTTTCCCAATTTGGATGCCTTTTATTCCTTCCTTTAGCCTGATTGCTGTGGCTGGAACTTCCAGTACTATATTGAATAGTAGTGGTGACAGGGGACAGCACCTGTGTTGTTCCTGATTTTAGAGGAATAGGCTTCAGCTTTTCCCCATTCAGTATGATGATAAACATAGACCAGTGGAACAGAACTCAAAACCCAGAAAGAAATCCACAAATCTATGGACAAATAATTTTTTATAAAGGAGCAAAAAAGATGCAATGGGGAAAAGACAGCCTTTTCAGTAGGTGATGCTGGGAAAGCTGGAAAAAATATGCAAAATAATGAATTTGAGCCATGAACTCTCACCATATACAAAAATTAAAGACTTTCATATAAAACACAAAACAATAAACTGTATGGAAGAAAACATTGGTACTAAACTTATAGACCCAGGGCTCGAGGAAGACTTCATGAACCTGACCTCAAAGGCAAGGGAAGTAAAAGCAAAAATAAATGAATGGGACTACATCAAACTAAAATTCTTATGTGCAGCAGAAGAAACCATCAACAAAGCAAAGTGACAGCCAACTGAATGGGAGAAAATATTTGCAAACAATGCATCAGATAATGGTCTAATATCTAAAATATATAAAGAACTAATATGACTTAACAAAAAAACAAACATCCCAACTAAAAAGTGGGCAGAAGAACTAAACAGACACTTCTCCCTCGAAGAAATACAAATGGCCAGCAGACATATGAAAAAAATGCTCATCCTCATTAGCTATCAGGGAAATGTAAATCGAAACCACAATGAGATATCACCTCACACCTGTTAGAATGGCTGTTATCAACAAGACAAGGAATAACAAGTGCTGGAGGAGATATGGAGAAAAAGGAACTCTCGCACACTGCTGGTGGGAATGCAAACTGGTACAACTGCTATGGAAGACAGTGTGGAGGTTCCTCAGAAAATTGGGAATGGAGTTACCACATAACCCAGCAATCCTTCTTCTGGGGATCTACCCAAAAAAACTTGAAATCCTTAGTCCTCAAAAGACTTATGTACCCCAATGATCATTGCAGCGTTGTTCACAGTGGCCAATGCATGAAAACAACCAAAGTACCTTGTGACAGATGACTGGATAAAGAAGATGTTGTACATATATAGAATGTAATATTATTCAGCTATAAGAAAAGATGAAATATTGCCATTTACAACAAAATGGATGGATCTGGAGATCATCATGCTAAGTGAAATAAGCCAGACAGAAAAAACAAAAACTGTATGACTTCACTCATATGTGGAATATAAAACTGAAAGCAACAAAGAAAAAACAAACAAACAAACAAACAAACAAACAAAAAATTCATGGACACAATCAATAGTTTAATGTTATTGAAGGACATGTGGGGAGGGGATGAGAGAGGGGGGAGGGGGTGGGAGAGGAGGGAGGGGTAGCTAAATATATTGTGATGGAAAGAGAACTCACACTAGGTGGTGAACTTATTTTTTTTTTTTTTTGCTTTTTTGTTTGTTTGTTTGTTTGGTATGTGGGTAGCTCCCTGGCCGGGAATCAAACCCAGGCCGCAGCGCTGACAGCGCCAGCGCTGAAGCCTTAAGCCACTATACCATCAGGGAGCTCCCCTGAACTTATTATACAACAAGTTGATAATGCACTGTAGAATTGTACACCTGGAACCTTGTAATTCTTGCTAACAAATGTCACCCCCACCAAAGCCTAATGATAAAATAAAAGATGTAGAGTGGCTGAATGCATAGAAAACAGGACCCCTACATATGCTGCCTACAGGAGATTTGCTTCTGATTAAAACAACAACAAAACAACAAACCAGTACAGTAATGGCATAAAAACAGCCACAAAGACCAATGGAATAGAATTGAGAACCCAAAAATAAACCCACATGTATATGAGTAACTAATTTTTGACAAAAGAGCCAAAAATATACAACAGGAAAAGAAAATCCTCTTCAATAAATGGTCTTGAGAAAATTGAAAAGCCACATGCAACAGAATGAAACTGAACTGCTATTTGACACCATACACAAATAGAAATGGATAGAAAAAGTTACTCAGGCACAGGAAACTTTAAGTCAATAAAGAAGAGAACTGACAGCACTACAAATGATGGGAGCAATAAGAAATAAAGTGAAATTTAATTCATAGCAGCATACTTGGTAAAACATTAATGCATACTTTTTCAATGTATTTTGGAACTAAGGGCAACATATGTTTAAATTTATCTCAGTGTATCAAAAATTAATGAGCTGAAAAAATATATTTTAATATGGAAATAAAAATTGCAGTTTCAAAATGTGCATATATTCCTATTGATGCTGGCTTGATGTTACTATTTTTGAGATTATTTTATGAAAATATGTCCTGGTTTTCTGACCTACATCAGTAACTCTACCTCTTATTATGATAATTTAATGGTAATGAACACCCAAACTTAGGGTGAATATTTTCTCATCTAATCAGTGAAGTTCTCTTCATTTAATATCCTTAATATTCTAGTTTTGTTTGAACTTATTCTTTACTATCTTCATTATAATTCAGTATTTCACTTACTCACCTGCTTCATAAGGGAATTAATGTTCCCATCTTATCACAGCACAACATATTTTCATGCTACCATTGTAATAATTATCTCTATAAAATGCAAATCAAATATGTGTCACATGTAAAATTATAGTATGACATACAAGGTCCATAAGTTTCTGGCTTCCACTATTGCTCATACCCTAAGCTCCCTGCATACTAATACACTTTAAAGATGGCATCATACTCTCCAAATATACTTGCAAGTCCTAAAACCAGTTCACCTTTTGGATATGTGAGGGGTTTGCATAGGCTGTTTCTTCAATATGGAATATCCTTACCACTCTTCTTTGCCCAGCTAACTCCTTATTTTCCAAACTAAGTCCACTATCTAAGTGAAACAGAGATGGACGAAAAATCAAGAATGGGTTATAGGATCAAATTTACATTTTTAAAGAATTACCCAGCCTAATGATGGCAAATATGGAAGAAGAGAAACCACTTAAGAGGTGAGTTCCATAGTCCTTGGAGTAGGATGCTAGCAAGAGCAAAGATGAAACTTAGTACAGAATCTGCCTGATGGCAAGCCAGTATAAGTACTGTGCTACAAAGAACAGCACTTGAGCCCTTGACTCTATCACTTACTAGCTTTATGACTACGGGAAGTCATTCTACCTAAGCACAAATTATTAATATCTTATATAATTTACATGAGAATTAAATGATTTCATATAAGTGAAGAGTTAGCACAAAGGCCTGGTAATCAAAGAGAGGGCTTACCTTTGAAAAATATCAAATCTGTAAGCTCGACACAAACTTAAAAAGTGGGGAAGAACTTCAGATACTGGATGCAAACTAATAGAATAAAGTGACTTCCTAAATTCACATGAGAGTGTTAGATAATTTCAGCCATGGGCAAAAGGAAATAAGGGTGACAAAGACCTGTAGTTATGTGTGCAGTCCTTGGTCTCAGACTCAGTTATCTCACACTTACTTTGTTGTGGTTGTTTTGAGCAAGTTAATTTCTTGCATTATCGAATATTTTGTATATACAATAAAAGCACATAGACTACATAAAAACACATTGTTTTCTCGTTTTTGAAATTGAATATCTATTTTAACTATGTTGATTCTTCCAATTCATGAACATAAGCTATCTTTCCATTTCTCTGTGTCTTCTTTAATTTCTTTTAATAATGCCTTATAGTTACCAGTGTATAGATCATTCACATCCTTGTTCATTAAGTTTATTCCTAGGTATTTTATTTTTTTATTGCAATAGCAAAATAATTTTTTTTCATTTCCTCTGATATTTCATTGTTAGTATATAAAAACACAATGGATTGTTGTACAATGATTTTGTATCCTAAAACTTTACTGTATGTTTATTGTTTCTAACAGCTTTATTTTTTTGGTGGAGTACTTAGGGTTTTCTTTATAAAGGATTATGCCATATTCAAAAAGTGACAGTTTCACTTCATTTCTAATTTGGATGCCTTTTATTTTTCGCTTCCTGAATGGTATGGAATCACAAAAGACCCTGAATAACAAAAGCAATTCTGAGAAAAAAGAACAAGGCCAGAGGATTCACATTCCCGGACTTTAATTTATACTACAAAAGACAATAATCAAAACAAAATGGCATGAGCTGAAAAACATATGCATAGACCAAGGGAACAGAATTCAGAATCCAGCAAAAGCTCACATATATATGAGCATATAATTTTCGACAAAGAGCCAAAAATATACAATAAAGAAAAAAAAAGCCTCTTCAGTAACTAGTGATAAGATAATTAAAAAGCCATGGGCAAAAGAATGAATCTAGATTGCTATCTATTGCCATATGCCAAAATTAACTCAAAATGGATCAAAGACCTAAATATAAGACTTGAAGCAATAAATTGCATAGATAACAAGGAATAGCTACTAAAATTATAAACCTTGGGTCTAGAGAGAATTTTATGAATTAGACATCAAAAACAAAAGAAATAAAAGTAAAAATAAATGAATGGTAGCATATCAAACTAAAAAGCATCTGTACGTCATCAACACAAAATAGAGGCAACCAACCAAATGGGAGAACATATTTGCAAATTACATTTCTGATAAGGGGCTAGTATCCAAAATATATAAAGAACTCATACAACTCAACAACAAGAAAACAATCCAATTAAAATACGTGCAGAGGACATGAACAGACACTTTTCAAGAACACACACACACACAAACAATAGATATATGAAAAAAATGCTTAATTTCACTAGATATTAGGGAAATGCAAATCAAAACCACAATGAGATACCATTTCACACCTATTAGAATGGCTATTATCAACAAGACAAATAATAACAAGTGTTGGAGAAGTTGTGGAAAAAGAGGAACCTTCATATACTGCTGGTGGGAATGTAAGTTGGTAAAGTCACTATGGAAAACAGTATGGAGGTTCCTCACAAAATTAAGAATAGAATTACCATATGATCCATCAATCCTCTTCTGAGTATCTACCTCAGAAATCTGAAAACATTTATCCATAAAGATATATGTATCCCAGTGTTCACTGTAGCATTATTCATAGTGGCCAAGACATGGAAGCAATGAAAGTGTCCACCAATAAGTGATTGGATAAAAATGATGCAATACATATACACAACAGAATATTACTTGGCCATTAGAAAAAAACAAGATACTGCCATTTGTGACAACATGGATGGATCTAGAGATTATCATACCAAGCAGTATAAGTCAGACACAAAAAGTCAAGAACCATATGACTTTACTCATATGTGGGATATAAAATTGAAAGCAACAAATGAACAAGACAAATAAACAAAAACTCATAAACACAGACAATAGTGTAGTGGTTACCAGAGGGTAAGGGGTGTGGAAATGTGGTAGAAGAAGGTAAAGGGAGTCAAATATACGGTAATGCAAGGAGAACTGATTGGTAGTGAACACGCAATGTAATATATAGATGATGAATTACAGAATTGTATACTTGAAATTTATGTAATTTTATTGACCAATGTGTCCCAAATAAATTTAATAAAAATGCAATTGAATATCTAGATACCAAATGCCCATTTTGTACAGGGTATTCTAGGGTTAATACTACCCAGGTAATAAGCAGATGAGGACCTTTTTATTCAATTAACATACAAAGATATAAATTAGAAATTACCAACAATCAGAGGAGGAAAAGTCAACCTCAAAATTTCTGATTATTATTTTTAAAAAAAACCTCTCATCTCTTTTGCTAAAAAATATTGTATTGGAAGATTTATCTTAATGAAATATACACATAAAAATATATTCATTAAACATATTTATAGAGATTATTGAGGAATAGGAAAGAACTAATGTTTAAAAACAGAAGAATGGTATTGTAAAATAAAGTTGACTAGATTAGTATGTAGTTATTTAAAGTGAAAATTGTATAGTATGTGTCAACTTAAAAATATTTAAAATCACAAAACATATATTATAACTACTCTACATCAAGTTCATACTCAAACTGTATTTCCTCTAGTAAGCCATTCCTGTCTCCTAAGTATAATTAGTCAATCATATGATTAGCCCATCAAACAGGCACCCTATAATATAAAGTTAATATTTATGAAACTTTGTTTTCTGTCTACCTATCCATCTTCTTCCATGGTCCATGCATTCTCTATCTGCCATTCCATTCTAAAATTTTAGAAAAGTATTTCATGCTTATAAATCACCAAAACATTTGTAAATTTAGTAAACTTAGCTAAAAGTAAGTTTACATATGACAAAGGTCTTGAAAGAACAGAGACATGATTATTATGTTCAGTAATTGCTGAAGTAGTGGAAAGTGATGAAGATATTTATTTTTAAATAAGGAAGTTTAATTAGCATTTCATAACATTTGTATAATAAAAGGTAAGCAAAATGAGAAGATAGCCATTTAAAAATTCTATTGATTTCTATGGTTTTATTCATATACATAATATGATAATGAATAACACTGATGATTTGGAATACATGTTTTCAGATTTAGGCTTCGGCGCTGTCAACGCTGTGGCCTGGGTTCGTTTCCCAGCCCGGGAACTTACCCACATAAAAATGAACAAACAAACAAACAAACAAACAAAATGATAAAAAATAAAAAGCAATTGTAATGTTAAAATACCAACGATAGAATTAGGGGCCAAAAACAAACTACAAATTTCATTATGAAAATTAATTTTAATATTTTAAGACAATTAATTTGTATTTTGATTTCAGCTATCAAAATAAGTACTAATTCTTCCAGAAAACTCCCTTATTAAGTGAATTATTCTTCACTTATTTGACTATCACATTTCTTAAAAATTTTCATAATCATAAATGTTCTAAAATATTTAATACTTTAAAATCATTTATAAATATTTAGAAAAATGACTATTATACATAGATAAGTCATTTAACTCAGAATTACTGAGTTTAAAGTGAGGTGCAAAATAAAATTTAAAAATCAGTTCAATTTAAAAAATCTTCTCTTCCATAAAACTATTTAAGATATCGAGATGTTTGAGTATTATTTAATAAAGGTAAGAAATTACTAAACTTACAAAAGTATTTTCACTTAAACTATTATTTTTTCCTGTACTCAAGAGGAAACTATTATTATAAAAAATGAGGGTGAGAATACAGGTTTTGGTAGTTTGATTGAATGATTAATTGCAAAAGGTGAGCTTATTTTTTGTTCTGGATTTCTAACTGCAGTTCAGATTAATTTTTAAAAGATGCCACATGTGAATAAATAGTTAATTCATGTAGAGCTGAAGAAGAATTTTTAAGCCATAATGGATGGGTTTTTAGAATTGTTGCTTGGTAAGATAATTTTTTAAAAGACCTCACAAAAACAACATACTTGATCAATTTTTGATGGAGTCATTAAAGTTGCCATTTTTGTCAAAGTGATAAAAATGTCTCTCATCTAAAATGCTCAGACATTCAGCTGAGTTAAGAACATTAGAACCAAGAGACTCATAAAATGTTTTGGCTTCAGGATAGAAGACAGCTATAAAATTTGGAAACTTTCCCAATCTTATGCAGTAGACTTGATGGACTGTCTTACAATGAAAAATTAAGCAAGTTAGTGCAGAAAAAGATTATAATTCTTAGTTGCAAAGAACATATGAGGGACATCTTAAGGATCATTCAATGTCTTTTATTGTTGTCTTATTAAAAACTAGATAGAGATGGGTTCAATTTATTTTCTTCTTATAGGTGAACATTCCTCGTCACTGTGAAAGGAAAACAGAGGTGTTTTCCCTTCTTTGAGAGTCTCTGAATTAGTTAAAATGATCTATCAATAATAAGGCTCAGATACCATGAGACATTTTTGCTGTGTGATTCTATGAGGATTTAGTGTTTTAGTCTCCTCTGGAATACATATATCCACACACACACATATATATCTTGTTAGCCTGAAGTCTCAAAAAGGTAAGTTACAATCATTTCATTTGTGTTTTCTTCAAAAAGAAGAAACAACAACTAATTTTGTCTGCATGTACTCTTAGTTATTGCTGACCCTGCAAGTTTATCCAATAAATGTGAGTAATGGCAGATTGCCTAAAGCAAGAGGTACAGCCCATTAGACTGTATAAAAGCCAATCCAGAGGAATAATATTGTCTACATCTTTATCAGAATTTTCCCACTAAGAGAGCACTGATCTGAAAATAAGGAAAAGCTGATGTTACTGCAGTGTTATTAATACACAGCAGACACATTGCCTGAAATGAAAAAAATAAAAGCTCCTTAGGGATTTTCTAGTGTAATGCTGTGTAATTAAAGTTAGAAGAAATTCCTAAAGAAGAATTTAAGAAGAAACAAAAGTGATTTTCTTAGGGAACAGTTCATGAACAAAATTGCAGAAAAGGCCAAATTGAATTTTGAATGGTTTCTTCCAATAGTCTTGTCATATTCTCGAAAACCCTAAGTGTTACAAGGAGCTCCTTCTATTATAAAATACTCTGTAAAAAGGTCTGAGCATTTTTTAACACAGAGATCTTAAAAACATGTATCAGTTGTTTGTGCCTCAAAGATAGCATTTCACAATCAACTTCTACACAAAGATGTAAATGGAGTGATTTTTTTTTTTTTAGATCATGCTCTTTTGGCTACCCTTCAATTTTCAGTATCCATTCCTGATACCATCAGAGGGTAAATATCTCCATACTATCCGGGAATCAAATTTAGTTCCATTAATTTGCAATAGGCCACTCTGCAGTAAGAGAGCAATTGCCCTTGACATTATTTGGCCATTCCTATACTCCCCCGCCCCCACTTCCACTTCTCAACAGTCACACAACTTGCACAGTTGGAATATTTTATGCATGAAGAAAAAAAGTACTTTGGTTCAAAGTTACATATGAAGTCAAAGGCATTGTCACTACTAAGATCAATACTTTTCAGACTTGAAGTCTGAATATTTTAAGTTTGTTGTACTTGTCAATATAGCAGAGTAACACTGGGCTTGTATCCACTCATGATCATATCAAACGTACAACTACAAAACAACTATCATTGAGAATTGCCTGAAGTCTAGCTGAACACAAGTCCTACAACTAAGGGTATAAAACTGGTAAAAAGGGTAGACATGTGGAACAGGTTATTACCTATGCCCAGCACTAGTGTCAGCTGGCCTCAGTTCACAGCTTGGCCTCTCCCAGGCACCTCCAAGCCCAGTGTGGGTGGAAGCCATCTACAAATTGCTTAGTGTCTCCTACCAGGTGACCCCGGCCAGGGTATAGGCAGTGGCTGAACTTGGCCTGTGGCCAGTTCCCTTATAGGAGACCTCAGGACTGACACACCTGGTGGCCAGCTTAGGACCAAGTTGGACCACCACCCAACTACATATAAGGACAACACACCCAATGGGCAGATAGGGTAGGTACCAAAGCCCTGCTAAAGTGAATCCTGCTCCATAGGGTCAGCCCATGGACAACAGCTCAACCACTATAATCACAGCCCTTCCTCACAACCAGTCAGCCTGAGGTCAATCCCTCTCCCTGATGTGCAAACAGCAAGCAAGGGACAACTACAGCAGGAGGGCACATACAACTTATACAAAAGACACATCTATAGCACCCAGCACATATGACCAGAGAGACTGAGCCATTGTGCTTCCCAGGACACCTACTATATAATGCTACTCTCCTAAGACTGGGAGACATCCCAGCCCTACGTAATACATAGAAACAAACCAAGAGAGGCAACCAAAATGAGGAGACAAAGAAACATGTACCAAATGAAAGAAAGCCCCCAAAAAGAACTAAATAAAATCTATCAGACAGAGTTCAAAATACTGGTTATAAGGACACTTAGTAAACTTAACAAAAAAAGTAGATGAACTCAATGAGAACTTTAAGAGATAGGAAACATAAGAATGGAGATGGAAAACATAAAAAAAAGAACCAGTCAGAAATGAAGACTACAACAGCTGAAACAAAAAGTACATTAGAGAGAATCAAAAGTAGATTAGATGTAGCACATGTTTGAATCAGTAATTTAGAAGTCAAGGTAGCAGAATACACCCAATCAGAACAGCAAAAAGAATTAAACAATATAAAGATATTTTAAGGAGCCTCTGGGACAAACAACATCAACCATGCCAACATTCACATCATTGGGGTACCAAAAGTCTAAGAGAGAGAGAAAAAAATATTGAAAACCTATTTGAAGAAATAATGATGGGAAGCTTCCCTAATCTGGTGAAGGAACTAGTCATACAAACCCAGGAAGTACATGCAGTTCCAAATATGATGAGCCCAAAAAAGGCCCCCACCAAGACACATAATAATTAAAATACCAAAGGTTAAAGACAAAGAGAGAACCATAAAAGCAGCAAGAGAAAAGCAGTTAGTTACCTACAAGGGAGCTCCCATAAGACTGTCAGCTGATCTCTCAACAGAAATGTTGCAGGCCAGAAGGGATTGACAGGAAATATTCCAAATGATGAAAAACAAGGACCTACAACCAAGAATATTCTACCCAGAAAAGCTATCATTTAGAAGTGAAGGAAAGCAAAAGAGCTTCTAGGCAGGAAAAAAGCTAGCGGAGTTGATCAAAACCAAAACAGTATTACAAGGAATGTTCGAGAGACTTTTGAAAGAAGAAGAAGAAGAAAAAGAGGAGAAGAGGAAAAAAATTAAAAGATCAAAAATATAAATAATAAATGGCAATGACTACATTTCTATCAGTCATTACTTTCATTGTAAATGAATTAAATGCTCAAATCAATAGATGCAGGGTGGCAGGACAAATAAAAAAAAAAAGACCCTTACCTACTCTGCTTAAAAAAGGCTCAGTACAAATTGAAAGACACATGCAGACTGAAAGTAAAAAGATGAAAAAATATTTTGTAAAAAATGAAAGAAAGAAAAAATGAGGTAGTAATCCTTGTACAAATAAAATTTATTTTAAAACAAAGGCTATACCAAGAGACAAAGAAGGACCCAGTAATCCCACTTCCAGTGTTTATCCGAAGAAACACAAAGCACTACTTCAAAGTGTCATGTGCACCCATATTTTCACTGCAGTATTATTTACAATGGCCAAGATATGGAGGCAACCTGGGTGTCCATCAATAGATACTTGGATAAAGAGAAGGTTGGTACATATATACAGTGAATTATTACTCAGCCACATAAAAGAATAAAATCTTACCACCTGCAACAACATGAGTGGACAGAGAGATAATGGGCTGAGTGGAGTTAAGTCAACAGAAAAAGACAAATGCCATATGGTTTCAAACAAAATAAAAACAAACTCAGATACAGAGAATGTTTTGAAGGTTGCCAGCTTGTGGGGTTGTTTCGGATGAGAATAAAAGGGGAAGGGATTACAAAGTACAAATTGGTAGTTACAGGTAGTTATGGAGATGTAACCTATAACAAAAGAATATAGTCAATAATACTGTGATAACTATATAAAGTGTCAGATGTGTACTACATTTACCAAGGTGATCACTTTACACATTATGTAAATGTCTAATCACTATGTTGTACATTTGAAACCAATATAATATTGCATGTCATCTCTAATTTTAAAATAAAACAATTATTTTTGAAAAGAAAGGAAAATAAATAAATAATTTTTAAAATTCCTCAGCTCCAAAATATTTGTGTTGTTGTTTTTAATTTATTTTGTTTTTGTTTTGTTTACTATACTATGCTTCTTGACTTGGCTGTTTTACTTCAGATAGCTGATTTAAAATTTATAAAGCACTTACCTCAATATTAAATATAAGTGTTCATTAAAATAGCATAACTTACTGCTAAATTCTCTACTAGTACTAAACTACTATCTCCTAAGAAATAAGAATAGAAAAGAACAAAGTCACCAGGCAAAATATTGTAATGGTTTTCCACATCATTAAGTTCAAAAAATGTAATCATTCAGAATTGTTAAGAAAGAACAATCTGACAAAGTGTAGAAAGATATCAGGGAATATAGTGCTAGAATATTTATAAGGCCTTTGAAAGGTAGTAAAACTGATTGCTGAGATGTAAATAAAATATTTAAAGAGAAGGAAAAATAAATGAGGTTTTATTGTAGCTGTAAGGAGAAGATAAATTAAGAACTGATATGAAAATAATATGGTAGGTAAACAAGATCATGTGTAAAGATAAAACAACCAACACATACAATAAATTTCTAAATTCAGTTTATTACATTTTATATTGAAGATTAATGACAATACACTTCTAAAATATGGTTACAATTTTCCATTTCTTAACCAGTGGATTATATCTACTCTTGGACACAGAAACAACTTTACCTTGTTCTATAAAAAGTGACCATACATATTTATCATGTTACACATGGATAAAAGAAAAAATTTATTACATTGGCAATATTGCTGTTTAAACATATTATAATTCAATATGTCCTTGTAAGTTTAATTAGTATAAGTCAATTCGTGTGAGCTTATCAACATTATTCTTAACACCCAAATGCAAATTATTTCTGTGTTGAGTGTAGCATATTAGAATAAATTTTAGCTCAAGGTGCTAGCTAATTGAAATATGAATGTCTTAATTTGTTTCAATGGTTTTTAGTTTGTAATTTGGTGGCCTCTAAGGACATATGCTCCAAACTTAAAAGGCTATTTTAATCTTGCTAAATGTAACAAATTAGGTACTCCTTTCAATGTTGTAAAATCATTTGAATAAGATATTTAAAACAGACATTGATTTTTCTTTTAACAGAAGTTGTCACTAGATTTTCATTTTTTTAAATTGTATTGTGGCAAGAACACTTAACATGAGATCTGCTTGCTAATCAAATATTTTAGTGTACAATATAGTACTGTTATCTCAAGGCATAATGCTATAGAGTAGATCTGCAAAGCTTGTTCATCCTGCCTAACCAAAATTTTATATCCCATTTTCCTCTCTCTCCAGCCCCTGGTAACCAACACTCTATTCTTTGCTTCTAGGAATTTGACTGTTGTAGATACAGCATATAAATGAAATCGCACAGTATGTGTTCTTTTATGAGTGATGTATTTCACTTAGCATAATGTCCTCAAGCAGAATCTGCCATTTTTTATGGTGACTTACTAAAAACCTTTAGAAGAGGTTTTTGTTTGTTTGTTTGTTTTATTTTCTTTCATTTGTCTTTTGCTTTCTATTCCAATATTAAGTATATATATTTTAAAATACATTTTATATATATTCTCTTACAATATTTATGCATATAATAGAATGCATAATAAAATCTTAAAGGACAGAAAAGATAAAATGATTGAAACGTTACTTAGCTTTTTTAGAAACAAAAATTGTGTGATTAGAGAAAATACGGTGAAGTTGCATTAGAGATAAGCTGAAGGTAGTAAGAATACTAAGTGAGTTAAGTGGGATCATGAAAAACAGTAGTAAGGAATAAAGATTATATGTGGGTGGCCTGGAATAATAGCTCTTATCTAATGAATAATTTCAACAGCAATTTCTCAAATATATACATATGTATAATAGATATAAAAATACCACATGATATAATATGATTATAAAACAATGTTATAGTTGGGGCATTTTCATATTTTAAAAAATCATATATTTAAAAAGGTAGCTTAAAATAGTAAAAAAATGCACTAAAATTCTATTACTTATGCTGAAATGGAAAGGTTTAAATAGAACAAACTGATGATATATTTCAATAAATGCATAAGCCCCTTTTAAATAATCTGCCCAAAGTCAGGATAAAAATAAAACAATGAAAAGTACTCATTTCTACAGATGGTCTTCTTTTTGCTTTTTTAGATGATGATTAAAGACAAAAGATTCTACTAGCTAATAATTCTACAAGTCCATAGGAAGATGGTTCAGGAAAGTCATGGAAGACCCTGGTTCTTTCTACATCAACACTGTTTGCCTAGTGTTCAGCTTCATTCTACGACTGTTCCCTCCTGTTATTGCAGGATGGCTTCCAGTAGCATTTGCTTCCTCAATTTTCCTTGCTGCAAGAGAAGTGACAAGAGCCTGTCTCTAACTTTGAAAAAGTACTCTTTCACACGTTTTTTTTTGTTTGTTTGTTTTTTTAAGTTTTAAGGGCTCAACGTAGGTCACATGTTCACTCATAAAGTAGTACTAGAATATCAATCAGTAATGTGCTTAGAGTTGGGTTTCTGAAACTGTTGCTAACAAGACAGGAGGGATTACTGCATATGGCTTAGATTAATCTGGCCTAGGATGTGGACTTTTGGCCAATCACCTAAATGGCAAAGCAGTCAGGAAGAGGAAAGATCAACTACAATGTCTACTTTTCCTGACCAGAGTACCTTCACATACAGATGTGGAACAATAAACAACGAATACAAACTCCATTTTATGTATAATTTTAGAACAGTACAATGTAAGTAATTACTTGTAAAATAGATGGTTAAAATGATTACAATAACTAGCAATTTGTCTGTTTTTAGCAAAAATATTTTTTTTTCTGCTCCTTCTAATCCATGTCCAACAAATCAAAGCACAGGTACGTAACTTGACATTTAATGATATGATTGGTTAATTTCAATAAGCTCAGTGGTCACTTAGACTAGTGACACTTCATATTGCAAGACAGCACATATTTTCGAAGCACATCCCATAATCATCATATTGCGAACCTACTATTTGTAAGGCATTTAAGTCCAATAAAGTAGGTAAGGTATTTCATTCTGACAGATGATGAAGCTGGGGCTTAAAAAGGCCAAGTAATTTCTCCAAAGTGACTGAGTTAATGAGAGACAGATGCAAGACCATAGCCAGTTTTCTTTATATTATATAAGTTCAGTTATCTTTCATTATTGCATTGTAATGTGTCTCCATTTTATCAATGCCTAATAGGAGACTAAAAATTGATACTTTCTGTCTCAGGCTGGACTAGGGAGAGGTCACAAAACCTGAGAACAACAAAAAAGTGACAAGTATCCCCATATTCCACAGTGAAGAGCTACTATCAATGCAGGACTTAAACCTATTTAGTGACTATCACCCTCATCCAGGGTAAGATCTGAGGTAAAGAAATGAGCAGAGGCCTTTGCTTTTTGGAGAAATTTGTCAGAATAAGGGATGTGATTCTGTGGACCTGATGGAAGACTGAGTTGTACAACAGGAGAAAATTAAATTTTAGTCAAATTGAGAAATTGGAAAATTATATTAGATGGGCCATTTAATTTCTGAAATTATATTGTTCTAAGTAAAAGAGCCTGAAAACATTTATGTTATCTAACAGTGACTGAAGAAGGTGTGGGACTTAGAAATTCATGCAAATAGAACATTTGAGGGACTTAGCAGTTCCTTTGTGAGTACACTCTGTTGGGTACTATACTATCAACATATTGGTATCATACATTTAAGTACTTACAAGAATAATAACAGGGGAGTTCCCTGATGGTGTAGTGGCTTAGGGCTTCGGCACTGACGCTGTCGGTGCTGCGGCCTGGGTTCGATTCCCAGTCAGGGAGCTACCCACATACCAAAAAGCAAAAAAAAAAAAAAAATAATAATAATAATAACAACAACTGCCACTTTGTATTTGAACACATTACCTTCCAACTGGTATATATGTACTAACTCTATGACTTTTTGCATTGAGTAATGAAGTTAAAGTACTAAAGTTTGGGAATTACAAAGACTTGGGTCCAAATCTTGGTGCTTGTAGGTTCAAGTTTTAAAGTCTATGTAATACGCACTTCAGCATATTCATCCTTAGTTTCTTCATGTATAAATAAGATCAATATGCTTTCCTGAAACATAGTTTTTCTCAAGTGAATATGATTTTGTCTCACGAATGATATTTGGCAATATCAAGAGACATTTTTAGTTGTTACCACTGGTAGGTGTTACTGGCATCTAGCAGGAAAAAGCCAGGGATGTTGCTAAACACCTTGCAGTACACAGAAGAGTCTCCCACAACTAAGAATTGTCTGGCCCCCAAAATCAATGCTGAGGAGGAGAGAACCCGCTTTTAAGTAATGCCATTTAGAGTTATAAAACATGTAAAAGGTCAACCATGCTAAGTAACCCTTAGCATGGACCTGACTACAAGTAATGAAAACTCCAACTTAACCTGGCTTAAAAGAATAAGAAAAATTATTAGTTGACATAAGAGGAATCTGTGCTGAGGATAGAGGTTTAGGGGTCTTATCACACACCCACATTTGCTAACTCTCCCCCAAGTCTATGGCCATACCACTCTGAACCCACCCTATCTCATTTAACTCTCCCTCACTGTACAGTGTTCATTTTATTCTAAAGCTGGTCCCCTGCACCAGGCAGATCGCAGTGACTTTAAAGCTTCATATCTAGTAAAAGAAAAGAAAAGAAAAGAAAAGAAAAGAAAAGAAAAGAAAAGAAAAGAAAAGAAAAGAAAGATATAGCCTTAATAGTTCTTCTTTAAGTACAAGAATATTCTGTCCCAGTTGTGCCCAGCAAATCTGTCCTCAACATTCAGTGACCCATCTAAGCCTAGTCTGAGCTGTTTCTGAACATATCTCTGCGTGATCAAAAAATTAAATGTGATTTGCTTAGGATGACCAGATAGGGCAAAATGGAAAGTGGGTGTGGAATGAGAAGGACAACCACAATATCCAGAACTGCTCATTATTATCATCACCATTTTCCATCCTTCTTTATTTATAGACATGGACACCTTAAAACACTAATCATAAGTTTAAGAAATAGTATCAGAAAATTGTAGAAAAATGATCACTGATATCATGAGATTGCATGGGGTTTTTTCCCTAGAGCAATAAGTATTAAGTAAAAGAGGATATGAGTTAGAAAATAAATTGGTATGACAAAAAACAAAGTTTGAAAGAATGAGGAAGAAAATAAAACTTGGAAAAGTAATTTCATCAGATCAAAGATTCCATTGAAAACTATAACTTGAAGAAGAGAAATTAAAAAGGAAACCAAAGAGGAACCAGGGAGAATTATAAATTCATTTGTTTCTGAAAGAACAGTCTCCACCTACATATTAAGACCAAATGTGAGATATGATGTGAGGTACTTTTGCTGAAGGTGGAGGTTTATAAAGACCAGAGATGCAGAGCTGGAATTTGATTCTTACATTATAAGCCTAATTGAAAACCCAAAATGAAATCAATTAAACACTTCCCATGATTGGTCAGCACAGAATGTTCTTATGACTCAATACAGAGGAAGGATACAAGAAAAGAAAATTTATAAATGTCAAAGATTTGGTCTTAGAAAAACCCCTCTTTGATTTTTAAGCAAAACATTTCAGGATGGTCATAAGGAACTATTTATTTGGGGAAGCAATACATTTGGAAGATAGTTTCTCTCATTTATTTTTTCATTCTTCCCATTTCATTATATTCTTTTAACCTACAGTTTCCTTCACTTCATGGATACGTTTACTCATGAATATGAGGACCCTGGAGAGTTTTCTGCTTCTATCTTTCCCCACTAACATTTCATCTAATGCCATTAATGTTATATATAACAAAACACATAAGCCTATGTTTTGATGAATTTGCAGAATGTGAGTATAGTATTGTTGAAGTAAAATGTTGTGGAAAATCATGATGATGTTTAGCATATTTGACCAAAAAATCTGAAATACCATTGGACTCTGCATTTTAGAAAATAATAGAAGTCTGTCCAATCTAAATTAAATTCCTGTTATAGTAAAACACCAATAATTCACTACGAAAGGGAAGAAATATAATCTGAAACTGTTAATTAGGTATAGTTTAGAAATAATAAAGACTATTATTTCAGCAACCATTTGTGTGTTACTGTGTCAAATATTACTTCTTGACTTGGTGGGTAAGCTGATAAATATATTGATGCCACACCGGTAAAGCTCATGATTTAATGTATAATAAATCCTCAAGGAGAGCCACCAAAAAGAAAGAGAAGCAAGTGTCTATATGTACATATTATCTAAAGAGAATGGTAATAATGACTCAAGCCCCGTTCCTCCCCATTCTATATCCATCCCACGCACAGAGTGACCATGTTCTTGATTACTATTCCATACCTCTTATACCACTTTTGCATGTTTGAACATTTATAGTTTGTCCTGCTGATACACAGTATTCCTATATAATTATAAATATAATTATAATTATAAATATAAATATAATTAAGTTCACATATTCATTGTTCTGTAAGTGGACATTTGTATTATTTCTGTCTTTACTATTGCAAGAAATGTAGCCATGAATACTCTTAACACTTTATCCACAGTACTAAGAGTTTCTCTGCAATTGAATTCCTACAGATGAAATTATCAGGTTGTAAAGTATGGACATAATCTAATTCACAAGGTAATGAAAAACTGTTTCACAAAGAGATGTATAACAATTTACCTCTCACTAGCAGGCAAAGTTATAAATTTTGTTTTATAAACCTTAAGAACTTCATTTATAGTGTTTTTGGGGGGTTTGCCAATACAGATTTAAAATATTATTATTTTGTTTTTAATTTGTATTTCTCTGAATAACAGTAATACTGAATGTGCTTTGATAGATTTATTAACTACCTTTATTTCCTCTTTTGGGAAATATGTATTTATTCCTTCCGCACATTTTAAAGGGTAATGCTGGAGATTTTAGTTTGTGTATAGATTTTTCACATGTCCTTGATACTAATCCTTTGTTAAATTATATGTGTTACATATATCTTCAAGTGTATGTTATGGCTTATCATTGTACTTTATGAAAGGTTTAGATTTCTAAAACACTCAATTTTATAGAAGTCAAATTTCTCAATGTTGTTCAATATGGCTTGCATATTTTTCTTTGTTTATTGCTAATGCATTGCTTAGTTTCCTTATAAAGCGTCTTCCATTATTTACGTAAAAAATGTAAAAAGTTTGTTTTTGCACACAAATTTTTATTCCAACTGAATTGAGATTACAATAGTAACAAATTTCATACATTTTCAAATGGATAATCAATTGTTCCCAAAGAATTATTAATAATCCATTCTTTTCCCCACTGATCTGCAAATACATCTCTATCACATATAGTTTTCATATTTATGTGGATTTGTTTGTAGATGTCTATTATTTTTTATTGGAATTTTTAAAAATAACTCAATGCTAATTCCACATTGTCTTAATTGCTAAAGTTATATGACAATTGTTGCTAAGACCATAAATTGTTCATTTTTTAAATGTTTTGGTTCTTCCTGATTCTTTCTGTTACATATTAATTGTATAAATTTCAAGTTTTATAATGAAACTCATTATAATTTTTTTAAATAACAATATATAGATCAAATTTAGAAGAAGGTATCAAGGAATACAACTAACACAAAATTCAAATGTTCCTTGGAGAAAATAATAATCATGGGAGAAAATGTTGATTCTTCCCCATAAGACAGTAGATGATATACAGAAACATACAGAGATATAACTGGTTTATAAATAAGATCACTTTGACATACAAGAGCTGTCCAAAAAAAAAAAATCCAGCCATAAATTCCTCTGTTTTTCATGTTATATGGCTGGATACTTTCTGGACAGCCCTCATATATTCTCTCAAGCTATTCTTCATGTCTCAAAACCTCTTTCATATCTCTATTAACATTGTCTTTGTGTAATTTAGTCAGTTCTCCTTTCAACTTCACCAGTTCTCTGTTTTCATTGTGTCTAATATGATATTGATTGGATTATTAATTTCACAATTATTTTTCATTTTCTTAAGTTTCATTTGTTTCTTTTCCTAATTTGTCTGGCCACCTTTCATCGTCTCCTATTCCTAAGAATTCCTTGGATTCACACACACATACACAGGTGTTCTATTCCTGACATCACTCAAAAATCTAAAAACACAGCAAGTCTGATTTTGTTTCCCATTACTTATGCTTGGCCTTTTTGTCTCATTATAGTGCATTTTTATTCTCATATATATTCTGATGTTGTGAGTTCATGTTAATGAAATTTTTCGTAAAATTATTTGTATTCTGTATTTCTTTAGAGGCAAACTATGATTACTTCTGCTAGTTGTCTATAAACACTAACAATCAAGAGCTAATTTAAAAATAATTTACAGCTTAAGATTGTTTGGTACCAAAAGTATGATAAATTCAGGTCACAAATCCAATCCATATATCAACTTGAGCTTTTGAATTCTCAGGAGACTCAATTTATGGACACACTTTCCATAGCCCCAGGGCTAAATTCAAGAAGGAAATGTATGCTTAATTTATCCCTTTGTGTAGAGTTTCTTTTCCTGAATTCTCTCATTCAATAAGCATGTCACTCTCCAGAATTTTAAATAGGCATCTCCTATGAGTCATCCCATCTTAAGTCTTGATTTTGTCTCCTTTTCCCTGCACCATGTGTACCTATTCAAAAAATAGAACCTTAAAATCTCCACAAAAGCAACTAACAAGGTACAAGTTATTCACCTCTCTCTAGGTTCCTACTTTGTTTTGCTTCAGTCAATATCCATTAGTTTCCTACAAGATACACACACACACACACATACACATACACATGCATGCACACACACACACCCCACATATACACATATGAGGTCTGACAATTTCACGACCTCACCCTAGAAAAATTACTACATACCTTATTGTTGAATATCACTATGGCCACTTTTGAAGTATTCCCTTTGGAAAGCTGTACACCGTCGCCAGCACCTAGTCTACCCTTCAAAGCAATTATGGAACGTTTTTTCTGGAGTGGCCATCAGAGCTGTCATCATGCTGACAATCTGACAATTAAGTTCATGAACTTATCACCATGCACTTATACAACAACTGTACAAACAACTCAGTGAGGTGTTATAACTTTCCCAATAGAAAATATCTTAATGTAAATAAGAAAAAATGCTGGTTAAATATCACACACACATTTATATATATATATATAAAATATATATATACACACACACACACACATATGTGTGTATAGATATATATGTTTACATTAAGATATTTTTTTTCAGGATATCTGGTCTTTTCTCCTGACAGAGAGAAACTCATAAACAAAATTTAAATATATATTTCTAAATTGTTATTTTTGAGTAATTTTCAGAATTAAGAGTCATTAAACCATAGACTATTAGATAAATGTAAAGGTCAAATGAAAATGCACTGTATGTTATACTCACTTCTTATAGTTATAACAAAGTGAACTACCATTACCTTCATAAAACAGTGTCTCATGTTGTTACTCTTAGTACATTTGATTTAATAGAAAACCCTCTACTGAGTACATATTTGACAGAATATAACCACATTAGTTATTTCAAGAAAGATTCAGAAAATATACTCTAAATACTTCCTAAGACTTGGATTTGAGGTAATTTTCATAACCTATAATTCAAGAAAATGGCATTAATGAAACCTCATTAATCTGAGGTCCTTTCAAAATGTTTATGAACTAAGGCTTTTGGTCAGGATCAGGAATTCTTTCTACTATTGTCAACATTAATGCATTGTATTGATACTTCCATGAACTTTCAAATTGGAATACAGAAATTACTCATCCAGTGTGTTTATATCATTGTTTTAAGAAAGGTTTGCTAGATATAAGCCTAACCTACAGTCTTTAAAAGTTATAAATTATGCAATGTATTATAAAAAAAACTATGAATCCTCTCATGATATTTGAGTTTAGAATAGATAATAAATTATATGCAATATTTTGGTTAATCTAACCCCAGAGAAAGAAATCTGAATTCAGACCCTGACTTTCAATATTATGGTTTGTTTGTTTTGACTCACTTTTTGTTTCTTTGTTATTGTTTGTTTCTTTAGGTATGCCTACATCTAGTGATAAAGTCACTTAAAAGGTTAGAATACATTATATTTTCCTTTACATCTTTATATTAGGGTGAATTTTAAATTTTTATACTTAGGCAAAATTGAGAAAAATCTCCTTAATATTGCTAAAATAAACATATATTCTCCTTTAACATTCCTGTTATATTATTTGGATTTTTTATACATATTCCTAATAGGATAATTAAATTCCAAAGAATTACAAAATAAATAATGTTTGGGTAGTATACAGTGACATTTTTCACATAGAACCTAACACCATAGAATACTGTAAAAAGACTGATAGGGAGATCTTTAATAAGCATAAAACAATTCTTTTACAGATAATGGGAACTATTTAAAATAAAATATGAGAAGTGGAATTCATAAATGGTAAATTCAATATATACGAAGTATTTTTATATATACAGGTACATATACACACACATAAACACACACACACACACATATAAAATAATGTGAAAAATGAAAAGCGATTTCAAGTTCTAGTCCTCTGAAATCCAGTGGGATTCCAGGTCTGGGTCTAAAAATATAGAAGAAGAATCGGGATTATCTCAATTAACAGAAAAGTAAGAAAGACAAGGTCTATTCAAAATAACTTAAGAATCAACTACAGGAGCATTTACTAACCAAATCTGGGGTGACAAGCATAGTGGTACTCACCAAGCAATGAATTCAGCCAATAAGCAACACATTGATTAGGTTTTGAGGTTGCCAGGAAACCAAAATATTTTGAAAACTTAAAGGAAAATATTCAAGCATCTATTCTGCTTTTCCTCTACAGGAATTATAACTATGTGTAAAAAGATGGTTTATGAGAATAAGTTTTACTTCCTCGAAGATTTTCAGCTGATAGGTAAAAGAATGATAACCCTAGAATATCTCCACTTTGAAAACCCTAATGAAATAATGAATCACAATAATGATCAATAAATTATTGATTAGAAGACCTTGATTACAAGAAACTAATGAAAGGAATTTATGAAGCAAATATAGAAATCTGAATACTGATTGGATATTTGATTATGTAAAGTAATTAGTAATATTTTTTTAGTGCTGATAATAGGAATGTGATTGGTTAAACAAAAAGTCCTTAACCTTTAAGAATACTCAAACATTTACAAATAAAATAATATGACGGTGAGGTTTGTTTTTAAATAATTCAAGAGAGTATAAAGAGATTAGGCAAATGCATGAAACAAAATTAACATTTTGGTGATAATTACTGAGGGTGGGAATGTGTATTTAGGGGCTTATTATACAGTTCTTTTTATTTTATAAAATGTATGTGAAGTATCCTGTAATAAAGGTAAAGTTATTTTAAATCAGTGGTTGTCAACCTTCCTAATGCCGTGACCCTTTAATACAGTTCCTCATGCTGTGGTGACCCCCATAAAATTATTTTCGTGGCTACTTCATAACTGTCATTTTGCTCCTGTTATGAATCATCATGTAAATATCTGATATGTGTTTTCCGATGGTCTTATGCGACCCCTGTGAGAGGGTCGTTCGACCCCCAAAGGGGTTGTGACCCACAGGTTGAGAACCGCTGTTTTAAATGCAATGCAATATAATCCCTTTCAGGGATATTTATATCCTAAATGACAATTTATTAGTAGTGAAAACAAGTAATAATGTGCAATACTTTACTATCCAATTCTGTACTTAATTTACAGTCTTTTTTAATGTCAAAATTGGTTTTGATAATTTTTAGCTCTGTAATTTGTATTGATAGTCATATATGTCATCTTATTTATTGCTCAAAACCCTCCATCAATTTAATATTTAAACATCAGTAGATGTTTAGTTTTTTAGTATCTACAAATTTGGTGAACAGCCACCCAATTAATCATTCATGAACTAACAAACTTTTCTGTAGAGGGACAGATAATTATATTTTAGGTTGCATGGCAATGTAATCTCTGTCACAACTACTCAATCCTTCTAATGTAGCACAAAAGCTGCCATAGATGATATGCAAATAAATGGGTATGATCATGTTCCAATAAAACTTGATTTACAAAATCAAGGAATGTGTTGAATTTGGCCTACACAGTGTAGTTTACCAACCCCTGAAAATTATTACTTTAAATCAGTATAGGGTTGAAAAAAGAATAGGAAAAAGATAAGAAGAGGAATTTAAATTGATTTTCATATATGTGAAAATCTAATAAATGGCATAGGTGGTATTTTAATTCAGTGAGAAAGTATGATGAATTTCATTTTTATCAATAATGGTAATTAGGTACTGGTACCTTATATCTATTAACAAAAAGATAATTTAGACTCTTAACCACAGTATTTACAACATTGGTTGAATATTTAAATTGGTTAAATGTATAGATTGATTAAATATTTAAATATGCAAAATAAAGCCATAATATTCCTAAAAAAAAACCCTGCATACTGTAATTATGTGCATTTGATTATTTGAGAAGAGCTCCTAACCAGCACAGAAAATTTAGAGGAAAAGTAAATAGTTGACTACATAAAAATGAAAACTTATGCACTAAAATATTTCATAAACATTAGTAGACAAATGATACACTTGGACTAATGATTTTAGTAGAATAGCCATCATGATACCTTACCAAGTTGTTTGTACAGATCTGCCAATGTAAGCACATGTTGACAAGTTTACCAATTTAATTGTCAGATTTGGGTATGAGGTCAGTTCTGATGGCCATTCCAGAAAAAGAGTCCCAAAACTGCTTTGAGGGGTGACTAGACATGGGCGTCAGTACATAGCTTCCTAAGGGGAGTACTTCAAAGGTGACTATAGTGATATTCAGCAATGAGGTATGTAGCACTTTTTCTAGGATGAGTTTGCAAACTTAATTGTTTGACCACATACACTGGAGATATACTAGTTGACATGGCAGGATTGCTATAAGTTATTTTTAAATAATAAATGTGTACACTCTGGGCCCAGATTTATAAAAGCTAACAGTGATAACATATATGAGGGCTGTCTGGAAAGTATCCAGCCATGTAATAAAAAAATAGAGGCATTTATGGCTGGATTTTTTCCAGACAGCCCTCATATGTATTAGTTTAAAATTTTGGTATGTTTGATAGATATGAAAAACATTTACATGGCAGAACACACAAAAAAATACATGTACAGACTATAAAAAGATAATTAACTATAAATATATCAACCTTATGTATACATCATATATATGATATGTGGGCATAATAAGACATTAAATTATAAATATAAGCATATTGCCATGATCATCTGTGGTAGAGATAGAGTCTGTTTGGATAAAGAGGAGTAGAACCAAGCAAAGAAGAAAAAGAAAATAAAGGATATTACCTTACATGAAAAAGGGCTTGTCCAATGACATATGATATTATCACTGGTGTGTGTGTGTGTATGTGTGTGTGAAAATGATGCAGGAATAATCACCAAAATACTAATGGCTATTTCAAAAGGGTTAGTGAAGATACTTCATGATACAAAATAATATGTTATTTTCATGTTAGGTTTTTAACCTCAAATTGTATTAGTTTCCTTCCTAAACAATTTAAAAAATTACCTTCATTACCTCAATAATTTTCACAATCAAGAACAAGATACTTTGAGAACTGGAAGCAATGAAGACACCAATATTTATGTGACATTAGAATCTTTGCAGTCTCTAAAAAAGCAACTAAGGCCACAGCTACTACTTAGAGTAATGTGTTATGCTATTTCGTTTCACAATTTTTATTTATTTATTTTTACATTCTACCTAAATAGATTTTGAGGCTCATTTGCAATAATGTTAGTTAATTTACAAGAAAAATTGTTACCTTCTCCTTTTGAAAAATAGTACATTTTTAAAATATATCATTTTAGTACTTTAAAATGCTTCTGAAACAAAAAGGTCAACAAATCAATCCATATACTAACCTATAATTAATAGATGATGCATACAGCTGACTGCCCTTACATCACTTCAACAAAATCTATCACATATCCTTCATTCTTTAAGAACATTTGAATCATGAGCAGATAGAAGCCAAAAACTTAATTATTTACAATAAGCTTATTTCTCCAGAGTTGCATCATATATTCCAACTAACATAGTAGGTATCTTCTTTATTTCCTCTTGCAAAATATGTTTAGAAGGACATTTATTCCCTATTGCGTGTATAACCAAAAAACTAATAGGAAACTGATGCAATCCTTCAAAATACTAGATTTAGTGGCTACTAGATATGAAAATCAACAAAAAAAATAAGTTGTTAAAGGGAAATTTGTCTTAAATATTGACAACAGATGAGAGTGGAAGGACTATTTACAAAACTAAGGGACACGCTTACAAATTAAAAACAGGTTCATTTTTAAAAAGTACAAAAGATAAGAAACACTGCTAGCAACTCATACAATAGGGAGGATGATATATTTTGGAGATGAGGATAAGACAAATGATGTCAAGTATAACAAATGGAGGTGAAATTCTCAATGGAGGCTAAGTGGAAATAATATGCTATCAGATTTAAAGTACTGAAGAGATGAGACAGTTGGGGAGGAGTGATAAAGGGGGAAAGGGAAATCATTGGGTACTCTGAAAATTGTAAATAATTCCCCAAACTACTATGGCTGTTGAAACCTAAAGACAGCCTGCATGTATAGAAAATAAGAGAACATCTTTATTTATACTCGAACAAATGCAATCCAATAGGCATTTGGGAAGGTCTATTTGGCTACAGTTGGCCCACAGACATTTTTTTTAATTGATAGTCTTTCATCCATTTCTTGTGGTCATGAGATCTCCTTAAATCTACAACACAGAAAGACATATTCTCAGAGTAGAAAGTTCTAGTTTAAATAATGGAGCTAACTAGAGTGGAATGATTAGCAAAATAAACACAGATTTTTGAGAACTTTGCCACTGTATTGCCCTGCTTCACACTGTTAATCATGAACATTAAATCCTATTAAAAGAAAAATGCCAGTCTACGGCCATACCACCCTGAACACGCCCGATCTCGTCTGATCTCGGAAGAAAAATGACTCCAAAAAAGTTCTACTAAAACAATAAAAAGGTAAGTGATTTCCCCCCAGTAATATTTCTATAATGCAGATTTTGGGAAATAATTTAACCTTAAAATAAGACTGGCCCTATAACAGACAGGACCAGATAGGTGGCAATACTTTGCAGACCTAAGGCAAGGCACTCCAAAAGACTATAGTAACTAACTGAATCAGTGGATGTATGTCAGTATCCAATATATGATGCTATTTCTCTAATAGCCAGGAGTCACAGATCCAGAAATCAAAGGGTGGAAATGGGAGTAGCATCACTGACTATCACACTGAGTGACCCATTGGCAAAATTTTTATTCTTGTTCCCATGATTTTATGCTCTGTTTGTCTAAAGATCTTAGTTCCAAAGAAGAGAATGCACCCACTAGGAGAGAGAACAGACTGCCACCTGGCTATTTTGGGCTCCTCAAGCTTCTGAATCAATAAGCAAGGAAGAAAGTTCCAGTGTTGGCTGGATCCTGACTACAAGGCAAAACTGGAGTCCTAGTTCACAATAGGGTAAGGAAGAGATCCCTTAAGGTGTCTTTTAGTATTACCATGTCAATGGAAAACTTCCACAACCCAATCCAGGCAAGACTACTAACAGCCCAGGCCCTGCAAGAATAAATCACCCTACCAGGTAAAGAAACAAAACCAGCTGAGGTGCTTGCTAAAGGCAAAGGGAATACAGAAGCAGTAGTAGAAGAAAGGAGTTACAAAAATCAGGTTACAACAATATGACTAATTATAGAAATAGGGACTGCAATTATGAGTATTTCCTCCTTATTTTCTTATGAATGTGTGTATATACACATATATTAAAGAAACACCTTTGGTTTTTCTTTCCTCTATTTAAATTAGTGAACTGAGAAGAGCAGACATCCTCTTCAACGTGAGTAGACAGACATCACTTGATCTGCTGAAAGCACAAAAATACAAAGATATGGAGGAAAGGCAAATTCCATCTCACTGCTTAAACTGAGACACTCATCTTCACCTACCCTCAGATATTGGTACTCCTGGTTCTTGTTCAGAATCAGATTGGGCTTCCCCCATTAGCCCCCAATTCCCAAACTGTTGGACTCAGAATGAGTAACACTAGCAGCTTTCCTGGTTCTCCAGCTCACACTTGACAGATGGTGGGAATTTTTTCCTTCCATAACCACATGAATCAATTCCTATAATAAATATCCTCTTATACATATCTCTATACTATATCCTATTATGTTGTTTCTATGGAGAACCTGACTAATACACAATTGGATCTTAAAACAAAACTAGACCCAAGACCGATCAAAACTAAGAGCCTTCATTGTAATGTGTCATGATATCCAGCAGACTAGAAAGTGTTTCTAACTGCAAACAATTAATCACTTTTGAAAATGTAAGGAGCACAAAAATTACCTGAGATTTACCTAAACAGAATCTCAACATAGCTATCTGAATCATTTGAAGGCCGGCATCCAGGAAGACTCTCCTAATATGAAAAGGGGTGCTAGAGCTCATATGTGCCTGTGTCAGGAAGGTAGAGAATACAAGAAATTACGTTCCATGAGAATGTTTTACAACCATATCATTATGGTGAATAGTTATCCTCTTCCAATTTAGATGATACTCATCTAGCTCTGGAGACCAAATACAGTAGATTGTCTTTAACTGGAACTCAAGAAACAGACATTCTCAAGTAAATAGCCAAAATAATTTTTGCCGGTTGCTTGAGAATGTCAGTTGTTTGAGCTCTGGTTAATAGAGAGTCTACTTACATTTATCCAGCATGTACCAATCCTCGACTAACCAGATGTACCATTTTAAATGAGACAGAAAACAACAATCGTGTACCATTTAAAATGCTATGTACTCATATGTTCAGCCTACTAACACCCTGAATTTAGCCCAGTGAGACCAGGCTGCCCATATGTACCATTTGAAATGGGACAGCACCATTGTTTCCTGCCCCATTTAAAACAGTATGTCACCATGGGTGCTGATTAATTGAGAGTCTACTGTATACTGATTACAACTTCAACCAGAAATGCATTATCTTGTGGGCCAACCTGATGACAAAATAACTTCCAAAACAGCTCTTCTTAATGTGATGAATGCATTTCAGAACCCAGTGCTATAGGGTCCACTCATGTTATGGAGCTTTAGAGCTGAACATTTTCCCACATCCATGTGAAGCACTCCCAGACTTTTAACAACCGTTCTGTAGATGTCTGAGTAAATAACTTTTGTTATTTACAAGTATACATACATACAAGTATATCGGGCTAATAGAAAGAAGTCACTTCATTTTACCTGGAAACAATAAAAACTTTAAAATGATACAAATTGATGGTGTAGTGGCTAGGCTTCAGCACTCATTGCCACAGCCTGGGTTTGATACCCGCAAAGGGAATCAGCCAAATAAGTAAGTAAATAATAAATAAATAAATAAATAAATAAGTAGTAGTTCTAAAATATTAAAATATTAAAAATATGTGCTTTTCCATCTGGCTTCAGAGAATGAAGTAGTGTCAATCACCCACATTTAAATACCTCTGAGGCAGACAAAAGGGAGTTATAATCTCAATTTAGATGTCTTCCTTTTCTCCTGTTTTAGAGAGAAGACTTGGAATTGATCAAAGGTGAAAGCACTTCAATGTGAAGGACACTCCACACTGATATACTGAATTTGAATTCAAATAAAAGTTAAGTATCTGGAAAAATCAAAGAAGAATTTAGATACTGTTTGCAGTGTTTATTGGAATACAGAGACTATGCACCTCACATTTTAATTAAGAAACAATGAAGGACAAAGTCCTACATAGAAAAAAATAACTACACTATCAGGGTGTGATTTTAAAAAGTCTTAATAGTGCTGACAAAACACTTTGCCATTCATTGTACCACCTGGCAGGATCACCTTTGGAGAAGGAAGTGTGCTGATTTCCAAAGGTTTTTACCATGAAATGATCATCAAATATGGGCATTTACTCTGAGAAATGTGCATATTTTTCTAGATAAGTGTTTATAAATAGTCATTCTCCTAAAGGAAAGATGACAAGGAGCAAAAACTGCTGTGTGTTGCAGCCCTTTTAAAAAAGAAAACACTTTAGCTGGGTTTAGCAGTGTTCAGAGAACACTGTCTTGCTGCCCTTGCACTGAAGACCATCCTGTTTAATGGAAAATATGTACTAAAAGAGAAAACTGATCAAATGGACTGCAATAATTTGTGCATTTTTTAAATAAGCAGAAAAAAATGTATTTATTCCATGGCCCTCGAATATTAATTTGATTATTCAGGGTAAAAAAAAGGAGAGCGTGCAATGCTAGTTTGTAGAAAAGTTTTTTTCCAAGAAGGAGCCATTTTGAGGCAACCATTAATTATATTAAATTTCTCATTATAATATAATCACATTATGTATAAATCAGAACTTATCATCAAATATCACTACCCATATCCACATTGAAAAGATTAGAAGAAGTTAACTAAAATAATTAAAGTAAATTAACTGCAAATTAATTAAACAACTATATTCCACTTGTAGACATCATCATTAGCCTTTGATGGCTACATTCAGTCTTAAACTATTGCTAATTTTTAAATCTGGATTTTCATTTCTTTCTTCTTTTTTTCTAGGAGATCTAAAAGGATCTCCCAATAATTAAGTCATACACTGGAATTTGACAGTAATACAAGAGTACCAGGGTTCGAAAAAATAGCTGACGTACTTAGAATCTATAAAAGCACATTTTGAGCTATTTCAGCATGAGAGATGGGGGCTGTTTTACCAAATTCTTTTTTTTTCTTCCCTCTCAGTTAAGGAACAGAAAATGTATACATTTTAAGTGATATTGTATATCTACTTGTCTCTAGGGAGCACTGTGAAAATTAATGTGATTATGCTTACAAACCACACTGAGCCCTCAAATAGAAGCTGGCCTATTTATAACCAGAATTCTAGTAAGTATCTATGTATTATGTCAGTTTTTTCATATTGATTTGATTTACAAGTGTGGACTGTATGTGAGGTGTCTGATTTACTGTTTAATCATTTTCCTACCAGTCCTCCCTCCCCGCTCTACCTTAATCCTTATCACCTTCACTGTGTGCCTTTAATCTCTCAGAATTTCGGCTATGATTTGTGTGAGCTACAACTGGAATTCTTACTATGTAACTTTCATTTCAATCAACTCAGTCGCTTTTGGTGACATTTCAAATCAACTAAGCCCTTTTAACCACCAAACTTCTATCAACTTCTTTCTCTACTTTTTAACAGAAACTTGGCATTTCCTAAACATCAACAGCCATTTTGCCCAAGTGCTCATTATGAAAAGGCCATATTGTCTCCCCTAGCTAATGATTAATGTGAGAGAAGGTAGTGAGGGCATGGTCTTTGCTAGCCAGACCACCACTACGAAGAACAAGAGAGGTCAATCATCTTATATTCTAATCCCGACTGTTTTCTAAGCGATTTGTGTTTCTAGACAAGTAATTTACCTACTTAATTATGAGCCTCCTCATCTATAAATTATGGGCATTGGACTGTACTACCTTTAAATTCTCTTCCAATCCTATTAATCTATGGTTTTATTAATATACTACTCTTTCCAAATCCTGAAAACTAGGATCCATTTTCTCCCTTCTTAACAACTTTACGAACTCATACACGTTTCCTTTCCATTCCTCATTTCCAAACATCTATATTAACTTTAATAACCACATTGAGCAGCTCCAAGCATCTTGGTTTTAAAGAAACTTCTTTCCTTCAAGCCATTTATGATAATATTCACTTCACATCAGTCATGTACCTGTATGCCTGGCATAACCATGTTTTGTAACTTGTCATTTTATACCATATTCCAATCCAAAGGTTTCAACCATCTTTCACCCCAGATTTCAGAAAGTAACACATTTTTCTGTTTATCTTTATCAGAAATTTCAAACTAAAGTTCCTTTTAATTCTCTCAACCCATTGGCTCATTTTTAGCTTCCCTTACTTTACCTAAAAGGCATGGTCATTCATTCCCATGTAATCCTTACTCTTCTCCATAATTACATTCTGTGATATTATCAACACTAGTCACCATTCAACACTAGTCTCTATACATATTCATCCATTTTTCCATTGCCTTCCCTTGCATGCAGAGCATAGATGGAAAAAGCATCAATACCATGCATATATTGCACAAACAAAAAAAATGTATGTGTCTGGTAGCAAACAGAATCTTAGTATTGTCTTAAAATGTATTTTCTAATGCAGATAGAATGACCCTGTTGTACCTAGAAGTTCCTAATTTAATAAATTCTATTTACTTTTTTAAAGATGAACCAGCTTCTTCCTGAAATAACCTTATTTCCACAAACTATAGAACTTCTGCAAAACTCCTCCCTCATATTATTTTGACATGTTGCTTTATTTTTCACTAGAGCTTATCTCACTTTCACTAGAATTTATCTCACCTTAAATGGTATCCTTATCTTGTTGAAGGGCAGTTTCCAAGACAAACTAAGAAAGAGGCATGAGCAGGTCAGCTTTTAGTAAGGCCCTTGCTCTAGTTCTATCGTAAAACTGAGATCCAGCTCCTTACTGCTGTTAAGTATGGTCCTCATGCCACAGCATTTCATCACCTAGAAGCTCATTTGAAAAGCAGAATTTCAAGCCCTATCCCAGATACTTATTAGGTCAAATCTTCATTTTAACAAAAACTCCCAGGTATTTTCTGTGTATATTAATGTTTAAGATTCACTGATTTAGTTCCTCCCACTTCTCTGGAGGTAAAATGGAAAAAAAAATCTGCAAGTCTGCCATCTACTTTTCCCTCTTTTGTCTTTTCTCAACCTCTCTTCAACTTCCACTCTAATAAATTTATTGGCTTAGTTTTACTTCTACAATATAAAATTTCATTGTTTTACATTTTTGATAAAATAGCTGCTTCTGATCAGTACGGCATACTCAATAATTTCAACAGTAATAATGAGCAAATTTTTAACCACCCATTCATGCATTGATCTTATATAGATGACTATCACCCATCTGTAATATATGTTGGCAACTATCTCTTAATTTATAAATCTTAGACAGCAAAATCAGATAATTTTAGAATTGCCAGGGCTTTTCTAAAAAAAAAAAAAAAAGGAGATCATTAATCTAATTCCCCTCTAAAGTATGCTCTTGATAAATATTTACTGAATAAAAACAATACAAAAAGAAAATTGATTTCACAGAGAATAAATGATTCTCTCTCAATCACAGAATCCAGCCTCTGATTTCAGTTCCCTGTGCTCTTAATTGTCTGGTTCAGTCCTTGTTCGCCTCCACGTCCTGGTAGCATTGGACCTTAAGCTCAGCAGCAAAAGAGAAACACCTGGGAGCTTTCCAATACTGACTCCTGAGCCTCAGCCCTACAACTCAGATTTGATATGGGGTGTGGCCTGTGCAGTGGGGTTCCTAAAGGCTCCCCAGGTAAATACTAGTACACAAGCCAGTGTACTAGTATTTGACTAGTGTACTGTATTTGACACCACTGCTGTATACAGTGTTCACATCTAACATGCAGAAAAATCACTTCACAGAAACATCACTGCATTTAAAAATGCAGAATCTGATAAAGCTCATAGGTGAATCTACTCCTGATGGTTTTAGGGCCACACTTTAATGAGGAGGTACTACAACATTTAACAATGTTAATCATCTAACTCTAAGGGGAAGTGTTTCTGAAGGTAAACTATTCAGTCCCTCCTGATATCACTCAGATTCCTTCCCTTCATTTTTCATAGATTTCTCTTGCTTTACACATTTCTTAAACATATTAATCAATTAAGTGTAAATCTTTAGCTTAAGACTTTTTTCAAATAAAACATTTACATATACTATGCCCTTAAAAGGAGAAGGAAATCTTGCCATTTGTACAACATTGATGGAATTGAGGACATTACACTGAAAGAAATAAGTCAATCAGAGAAAGACAAATACTGTGTGATTTCACCTATATCTAGAATGTGAAAAATATGTTTTGATAACCAAACTCATAGAAAAAGATCAGATTTGTGTTTACCAAAGGCAGAGAATAGGGGGTGAAGGAATTGGATAAAAGTAGCCAAAAGTTGCAAACTTCCAGTTAAAAGATAGAAGTACTGGAGATGCAATGTAAAACATGGTAACTAATTACACTGCTATATACTAAGAGTCCTCATCACAAGAGAAACAAACCTTTTTGTTGTTGTTGTTGCTGTAGTATCTGTATGAAATGATGTTGTAGCCATATGAAATGTTAATTAAACTTATTGTGTTAATCATTTTACAATACATGTAAGTCAAGTCATTATGCTTTAAACTTATACAGTGCTGTATGTTACTCTTTCAAAACTGGAATAAAGAAAAGAAAAAAAAGAAAAAATTATGACTATCCCCACGCATAGAATTCTGCTAATTTTTCCCCTAGCCTCTACAATTGCCGAGGAAATCAATAATACAGGGAATGAGGTCAGAGAAATCAGTTAGAAAATAATTATAATTAACACACATTTGAGATATTGATTTCCTGAAAAATTATAGAGGTCTTCCTGAAGCTCATCCACAAATCCCAGTGAAAGTATGCTTGTATTCAAGGAACATCCGATGAGTATCATATAAAAATAGAATAACATGTCAGTAGTCAGAATGATGAAGAGATTGAGGATATAATTTTTTCAAGCTGGATCTATAAGATGAGTATATAACATGTAAGAAATGTGTAGCTTTATTAATTCTAACTATCTATTTGTGAGGGAAGTCTGAGCATTAGATGGAATCAAATAATTAAAACATAATCTCTACTCCTGAGAAGTATTTGATTAAGAGCTAGGTGAAATTTGCAGTCCAGTGCTATTAAGTGTCTGGTTGAAGTACACAGACACGCCTGCATCAGAAAGAAGGCACTTAAAGTGTAATCTTAAGGAAGGGCAGAATTTGAATAAATGGAGAGGATGAGAAACAGAATCTTCTTACACATGAAGCACAGATGCAGCTAAAGTTAAGGGAGGAATCAAACACATCCTTGAGATTTCGTGAAAGAAGGAAATAAAAATAGTTAGGATTTGTGGAGTGTTTACTTTACAAGCCAAAAACATTTCCAAAACATTTTACATGTGTTTACATCATTTAATCCTAACAACATCTAGTAAGATAAGTACACTTATGATCCCAATTTTACCAATAAGGAGACTGTGGCATCTAGAAAGTAAGTACTTCCCTAAGTTACCTAATAGAGCCAGAATTTGAAAATGGATTAAACCTTTGGCCTCCAGAAAGAGAAGAGAGGTAGTAAGTCTGGATAGACTTTGTCCATGGATAGTTGCTGAATAAACTGCTTTTAAATCAAGATTTGGCTCTGAAGTATTTGATCTCTCCTGCACTTATTGTGCGATCCTGGAGCTTCTTGGACTTGGAAGGGATACCACGAAGTGATGTTTTAGAAAGATTTATTTAACAATCTTGTTGGAAGAGAGGTAGATTGTTGAAACTGAGGTATTGAAGTGAAAGAAACAAGGATAAACTGCTGACAGAGAGACTAGAATGAACAAATAGAGATGATAATTGAAATAGCTGATATCTGAGAGATGAGTGCAGCAAATGAGAATTATTAGAGGAATAGGGAAAAAGAAATATTTTAAAAAGAAAAATGCTAGTCAGTTATTCTTCATTTTTAGGCTAAAATAATTATTAGTTTCCCACTAAGATAATTTTTAGAGTTCAGAAAATAAAGCCCATATTCTCATTTTAAAGAATTATCATATTTAAAACTTGATTTCTTAATAAATTATAAAATATCTTGAGAATAGTAGTGTCTTTTCATGACTTTTTCAAATATCTTAGACATTACTTGTTAAAGTATTTGCACATTAGAAAATGAATTTCCTTTGTAGCAAAGGATGGTCTTTATAGACTAATAATAAGTTAAAAGAAAGTAAATGTTAATATTTCTCAATTTGAAATTATCATATTTCATTTTGCTAATATCTTGCCCTTGAGTAAGAAGCAGTTCAAGGTTTTTACACAATAATAAAATAGAAGCTTTTAAAACTAAAATAGAACTATAAGAAATGATACTACATTGTAATAGAATTCACTATCATTAAAGAAATGGTGGTTGAAAGTTAGAAAATAGAAAATTTAGTGTGTTTCCTCCATTACTTTACTTTCTGATGTCATGAAACTGTAATCTTCATGGATCTTACTTTGCTATCTTCTAAAATAAAAATGATGGACAAAATTCGGGCCTATCAATGAGGAATTATGGTTTTATAACTCAATGAAATATAACCAAGGATGAAATTCAAAGGAATAAAGTTCAGAGGCCCAAAGGTCCACTGTGCCAAAATAATAAAAATGAAATTAATATTGTTACAAATAGTTTAAAACATGTTATAGAAATATAACTTTTTATTTTGAATTTCTCAAAAGGATAATTTCCCTAATTAACCTTTTTTTATAATTCCATTTATTTTAATAGGTAATGTATTTATGCTTTTCATAAATCAAAAACATGTAGCATAAAATTATACAGTGAAAAGTTTCCTTCAAATCCCTGTTCTCATATATCTACTTGCCATGAGACGTCCAGTATCGTGTAGTCTTCCAGAGACTCTCTATATATGTGTGCATGTAAAAATATATTGTATATTCTCATTGGACTGCAGTTTTGCATTATGCTATTGCACTTTGCATACAGTACAACAAGTTGATTTTTTTAACTTAACAATAGAGTTAGGTTGTCTTTCACATCTCTATTTAGAAAGTTTCCTTATTCTTTGTTTAATTAATTTAACCATTGAACACTATGAAGCTTTAAGTTGTTTCTGCTATTACAATAATGCTAGAGTAAAAAGTTTTGTACAAACTTTATTTCACACATATGTAACTATAGAACTGAAATGAATTCCTGGGAGAAGAAATAGCTAGGTTAAAGTATGCATACAGTTTTAATATTTATAGATCTTGCAAAATCAATCAACAAGTGACAGGTATTGTTTATCATCTCACGGGCCACATATGAGAGTGTTATTGCACTAATAACTATATTAGTAGTTTGGGTTTAACAAGCTTACAGATGTTTGTGACTCCAATAGACAAAAAAAATTATATCACTGTTGCTTTAATTTGAATTTTTATTAGGATTCTCATGGACATTAGGATTAGGATTAGAACATCATTCCCTACATCTCAGAGCTATATGATCATCTTTTATTAAATGTCTGCTGTTTTTGTATGGGTTCAATTTTTGTCATTTTCTTTATTTCTAGAATATCTTAACAATATTAGCACATTTCTGTGGTATGAGTTGCAAACAGTTTTCCCTGTCTTTGCATTTGATTTTGGCATTTTTGCTATACAGATCTTATTCTAATGTAACTGATTTTTCCACGGTAATTTTTCTTGTATGGGTTCCAGATTAGGAGTTATGATTATAAAGTGCTGTTCCATTTTAAGATTATAAATTTTCTCAAGTTTTCTCCTTATATTACCAAGATTTCATATTTCACATATAAATGTTTTATTTATTCTTCTTGGTGTATGGTTTGAAATATGTATCCAATTTTATTTTTCCCGCTAGTTGACTACCCATTTCTCACAACACTCTTTACAAATGTGTCATTTGGCTCTGTGAACGAAATTACGTATTTCTATTACATAGCTGGCAACATTATTCATCCTGATTTTCCACTTTTTTTTCCTCTTCTGTATACAAGGCATAATTTCTTGAAAAACTAAGCAATTACCAAGGTATACACGTCCAAGGGCTGTCCAGCAAGAATCTAGACATGTAATATGAAAGGTGAAGGCATTTATGGCTGGATTTTTTCCAGACAGCCCTCATACGCTTAGACACACATACATTTATATGTATATATAAATGGAATATTTAAAAGAATAGAAGATGGAGCTAACGTCAATAGATAAAGTCAGTGGTATTGAATGAAGACAAGGCATGGTGTCCTTGGCTTGGTTATTGTTGAGGAAATGCGCCTCTTATGAAAACTGTGCTTGGTATCTGGTAAAGACACAGTTATAAAGTACTAATTTCAAACCTTATTTCTGCCATGTAATTACATGAAAAAAATAATTCTCTTACAGAACCTGAAAAACTGTCTTGGGCTTGGAGAGATTATTCTGTGTGGAAAAATTTTAACATTTTATAGGATAGTGGTAAAAATCCAAAGGGCATATGTAATTAATAATAGATGGTTTTCAACTACTTTCTAAGAGGTTCCTGTTGACTCAGAATTTGTTATTAAACTAAGCAGTAATGTGGAATAGGAGAGGCAGCACAACATGAGATAAGGAGAGAAAAGGAGAACACATGTTTAATCACAAAAGAGAAGAAAATTTTAGACGAAAATGGAGTGTTGAACACAGATTTCAGATTTTTTTAGTTGCATATTAACATAGCCTCTTTTTAAGCCTCCCCTACAAAATGTTCATTCTAAATTACAAAAAAAAAACCTTAAAAAGAATGTATTTTTGTAATATTCTGACATATAATAAAAATGAAGAGCTAAATCCACATAAATAGTTTTAATTGGATCACTTGATGGAAACTATTGAAATACTGTTAATAATGGCTATATACAGCAGTCATCATGTTCTAAGCACCTCTCTTGTATTAACTTGTTTATTCTTCAATTAACCAAATTGAGCTAAATAATATTCTGGTCTCCATTTTATAAGTGAGGAAACTGAAGCAAAAGGTATTAAATAACTTGCCCAAGGTTCTACAGCCAGTAATGATCCAGCTGTTCAGTAACAAAATGAAAAATGATGGCTTTGTCACCTTGGCATGGAGGGATCTTTGACTGACTACAGAAACTAGCTAGAGACTACTAATGAGCACAGCCAAGACGTCCATAGCACAGTGTTGAAAGAAACTTGTATGTTCAAGAATCACAGATCACCAACTCTTAACTGTCAGAAGTCATGGTCAGTAGTTGTTAGTACAGAGCAGAATTGGAACAAACAAAACATAGTCTCAATTAACAGAAGAATCAGAGAACAGACAGGCCTTTAGTAGTCCAAACCTATAAGGTGAGTAAGGAGATAGTGGCTAACCGAAGAGTTTCCCAGATAGATATTTAGCTTTTCACACTGAGCCCATACTAGGAAAAAATGAATGCTGAAATTTATGAATGAGGTAGGGGCTGATACTCTTAACAAACAACCTGCACTCCACAGATTTGGGGAAGAGGTATGAACTTCCTAGCAGCCACTTCTGAGCTCTAGAGCAGAGGTGATCAATCTTTTGGCTTCCCTGAGCCACATTGAAAGAATTGTCTTGGGCCACGCATAAAATACACTAACACTAACGCCAGCTGATGAGCTAATAAACAAACAAACAAATAAATAAATAAACAGTTCGCAAAAAAATCTCATAATGTTTTCAGAAAGTTTACGAATTTGTGTTGGGCCACATTAAAAGCCATCCTAGGCTGCATGTGGCTCACAAGCCACAGGTTGAACAAGCTTGCTCTAGAGCTATACACATGCTCTAGAGATACATACATCACTGTCCAGTGTGGTAGTCACTAGACACTTGGGGCCCTTTAAATTGAAAGTAACTAAAATTAAACAGAATTGAAAATTCAGTTCCTCCATCACACTATCCACATTTCAAGTGTTGAATAATACATGTGGTCATGGCTACTGTATTTGATAGCACTGCCAGAGTATAACGACTTTCCCAAAACTCCCCCTTGATAAATACAGGATAATTTTTTACAATTTTACTATTATTTTACCTCAAATTTTAGCAAGAATTGACTCTAACCCTAATGTATACAGTATACAAGGGCTGTCTGGAAAGTATTCAACAATATAATATGAAAAATAGAGGCATGGATAGCTGGACTTTTTCTGGACAGTGCTCATATATAACCATAAAATTTAAAAATACAGAGTCAAAAAAAAGTAACAAAGCAAGGAATGACTGACCACCTACATTGCAAATTGAAGCCATATCAGCATCCTTCTCTAAACTAACACTAGCTGTCAATCATATTTTGTTTACCTTGATCTTAACCCCCCACAAACTCCGTAAGTAATGGCTGACGAGCCCTTCCAAAGATCCTCCCACCCTATGGAACGGTGTTCACAGTAGCGAGAATTTGTCCTGGCCTTTTTGTTTCTCTTAGCTAGATAATGTCTAAGTCACAAAACTGAAATTTTAAAAGAATGGAGTCCAACTAGAAAAACAACTTTTTTCTTCAACTGAAATTCCTCTAGCTTGCATTTCTCCCTTACAAACATGCATATTCCCTAGTTAAAAAGAGCTATGAGAAACTATAGGGGGGGAAATGCAAACTATACATATAGCATAATTCATTTTGCCATTTAGCAGAAGTGGTGATAATAATTTGAGAAAAGCTTGTTAAAAAAACTAAATACTAATACAGATCACCTTTGCTGATTAGTGTGTCTCAGCACAGGGTACTTTAAACACTTTAAATATCAGTTTACATTTCAAAAAAATGGCATAAGATTAATACCTTCCTCTATGGCTAGGATTTTGAGATTTTATTTTTTTGCTTTTTGGTATGTGGGTAGCTCCCTGGCCGGGAATCGAACCCAGGCTGCAGCGCTGACAGCGCCAGCGCCGAAGCCTTAAGCCACTACACCATCAGGGAACTCTGAGATTTTTAAAAATGTAAAATTCTTCCAAATGATCTTTAATGTTTTATAATACCAATTACCATTTAGAGCTTCAACAAAATAAGAAAAAAAAGGAAGCACAAATGGAACACATTGCTTGTTCTTTCCAGTCACCTAGAGTCATGGGGATAAAATAATTTTAAAACCCTTGGAATATGAGACGTCTGTGATTTCTTAGCTCCTTTCAATTAAAACTGATATTTTCTTATGTGAACAAAGCAGAATGCTAGTTATAGTTGGAGTGAGAAATGGTCTCTGAAGAAATCTCTGTTTAAAATAAAATATCCATGAACAACCGATCATATTTAATACTGACACAAGATATGCCTTGATAACAAAGTTGGTAACTTTAGTTTTATGAAATATTCAGTCATATTGGAACATAAAACAGATGTAAAAATAAATTTAACATGGTACTAAAATTGGACTTACATTTCTAACCAGTAATGGACAAATATGTACATAGCATAAAAATAAGAAATGTATTTCGCAATTTAACTGAACAGTAGGTATCCGTTCTAGCCATTAAAACTGAAGTGGACATTTTTTAAAGCACTGCTTTTCTATAAAGGGAGCGTCAGCTTCAACTCAGTACTGGTTTCTACAACTACAAATTATACATTTATAATAAAAATTTCAGAACTAAAGGTAGCAAGAAATTAAGTAGGATCATATAACAGTAAAGTTTACTTGCCCTTGGGCTGAAAATCCCAAGTTTAACTTCCTTGCCTGACATTTTTCTTGTAACTACGAGGTTTATCGTTTCTTACCTATGTACAATTTGTTCCACTTCCTAATAATTAATGCTGTCAATCCAAGAAAAGAGTAAGTGATGGGAAAAAAGGCCCAAGTGGGTTTCCTGCACAGCATGGGGTATAGATTAGAGATTCCTAAATCCCATCCAATTACATGGTTCTTTGAATGGTACTTCTTATCCCTTTGTTAGTACCTTATAGAAGCCCCCAGTGTAATTTCCTGCTCTTCTCCCTTTATTTTCTTTAGCCTTGGTACCCCGAAATTTCCCTATTAGAGAATATTTCAGTAGCTATTGTAACATATCATTGATTTACACCTGGCCACAAGCGTCTTCCTAGACAAAACAATATTAGAAACCAGACAGCATACGGATTCTGAGACTAGCCATTCCCTAAAAAGTAGTCAGAAAATAAAATAAAACTTAAGAATATGTATTCTCAAGCTTTCTAATATATTACATATATAACAATATTAATATAGTAAGCAAAATATATATTTTGAAGAAAATTAGCATGATGTTATAATCCAAAGAAAGTCAACTGACAAATTATCATGTTCTGACCAGCTAGTTGAAATATAATCATTGGTACCCAGACATTTGGCAGTTACCCTGCAGATAGAATTACTGTCATCACACACAGCTTGTCTTCCCATATATTGATTTGTGAGGAGCGTATCTCAATTCAATCAATACCAGCATGTTAGGAGAAAGAATCCAATCAGAAAGAAATTTTAAAAGACTATCTCATAAATAGAAAAGCAATTATTTTACAATTGAATGTACATTGCATAATTATTCCTGAGGTTTTTTTAGTGTCATTGGATTAGAGAGGAAAATCCAGAATGCCTGAAGGCTAAGACACCCCAAATAAATACAGAATTTATTTAGTTAGCTCTAAACTAGCGAAATTCAAACTTGTCTTAGTATTTAAAACCTCCAAGAAAAATTGCTACTAGGAAAAAATAATACAAAATGATAGCAAACAACTGAAAATTGTAGGTTCTATTATGTGGTTACCTTTCACAGTTAAATAGCATAAATTTTGCATTTTAAAATACAGTTTATTAGCTATTTTTATATAATTTTAAAATTAAGGTAAAGGTGTAACATCACTCACATAAAATTTAGCAACTTCCTGTGAGAGCGAATCTTGTCATTTTTTACTCCCCCATGTGTCACCTACAGATGATTTGCAAATATTTGTAAGGAGAGCTTAATTCTGTTGTCATGTTTCTGGGGATGATGGAAGGTGAGATGAAGGAGGATGTTTCCACGGTGTTTGTAACACTCTGTACTATTATGTAGTGAAAGGGGGAAGGAGGAAGAAATGGAAATCATTTTATCATGATTCTTATTGCAAACATATTAAAGGTGCCAAACCAAACTAAACTTATTTTCGGTGCTTAATGTGTATTAATCAAATAATATCCCTCCCATAAGAGATATTTTTCATTTATAGAGAACAATGTACTTGATTTTTATATTAGTTCACCTTAATAGTTAAAGAAAATCACTGTACAAACTAGGCCAAACAGGTATTGTTTATCTTTGTCCTTGCCACCCCCCAAAACTAGCAGCTCTTCCCACATTCTCTAACTCCAACTCCATTCCCACTTTGTGGGAATAAACCAGCTTACTAAGCACATAAGAACAAATTATCTGTCAGATTCTCACTACCAGTGGTGTCCAATCCTTTGGCTTCCCTGGGCCATGTTGGAAGAAGAATTGTCTTGGGTCACACATAAAATGCACCAACACTAACAATAGCGGATGAGTTTTTAAAAAATGGTCACAAAAAATCTTATGTTTTAAGAATTTGTGTTGGGCCACATTCAGTGTTATCCTGAGCCAGAGGTTAGACATGCCTGTAAGACCATCAGAGCACAACTAAGATGAGCTGCCAAGTTATGCTAGAAAATAAATAATGGTATAATTCTTATAAGTAGATGGTTTACATATAAGTATTGTTCTCAAAAAGGAAAATCAGGCTCCATTCGAAGTGATTCCTCCTTTTTCTTTTTTTTTTCTTCTGATAACTAGAACTTGCTAGTACTCTTCTGTCTCTATCCTTACACCAAGGGTTCATAATGGATAAATAAATTAGAAGACTTGTGTTTCCTTTATATATAGCAATGCAAACAATTTACCTCTTATCAGGACTTGCAGTTCTGTGAGTTTCTGTACTGGTCTCCCAGTGCTATTTACTTGGTGAGCTGTGACCTTCTGATTGGCTTTTTTGTCAACCTCTGACCTAATTACATCAAGGGATGCAAGTGAGTCCTCTTTGACCAGAAGGAAGTGTTAACACCTACCAGGGCTCTGAACATATTTCTTACCATTATTTAGATGAATAATGAAATTCTGGTTTTTCTTCAACAGCACAGTGGTTTAACTACACCTCTAAGCCCGACAAATGAGTAATTTTTTTTAATTAAAAGATTATATAATTTTGACAAGTAACTCAACATTAACTTTAAATCTCTCATCTGTTGGAAGATAATAATATTACTCATTTCTCCTGTTTCTAAGAAGACAAAATTAGATTACACTGTGTGTAAACAATTTACACAGTTCTTACAAATCATAAGTAGTCAATAAATGCTATCTATTTATAACTGGAGTAGGAGTAGGTGTAGGAGTAGAAATAGGTGTAGTAAACGTCCATTCTGATACATGCAGCATTCCTTATGTTCTCATCAAGGTACAACTTCATGACCTATGTGGAATGATTCTAATTCCTAAATGCAAAGTAAAGGAAGCAGTTGGCAACATAAATTATGGGTTGAGTGTGCTGCAGCAACTTGGTGAAGCTAGACATTGTTTCCCAGAATTCCTTTTCTTGTGTTGTCCAGGTTAGAGTTGGCCAAAAGTTTGAATTTCCACAAGACTTACCAAGCAAAAGTCATGCAACTGCCATAGCTTCTTGTCTTTTTGCTGACAGATACGGTGACAAACTGATACAGAGATATCCTGTGGGCTCCAAGTAGTTCATACTCCCCTGTTCCAGCTCTTCTCACTAACTGATAGCCCCTCATGACCCCCTGCAGCTCTAGATCTACAATGGACACTTGGCTGTGAACCCACTGATATGGGAGCTACACAAAGACCTCCTCATGAATTTGCCAGTTTTGGTCACATTTACTCATAAGCAGCTGAATGTAGTTGGCTTCCTAGATTTTGCTGGTGAGTGCCTTCTGCAGTTCTCCTCCTAGGATTTTACTACCCCAACTCCTCCCCCAATTGTGTAAGGTCTAATTCCTATAAATCCATTACCCCATAGTACTTAGAGTTTTAAATGAGATTTGAGGGGCCAAAGTATTTCATTGTAAAATTTCTTCTCAATATGCTTGTGGTAGCTATAATATAATAATCATTATATGGTATTTAGTATAGAAAATAGTTAAAACATTTAATATCATCTGGCATAAAAATTACACTAATGTTAGAAATATATAGCATACCAAAAGTTTAAGAACTGTGTGTTAAACTACTTTTAAGGGAGACTCTAAAAGCTTTATGTTAAAATGAATGACAGGGCATAATTTAAAATGCGGCTCTGCCCTTATCACATCCCAGTTTTGGGATATTCAACAATCCACTTAACAAAGTTGAGATCATTTTTTCCTCATCTCTTACTTGTAGGTATCACTCATCTTCAATAATACTACTACTAGCTTGTAAAAGTGCATGGTTCATAGAAAATACTGTTAATATTGTATCAATAATATGCTAGCCTTCAAAGAGGTAAATTTTTCTCCTTAATAAGCAGTTCAGATGCCCTTTTCTTCATCTTTTCTTCAGGATTTGCTTCAAATATTAGAGATTTCTAAATTAGATCACTGAACTGCATAAACAAATTAGTACAAACCTACATCCTAAAAACTCAAATTAAAATTATTTGGTAACTAAGCAGGTGATCCAGAGTATTTTCTGACTTTCCAATCAGAATACAACATATTAAACTCTCTTATGTATTTCCTGTTAATTCCCACGAAACATAAAAATAAAAATCATTTCTCGATCTACTTATATTTCTAATTCTATTTCCTATTTTCGTGTCACAATAAAACTCACCTACATTTGTTTTCATCTCCACTTCCTGTCCTCTCTGTATTGGTTAAAACTCTGCACTTGGTTGTGCCCCTAGCACATACTAAAATACATTAATATCTTTCTAGTTCACCGGTTCTCAAATTCCAGTGTGCAAAATAATCTCCTGGATTTTTTAAAAATTGAGATCTTTAAACTACATACCCCAGATATTCTAATTTAACAGTCCCAAATTGGAAGGCAGAGATCTGAATATTTATCAGCACTCCTAAATGAGTCTGATGTAGGTGGTTATGAATAATGTCATGAATCACTAAAAACCAGATCTGGTGGAGACTCCTCAGTTCTTATTCACAGCAGACCTTTCTGAAATAGTTGATACTCTTAATGATAGCTCCTTAAAATTTCATCTTCGTAAATGCTCCAGGCCCAGGCCCTTGAAAAGGCTAGTTCTCCCACAAATCATGTATCAGTGAATTGATTAATGTGAGCTACAGAAAACAACATCTACCCTAAGTATTTGCTCTCTGTTTGGTCTAAAAGCTTCAGTGTCCCCAGGCCTTCTCTAATTATTGTCTTTCATGAGATTCTCTTCCCTTTCTCATGGGTGCTAACACAAAAATTATCTTCTGTAATAATCCCATCACGGTTTTGTTGTTTAGGGTCTCCCCCATCTAAGGTATTAACCATCATCACCTGAGAGTCCCAGTTCCTCACATTCTACTCCCACTACAAGGTTCCTTTCTCAGGAATGGTCTTATTGACACTCTCCACAACTGGGTGCTTTTTTCCCCTATTACATAACACCTAACATACCATATGTGATTGATTTGCCTATGTATCCCCACCTCTAACCATTCTTGAAGGGCTGTATCTATCAGCCCACAGCCTGTCATCAAGCCTGCCTAACTAACTTTTTCTTAATTAAGGCTAGTTATTATTTATCTAACTCTTCAATCCTTTTAGCAGGACCTTGTACACTATTTCACAAAACATGGTCTTTGAACAACTTGTATTTAAATCACCCTGGATGATTGTTTAAAAGATAGAATCCTGTGTCTCTTCTTAGTATAGTAATATCTTTGAGGCTTAGCCCAGAAATATTCAACTTGATATAAACTTTGTATGATTCTCAAGAGTAATAAAATTTGAAAAATAATACCTAAGTGGGAAAAATTCTCACTGAGATTGAAAAGATCTTTTAGTGACAGTATCTATAACTAGCTTATATTTCAGGAGCAAATCTTTTTTGAAGACTAGATTTTCATTTCATTTAGAAACAGGATATTATAATAAGTAATATATTAATATAATATCTCTAACATAGATAATATATAAATATTTTTTCATTTTAATGAGTTGGAAGTAGCAGTATACTTGCAAGTAAAATTTCTTCTAAGCCATCTGAAGTTGGTGTTTATTCTTTGTACCTCACAGGAATGAATAAGTAACAATAATTTCAATTCATATGAGGATTTATGAGATATAAGTGCAATAAATCCAAGATTGGAGATAGAGCTATTTTTATTGTTGCAATTAGGTAGAGTAGTATGAGTGTTTGGACTTGGCCAAAGTATCCTAAATTCTTTAATTTCTCATTCCGAGTAGTTCATATGAAGAGAAATATTACCAATATATTTTCAAAGAATGTAATCCTTGGACCACATGCTTTGGAATCAGTTAGGGTTCTACTGCAGTTCCTCATGCCAAACCCAATACTTACTAAATCAGAACGTCTGGCCAACAATAAATATCATTACAAGCACTCCAGGGACTTATTCATATATTGTTTGAGTACCACTGAGATACGTAATCTAAGTAGTTAAATTGAGGTATATATAAATAACAAAGAATTACTCCAATGTCTAGAATAAAAGAATAAATCCTTTAAGGTCTTATGCAAGCGAGTCTGCTGAACATGCACAGAAAATATGTGCACAGTCATGTGGCCTAAAACAGCATGTTATCTGACTTTAAAAATAGAAAATTCAAGGCTGTAGACCAGGATACAACTATAATCCAGCATATAACTACTGCCTTGCAAATATTCAAATATTTTGATCCAGTGTAGTCCTGAGTAGAAATAGCACTGAACAGGATATATGAGATAACCATAAAAGAGCTGAAGGAGGCTTCAGGAACTAAGAAAATAAGAAAAGACCATAGTACACAGAGAGGCAGGAGAAGAGAATAATTAAGGAACTAGATGATAAGTTAAGTGAAATCACAGTTCTGCTGAATTAGATAAACTGCCTTTGAGCCTAAATCTGTGATTATAAATCACCCGATTAGTTAATAACAAAGATTACATGTATTAAAATGTAATGACAGTTGATATATCCAAGGACATAGCTGATACTGACCAATTGTAAATTTTCTTCCTTTTTTAAAGGGAGAAATAAGTAATGAGGAAAATTTTACAAGCCTTTCAGGTATTTGGGAAAATTACACTAAAAATTTAAAAATTGTAGATAAGAAATAGAATGAAGAAATAAAATGAAGTCACTATAGTCAAGCTGCTAAATTACTAAAAGCAAATAGACTAAGGCAAGAGGAAACTTTCCTATTCTTGTTTGAACTAGCCTAGGAACTTAAAATTTTGAACTTTCTATTCCTGTGTCAATCCCTGGATAAACATCAAACCTCCAGATAACCTTCTAACTACTCCCTAAATGACTAAGGGAAGAATGGTCATGAGTGTCGACCACCTGAAATCAATTATCCAGTCTTCTGTTCATATAGATAAAGGATTATGATCTCAGAACACTCCAGAGGCTAAGAATGCAGGACTGATTCTTCTCAAAAATATACTTTCTACTATTAATATCATAACCCTCAGTTTTTCTTCCTTCTTTGGAACATTTTGGGTATTGCCTAGTTTTAGTTCTGGTTTGCAAACCCTAAGACTCTTCAATAAATCTTTATCATTTATTTCCAGCTAAGGCCTTCAGACTCTTTTTGCATTTGTGCAACAGAGCTGTAACTCAATCTCTTAATAAGATAAATGTATGACATTAGCTATATATGTAAAACTTTCATAAAGTCTATTATAAGTTATTCATATTTACATATGAGAAAAATTTGATATATTAGAAATAAATTCTATACTACAGATTGAAAGGAAAATGATTTGAAAAATATATTACAAGTTCATAGAGGTTACTTTCAAGAGAGTAAGATGTGAATGACTAAAGCATCAATGAATTATTATTCACCACCTTCCCAGGATAAAGTTGCATGCATTAATTAAGTTGTGATTAAAGGAAAATGGCGTAAGTGCCAATCACACACTTATCAGAAATGTATCAAGTTAAAATTACAGTTTAATTTTGCCCCGTTATAATCCTATGAATAACCCAATGAATAAAAATACCTGTCTCTATTCATTGGAAAATTAGTCTGGTATTTTCTCAAGGTTAAACTTCTATAGTAAACGTGTTTCCAATATCTTATTCAAATAAAAAATATAAATAGCTATGTTCTGCATTGGGTCCAAAATGGCTTACAGACCCCAAAAGATAAAGAATTTTTTTTAGCTATGGTATTTAAGGAAAACTATTTTGTTCCTTTAGTTAATGGTGAAGTAGTTTTAAATGTTTTATTGTTTAGAGCATTGTAAACAATTAGGCTATAAAGAATTTAATAATAAAGGCTAGAAAAAAAATGTAGAGGGCAGAGTTTGTTTTTTATCCCAACAGCATTTTTCACCTTACAAAATCAATTCCTATTCCTATTCTCTACATGAAAGAAAGCAAAAATATTCCTGATAAAAAATATAATTAAGATTCAACAGTTTCACAGGACACATTTGACAAAAGGATAGAACTGTAAAGGGTGCTTATTGAGTTATTTTATACCTATTTCAACCTTTATAACAATGTTTTGAAAATGACTATGAGTATATATATATATATTTGATTTCATCATGTGATCATAATATTGTCTAACGAGTTATGGTACTTAAATATTTAAGTGGCTTTAAGTGCTTCTTGGATATTTTGAAAGTGCCCATAAACATCAAAATGTTTTAACAGCCATTTGTATCTTAGTTGCAAAGGAACTTATCAAATAACCTTATAAGCATCTGACCAAATGCATTAACTACTTTTATAGAGCCTAATTCTAAAATGCTGCATTTCTGGTGTCCTTCTGAGATAAGTCAGGCCAGAGTACTAATTCTAGAAATTGTATACATGCTTTTACATTGTTTAAGGTAAACATGAAATGGATAGTGTACATGCTTTCCAAACAGATCTCTGAAGCTTTACTGAAAACATGATTGTGAAATTATTTTGTGTCTGACTTGTGCCTAAAACTGAATTAAATTATAAAACTCACTTCTTCTCAATAAAACATTACATTGCAGAAGATTTTATTCATTAAGTGCATAAAGAAATGCAGGGAGTTCCCTGGTGGTGTAGTGGCTAAGGTTTTGGCGCTGTCAACGCTGTGGCCTAGGTTCGATTCCCAGCCAGGGAACTACCCACATTAAAATAAAAAAGAAAAGAAAAGAAAAGAAATGCAAAAGCTCAAGTACCACCTTTTTTCTGCTAATTATTAATAGGACAATTCTGGTACATAAATCACCAACATTTCACAACGCAAAAAATGTAGCTCTGAAGTGTAGATGGGCGATATGAATCACAGACTGGAAAACAACGTTGTATTCCTGTCTCTTTTACTTATTAAGCAAATAAGTAACTTTGTAATTTAGTCTCCCTTGGTCTCAATTTTTTTCTACTAATTAAGAATAAAAACATCTGTCTAAGAAGCATTAACTCCATTGGTCAGAATAAGGATTTTTAGCTTAAAATGAGTCCATACAAAAGAATCGGTGAGTTGTAAAATAATATAAAATGATGAACAATAGTGATGCTATGTATACCTACTTGCCTTTGAAAAGATGTTAGAGATTTATTACTTATTTTCCCACCTTCAGTAAGGACATAACAACAGAAACAATATAAGAAAAAGCCACACTCAGTCCCTCAGTGTTTTTTCCTCATTTTTGTATAAGTGATCAAGGCTTTATTTATAGTTTCACTACTCTAGACAGAAATGCTTTTTAAGTTTCAGTAATTATTAGACACTAGATTTGCTGAGCATTAAAATCATAACAGTTAGGTTTGACTGCTGTATACTGGAAGTATTTAATATGCACCAAGATATCGAGCCCTCTTAAGTTGAATGACTTAGACATATGTTCTAAACTGCCTCCTGCCACACTCCCTTCCTGAGTCCAATATTCATCCTAAGTGGAATATTTGGGCTCATTAAGTTTTTCTAAATGTGGTTCAAGAGAGCTGTTCAGGTCTCAATAAATCCTAAACTGTGAAATATAAAAATGAATTTCACCAATAAAAATATTCAAATATTACCAAACAAGAATAAAACTCAGAGTGAATGACTAATGCATTCAAATTCATTTCTTTCATGCCTTTAAGTGGCTGGGATTAGCATAAAGAGCCTTCTCAAGAGTGTAGGCAACAATAAAAACTGCAATAACTCATACTTTGTAGTGACTATCATTTTTGATGCTGGATATTCTTTAATTTTCTTAGTAGCTCTGGGAAGTAAATATCATTATCCTCAATTCATAGGAGATGAAACTGAGATATCAGTAATTTGCCCATAGCTACACAGTAAGTGAACTATATGCTAATTTCAGTCCTAGGCATTGGTACTAAGATTAGTGCATTCCTAAAAATTATAGAGCTAGATGGCTAGAACTTCAGAGAAATAGCTTTAAGGTGGCAGCCAAGTTAAAATCCAAAAGTCAAAAACATGAAAACACACATAAAGTTATAAAGGAAACAATGGAAAATAACTGATAGGCATTAAAAATAATGAAAACCTAATATTTATTGATTGCTTATCATACATGAGACACTGTTTAAATGTTTTATGTGAATTAACTATGTAATTCTTATTATAACTCCAAAATCAGAGGTCAAAACTATGGCCTTCCTAATTTCTTCCATTCTCCTATACTCTGCCCACAACTAACCCATCCACATATCCTGTAGTCTTCAGCTTCAAAATATATTTAAAATTTGACTACCTCTCCCTACCTGCCCTACGCTAACTGGGTCCTCTACAAGCTGATCCCTAACCCAACAGCCAGAATAATCTCTTTAAACCATAAATCAGATGGTGTCACCATTATTCTCAAAACTTTCTAATGGTTTCTCATATATGACTCATAAGACAAGTTTTTATGAATTGCTAAAAGATCTCATAACCTGAACTCTCCCACTACTCAGCTATGACTCCATTGCTCCAGTCCCACTAACTTGGCTGCTTGTGTTGAATCATTCTATGTGGTCTTCGCCTTTTTAAGAGCTTGTGTACTTGCTGTTTCTTATATGGAGAACTTTCCTTCTAATTTGTTTCAGGTCTCTGCTCAAATATTATCAGTGAAGACTTCTCTCATCAGTCTTTATGACATAGCAACCCTCCCCACAGCTATCCACCCTAAATCAGCTTCATTTTCCCCCTAGAATCCATCAGCATCTGCATATATATTTTATTTATTTGGCTGGGTATTGGAGGAAAGGAGAGTCGATAGTCCCCATGACAACAAATGCTCCAGAGACAGATTTTGTCTGTCTTACACACAGCTCTGTTACATACTAGGTATTCAATAAAAATATGTTCAACATAAGGAAGACTTAACATGCCATTGAGGATGGTCCTATATTATATGCCTTTCAGAGATGAAAAGGCAGAGGTATGCAAAGACAAAATAACATAACAAGTCACAAAAGTAGAGTGGGCAGAGCTTGTACAGAACCTGTGCAATATGGTTGCAGAGTGCATGCTCCTAGTCACAGAATTACACTACTCTCGAAATAAATTCCAGTAACCTATATATATGCTGTACAATAGCACCACTGTTGTAATGCCCTGTCCTCATTTATTTTCTACAAGTTGTTACAGAGCTGCTTTTAAAAAAGATTCCATTAAAACTCATGCTCAGACCTTGGTTTCTAAACACAGTGCCTATTAAGAAGAACTGGAGTTTCTAGAGACATAGCCGATAACAAGACTGAGATAGGAAGAGGACAAAGTGGGATTTGTGGTGCCAAAATGTAAGGAAATGCTGGAAAACTGAGAGATGTATCAAAACATCACATATACTTAGGAACTATCAGGTACAGAGCATCATTTTGTGCTCTCATCTAATTAACTCTGCAAAGTATATTAACCTAACATGCAGCAATGTGTCTGATATGCAGGAGATGTTACCACTATAGTCTTTGCCCAGTGGATTTATAGAAAAGGAAACTCAGATCAAAACATTGAATCCATGAGCCCACGATGATAATTATGTAGAAGGATGAGAAAGAGGAAAACAAAAGAGAGGAGTAGTAAAGAAATGAGACAGAGAGCGAAGGAAAGAAATATGTAGGAAAGGCATGACATAAGAAAAATCAAAATGGAAAATAACCATTTTACCACAAACTGTTAATACTTACTTCAGGCAAGGTTTATCAATGCGTTGAAAAGTTGTTGAGGAACAGGATTTTCACACATTCCTAAGGTATCACCTCACCTCTTACTTATTAATGACGAAGGGGTAATGGTAGCTTTCTAATGGAGAAATAAGGAAACACAGTAACTATGCAATGACATGTGACATCATCAATAATTGGAGAAACTGATTATCAAAGATATACTAATGCAATACTCCCTGACTAATGTCCAACTTGAATCTAATCATGAGGAAGTGATCAGACAAATAAAAGCTCAGAAATGTTCTTTAAAAAACTATATTGAACTCTTCAAAAATGTCAATGCTAAAAAAATGGTTTTAAGTGATACTAATAATAATAACTAAATGCAATGCACAATCCTTGTTTGGATCCTAGATTAGATTAAAAACTAGCTAGAAAGGACATTATTAGATAATTGGAGAGCTTTAAATGTGCATTATATTTTAGATGAGAGTATCATATTTGTGTTACATCTTTTATATTACAAACTGTATTATTTTTTTATATAGGACAATTTCCTTGTTCTGAGGAGGGACATGCTCAAGTATTCAGGGGTCTTGGGTCATGATGCCTGCAATATCTCAACTAAGTCGACAACAAATTGTATCTATAGCTAGCTAGCTATCCATTCACTTGAAAAAGGGAGAGGGCAAGGAAATTAATGTAGCAAATATTAATAATTAGTAATCTATGTGAATCTTTATTAGGAATTTATTGTATTTTTTTTAACTTTTCTATCATATGTTTTTCAAAAATACTTTTGGAAAAGGCTATCTTTGGGGTTCCTGGACCCAGTTCCAATGTGTGTATGCTTGGAGGCTTCTCCACACCAAAAGCAATTCTCAGACACCAGCTGTCATGCCCTGCAATTCAACTGAATTCTGACACAATGTACCTGGAGATATTATCAGGTTCCACAGGTTAAGTGTTTAATCTGATGGGTCTGTACCCGTCCCACTTCAAGACACCAGTCACAATCCCAGGTTGTTACCTGTGATTCTGTCCAACTGACTGTAGCCTGGAGGTTCCCACAATGCCCTCATTAGTATTCAGACACTAGTCACAAACCCAGGCTGTTACTTATATTTCTGACCAACTGACTATACACCAGAATTTCTCATCACCTCCTCCTTAAGTTTGATTAATGTGCTAGGGCAGCTCACAGACTCAGAAAAACATTTTACTTGCTAGATTACCAGTTAATTATAAAAGGATATAATTCAGGAACAGCCAGATGAAAGAGATGTCTAGGGCAAGGCAAGGTGAAAGGATGTGGAGCTACCATGACATCTCCATGTGCGCCACTCTCCAAAAACCTCCATGTGGTTGGCATCCCAGAAACTTTCCTAATCCTGTCCTTTTGGGTTTTCATGAAGGCTTCATGACATAGTCATGATAGATTGAATCATTGGCCACTGGTGATTGATTCTACCTCCAGGCCCTCTCTCTAATCACATGGTTGGTTCTCCTGGCAACCAGCCTCCGTCCTTAGACAGGGTCCAAAAGTCACCTCATATTTCTCAAAAAATTAAAAATAGAACTATCATATGATTCAGCAATTCCACTTCTGGGTATCTATTAGAAGAAAATGAAATATTAATTTTAAAAAAATGCACCCCTATGTGCATTGTACCATTATTAATAACAGCCAAGATATGGAAACAACCTGAGTGTTCATCCATAGGTGAATGAATAAAGATGTGATACATATATGCAATGAATACTACTCAGCCATAGAAAACAGTAAAATCTCACCATTTGCAACAACATAGATGAATCTGGAGGGTATTACACTAAGTGAAATAAGCCAGATAGAGAAAGACAAATCCTACATGATTTCACTTACACATGGAATCTAAAAATAAAACAAAATAAAACCAGATTCATTGAAACAGAGGACAGACTAATGATTGCCAGAGGGGAAGAGGGTTTGTGAGGAGAAAACAGGCAAAGGGGATCAAGAGATACAAACTTTCAGATATAAAATAAATAAATCATGATAGCATGATGTGCAGCTTGGGAAATACAGTCAATAATAGTGTATTAGCTTTGTATAGTGACAGATGGTTACTCAAATTATTGTGGTTCTCATTTCACAGTGTATGCAAATGTCAAATCTCCATGTTGTACACCTGAAATTAATATAATATTGTATGTCAAGTATACTTCGATATAAAACTTACCTCATTAAGATAGTGAGATACCTTTGTTGCTCTCTTCACTTAGGAAATTCCAAGGGTTTTAGGAACTCAGTGCCAGAAATGGGGACAAAAACCAAATATATATTTTTTTATAAATCACAATATCACAGTCTAATTTCTAAAAATATCAGAAATATTGAAACATTTACAAAACTTTAAAAAGTAGAAGTAATTTGTTGTTCCAGGTTTATTTGTGTTATATATGAGTTTTTGGCTCCCTGCAATTCTTCCATAATAATTCAAATTATGTAGCTTTTCTCCATTGTTTACATTGATTTTTACATATAGAACCTCAATTCAAAAGATTTAACAACCATATTTAAATTTGAAGATTATACAATAACCGAAAGTAGAATTTGTGTCAAATGCATTTTTTCTATCATTTGAATTCTCCTAAATATTTAAATTTTGTGAATGAGGGTCACAGGTTAAATTCTAGGATGGATTACTTCCATAGAACTCTAACATTAGCATTCTAAGCACATCACATGTAGTGTTCACTTTAATTTAATGGCCAAAATTTAATGGTTTAGATTTTCCGCATACTATATGAAAACATCTATTCAATCCCAGCACCTCCTCAATGGTACTAAAATTAGCAATAGTATAATAAAAGTTCATTTTGAGGTCCTAATTTTCTCTATGTCAGCTTTATATGAGGCTAGTTATCTTTCCAAACTGAATGTGTGTCTATTTCTCTTCCTGTGGCAGAGACAACTAGCTACTCAACTAGGAAATTGCTCTTGTTTTGCCCAGAATTATTGCTGGGAGGCAGCTACACTGTTGAGGACTACATTTCCCAAACCTCTCTCTGTACCCGATTCTTGTATCTTGGTGTGTCCACCTAACAGTTCTCTATGGAATGTGATCAATCCCTTCCAGAATGAAATTAAGTGTAAGATACACAATCCTCCTCAAATTGGTCTGTTCTTTGGGCAGCTGAATACTGTCTATACAACAGGGGGATCAGAGGAGAGCCTGGTGAACTTGGGGACAACCAGAGGGAGGAAAGAACCTGTTGGTCAACACTGAGGGGAAAGCCACCCAATAAACCTCCATTTGACTTTATGTGAGCAAGAGATAAATTTTTGTTATGCTAAGCTTTTGAGATATGTGGTTGTTATCGCACATATTCTTAAGTTCACTATTACATGTGGAAATAAATTGACAGTGGACTTCCCTGAGAAGAACCACCTACACTAGCTTAGGTATCCCTACTAGATTTGCTTCCTAACACCAAGTCTTCCCTGTTCATACTACTTATCATCTTTAATTAGTATTTTTTGTTTAGTGTCAACTTTCTGCAGTAGACTGTAAGCTTCATGCAGTCATGAGTTCTACTGTTTCCTTCTAGCTGTATTCCCAATACCTATACTAATGCCTGACATATACAGGCATGTAATAAATATCTCAGAAATTAAAGAGTAACTGTCGCTTCAAGTAACATTTCTGTCTACTTGAGGACAGAAAGGTAAATATAAAAAAAAATAATCAATAGTCTGCTGGTAAGGATAATTTCTAATTCTGGAAAAACTGTTATATCAAGAGTCATTTCATAGCAATTTTAAGCTACTCAGTAATATTTTGGATATATATATGTGCATGCATGCACACACACATATACTACCACAGAGATATTGAGGTCTAGATTCCAATTACCTCAATAAAATGAGTTGTAATGGTTTTTCTGGTGAAGGGTTTTGTCTTTGATTTTTAAAAAACCCAACATCAATGAAGCACAATAAAACAAAATATAATAAAAGGAGGTATGAATGTATCTCTCTTCTCTCAATTACACAGTGACTAATGAGGGTCATCTTATAAGAGTAACATCCATTACCTCTCATAATTCACTGGTTCTTACCTTATTTCTAAAAAATACTAAAATACTAAGAGAAAATTTGATGGCCCTAGTTAATATGTTTTAACCCACAAAGTCAATATTAGTACTAAATTAGGTGCCTAATCTCAGTTGAATCATCTACACTGGGAAGGGGTAGTTTGCAGAGTAGAAAGGCTTGGTACGAGTTGTAGAGGAAATAATCCACCCTGGTAGTTTGAGCAAAGGACATTTACTATAGGATACTAAGTGGATTACAGAATTTCTGGGAGGGCCCAAGAGGCAGACTCTAGGCTAGACATGCAAACAGAGTTGCTGCACCTTCCACTATCAAGAAACCTGCTGTTGGAGTTGGAAACTGCCAGCTTCAAATACACTTTTTTTCTGTCACCACCTCTACTAGCAGAATGATGATGGCCTTGTTCCCTGTACATTTCTTCCCTTAACTCAGTTTTAATTCAAGTCTCAACCAAACCCATCTGACTGACAGAATTTAAAACACACAGAGAAATCATGTTGAAATCTGCCTGAGTAACGTAGCTTTTAGTCTTTCAACCTTTGTAGTATAAGAAGGCCATGAGAAGAAGGTTGCCAGAGACACTGAGCTAAACAATCCAGGATATGACAGACATCATGATTGGCCTATGTTCTACAATGAATTTTAAAACGCCTCCAGCCACAGGAAAATGATGAACCCTCCTTCCCCCAGCTTTTAGCCCTTCTTCATCATCTCCTTTTCTAGGTATTTAGCTTCCCAAAATTAACCAATTTCCCTATTGGTTCATTGTAAAAGCTTTTACTTCCTTGAAATAATTTCACCAATCACAGGTGAGATAGCTGTCATAATATCTTAAATAACATCCAGCCCTAAGGGCCAGAGATATTATCAGTTTGCCTTCCAATTATTCCTCATTCATCTCAGTCACTACCAGAAGTCCCAGTCTCCCAGATTATCCATCATTAAAACAGTAATTCTCATATTCAAAGACTTTCCAACCCTTTCCTCACAAGTCCTGTTACTATTACTATTCTCTTTAAAACTTGCTCTATGATATCTTAAGTTTTCTCTGAAATTCACTTTAACTTATTACTCCAACACCTAGGTCTTCTTAAAGACCTACTTCTCCTGCCACCTTCTCAAGCAGAGGCTGTTTTTTTCTTCCACACACAGAAGTAGAGGAAGGAAGGAAGTAGAGTAAGAAATGCAAATAAGTAGAGTAAGTGTTCTCTTTGATCCTCCTGATATTATTGCACTGTCTCTTCTCTCTTCTAAAACCCCAGTTACTTCGAATTGAATGTCATCAAACTTTTCTACTCCATATCCTTTCTTGTCATCCTCACCTTCTGACATTCTTCTTATTATGTCCCCCATTCAGTGATGATTTGGTTCATCCACATAACATGGTGGCCTCTCATTCCTTTGATGTTCTTTGGCTCAATTATCTTTTCTTCCCAGTTTACTGCAAATACCCAAACATATGGTCATACAACAGACTCTGTCATCACTGATAACTGTACTTCCTATCTGACTATCACATCTGATCTTTCCAGGCCACTTATTCTAAAATTACCATTTCAACAATTTTCTGATATCACTGAGGCCCCCCTTCTACCATATCAGACTCTCACTATTTATCAATTCCTTCATTTCTTGCTTAGCCAAAATTCAACAGTTCATCAATATTATTTGCCTACATATACCCTGACTTTCTTTGCTACTGTGTACTCCTTGCAAAAACTCCAGCCAATAGCCACATACAAAAGAATGATGCAGGACCACTAACTTATATCATACACAAAAATTATCTTAGGATGGATTAATGACTTGTATGTAAGTCCTTAAACAATAAAACTCCTAGAAGAAAACATTCATAATAAGTTCTTTGACATTATTCTTGCCAATGATATTTTGGATTTGACACCAAAATTAAAGACAACAGAAGCACGAAATAAAAAGGTGAAACTACATCAAAACAAAAAGCTGTTGCATAGCAAAGGAAACCATCAACAAAATCAAAAAGCATCTTACCACACTGGAGAAAATATTTGCAAATCATATATCTGCTAAGAAATTAATATCCAAAATATATACAGAACTCATACAACTCAAAAGCCAAAAAAAAAGGATTAAAAAATGGGCAGAGCACCTGAATAGACATTTTTTTTTTAAAGAAGACATACAAATGGGCAACAGATACATGAAAAGATGCTCCACATCTTTAGTCATAAAGAAATGCAAATAAAAACTGCTATGGGCTATCACCTTACACCTGTTAGAGAAGGGCTATTTTCAAAAAGACAAGAAATGTAGAGGAAAGGGAATGCTTGTGGGATTGCAAATTGGTGCAGCCACTGTGGAAAAGATTATGAAGTTTACTCAAAAATTAAAAACAGAACTATAATATGATCTAGGAAATCTACTGCTGAGTTTCAATCCAAAGGAAACAAAATTAGTATCTCAAAAATATATCTGTTCTTTCATGTTCACTGCAGTATTAATTACAATAGCCAAAATATGGAAGCAACCTAAGTGTCCATCAATAGATGAATGAATAAAGAAAATGTAGTATATGCTATGGAATAGTATTTAGGCATAAAAAAGAATAAAATATTGCTATTTGTGACAACATGGATGGACCTTGATTATACTTAGAAAAAATAAGGCAGATTAAAAAAGACAAATACTGTATGATCTAACTTTTATGTGAAATCCTTCTAAAACAAAAAACAAACAAACAAACAAAAAAAAACAAAACAAAACAAAGTAACAAACCAAGCTCATGGATATAGAGAAAAGATTGGTGGTTGCCTGAAAGCAGGGGTGGGGAAGGGTGAAATGGGTAAAGGGGGTCAAAAGGTAAAAATTTCCTGTTATAAAATGACTAATTCATGGAGAGGTAATGTACAGATGACTACAGTACTGGACTGCATATTTGAAAATAGCTAGGAGAAAAAATCTTCAAAGTTCTCATCACAAGAAAAAAAAATGTGTGACTATGTATGGTGACAAATGTTAACTAGATTTATGGTGGTGATCATTTTGCAATATATACAAATGTCAAATCATTACATTGTACACCAGAAACTAATATAATGCTATGTTAATTATACCTCGATGATAACAATAAAAAATAATTGAACTCAGCAGCCCAATATTACTGGTCCACTCAGTAGTACCAACCACAAGTTTATGACCACACAGTTCATGAAATACTTTAACAAGTTAAAACTTATTTATTATTACTACACTTCCCTAGTAAATTCACTTACCCACTCTTCAAAGTGACTATTTCACGATGCTTTGTGCTCCTCAAGTTTCCTAAACTTTTTATCCCAATATCCTCAGCTAATGATACCATTGCTTAATTCTAAAGAGAATAAATGCAATAAAATGAGGATTACTTCATTTGCCCACCACTAAATTTTCCAATTCATCCACATCTGTATTTCTATAATCCATAATCTACCTTCCATCATGCTACCATGGAAGGGGTGTTTCCACTCCTAGGTGAGGCCAATCTCTAGCCACGTTCTGGGTCTCATCTCCTCTTGACTACTCAACAAATGCCTTCCTGAAGTCAGTCAGACTCACTCTCACTCTCAGAGTCTCTCTCTCTCAATTGTGCATTATCAATTTCTTCTTCTTTACTGGATAATTCACTTCAACTAATATCACCTAATATAAGCAACATCTATAGACACACACCCATGAGCATAAATATTTCTATTCCACATTTGCTTCTAGCCATTGCCTATTTTCCTACAGTAATAAAATTCTTCCAAGGTATCTACCATGTCTGTATAGATTTCCATCTTTCATTAAATGTACACAAATAGTGCTTTAATTGCCATCACACCAATGAAATGGCCTTTTTGTTGTTGTTGCCATGACCAAAAACAAATAATTCCCTTTCTCTGATTAGTGCATACTGAATACACGTTAAACAAGACTAGAGAGTTCCCCAGAAAGAACAGATGGACCGAATTGTGGCACACACCTCACTGGGAAACACTCTCTCTAAAACCATGTAACCAGAGGAAAAAAATTGGCTGTGTGTTTAAGAGGTGTGGAATTCTGAAGTAACAGACATGGCCCTTAACCTATACTCACTTGAATAAGAAAAGGTAGATTTTGTTGGGAAGGACAAATAATTATATGTAATTATGTCTGATTTATAATGCACCATGTTCTATGATACTACTGTATGGTACAGTAGAGAAATCATAGGCAAATTTAATACTGTAGGCACTAACAAAATTTATGATTTTACTGAGGTGATTGATTAAATGTATTGTGAGACTGAATTAAAACCCCCTTAAAATATTATCTCAATGGAGAAGAACTGGTCTAAAGAAGACTTAAAATCAATGAATGATAATTAGTATTATCACTCACTCAATAAATATCTACTTTAAAATGCAGATTATAGTACATCAGAGGGACAAAAGAATTATAAAATTAGTCCAAAATACAAGAAATTTTGTGCTATTCTGTGCTAGTATCATTGGATTATTCAATTGCCTGTTTAAATCCACACCAACCCCTTATAAGTTAATAAAGATGATTAGAATTTGGTGTATTTTGATTGTCTATGTGATTATAAAATGCTTTTTTTTAATTTACACCCATTCATCAGTTGATAGACATTTGAGCTGTTTCCAATTCGGGGCCTTTTGTGAATAATTCTGCTATGCATATTCTTGTACAAGTGAGTACAAAGAAGTCCTTCATTGTGTTTTGATATGCATTTCCCTGATGACTAAACATTTTTATTGCTGTTTTTTATTTTGTTTTCATTTTAATGAGAGTTAAATTTACAATTTAGTTTTATGTCTAGTTAAAAAATATCATTCACCCTCAGAAGGGCATAATAATATGTTATTATAATAATTTCTAATCCTTTAAAATTTTATTTGTTTTTTTGTCTTTTTACATTTTGACCCCCATCTTTCTGTAACTGCTTCACCCTGCACTCTTCAGTCACTGTACTGAAATAGTGCTTTAATAACTCCAATGGAATGGCTTTTAATGAGAACACCAAAGACCTATATTTTGCCAAAGTAAATGATAAATTATCTGTTCACATCTTATTCGACCATTCAGTAACACTTGACACAATTGATCATTCCCTCTTCTTAAAAATGTATCCAGGTTATCCAGATCCTATACTCTTGAGTTTCTTTTACTCCATGGGCTACTATTTTATACTAGGACCTCCTTGTCCTCCAAACCTAGGAAGTTTGCAAGGCTCTTAACACTGACCTAGACTTCTTTAACTTCTCTTTCTGTACTCAACCGACATAACTTCATCCAGCCTCCCATGGCTTCAAGTACCAAGTATATACTGAAAACTCTCAAACATATTCATCTTGCCTAGAGGGAACTCTTTGCTGAAAGTAAGTCTCATATTCAATTCCCTATCCTCTTCTCCAGTTCAGATTTCCCTCTATCAAAGAAAACTTGTCATTTTCCTCCAAGTATACCTCCCTCCCAAATCACTTGGTAAATGACACATCTTTCACAGAGTAACAGAAACCAAAAAATGTTAAGATTCATCTTGGATTATTTGATTCTCATTACACTACACACCCATTCAAACTGTTATTCCTGTCAGCTATATTTCTATCCCAAATTTGGTGACCTCTCCCATTTTTACTTCTCTAGCCCTTCTCAAATCCATCTTCAACTCTTGCCCCTACTATGGTAGCAGCAATTCTATTGGTCTTCTTGCTCATTCTCCTTCCTCTCTTCCATGCAACAGTGATCTTTCTTAAGTGTTTATGAAGTCAAGTTGTTCTCCTGATTCAAATCTTCAATGGAATACAATTATACTTAAAATCTCCTCTTTCTCTGAACAGAATCCTTCCCTCCACTTTCATTATTCACTTTATTTAAGTCATAATCACTTCATTTGTGCGCCTTGAACACCCAAAGATCATTTAATTCAAAGGGAATTTGATATTGCTGTTCTTTTGCTTAGAGAGCCCTTCTCATCAATAAGGTCATACATAACTCTCATCTCATCTCAGCAGGGGCCTTCCCCGACCCTCACAGACACCAGCACCAGTCACTCCTTAAGATATTTTCCTATTTATTCTCTCCCGGTAGCACATAAAATTCCAAAACATTTTATTTATTGATTTGCACGTTTATTTACTGTCTTCCCCATTTGAATGTAAATTCTCTGAAGGCAGGGGCTCAATTTCCTTTAATTTTACCCAAAATATCTAGAACAGCACCTGGGCCAGTAATTACTTGTTAACTGACTCATTGATTTAACAATAATTACATATCACACGAACCTAAGAAGTCTAGCTCTAAAATCTTTACACTTCTGCACCTCTATGAATATCTTATAAATGACACATTTTTGTAAACATGTTACATTAAAATGTGACATGGATGGGAGTTCCCTGGTGGTGTAGTGGCTTAAGGCTTTGTCTCTGGCGCTGTCAACACTGCGGCCTGGGTTCGATTCTCAGCCAGGGAACTACCCACATACTACAAAAAAAAAATGTGACACAGAAAAAATTTCAATCACCCATTTTCAGGTGATTTATATATACCATTTTAATATTTTTCTACATATTTTTAATTAAGTACATTAACAAAACTATTACAAAAGTGCTAAAGATTCATTCATTCATTTATACAGTCATTCCTTCAATTTAGTTGTACTTTCCCAAATTTCAAATGTTGAAGTCCTAACCCCGTACCTCACAATGTGAATGCATTTGCAGACAGGGTCATCAAAGAAGCAATTAAGTGAATGAGGACATTAGAGTGGGCCTTAGTCAAATCTGACTGGTGGTCTTACAAGAAGAGGAGATTAGGACACAGACACACATGTGAAGGCACAGGGAGGAGAAGACAGCTATCTGTAAGTCAAGAAGAGAGGCCTCAGAATAAACCAACCCTTGACTTCTAGCATCCAGAATTGTGAGAAAATTTCTGTTGTTCAGGTCACCCAGTCTGTGGTATTGTTTTGGCAGCTCTAATAAAATGGGAGCTGAGAAGAGTGACCAGCTAATACAGCATGCTTTGTTTAGTAGTATTTGTGCTTCAATTATACCTTTTGAAATTTAACTACCTCACAACAAAATTGTTAAGATTCACACTTTCGTACTTGGATATCTATTTTTATTTTCTCTAAAGGATGGTGTATTCTAGCATCATTTCCCAGGCTACTCAGATATATACCTTCATGAAGAAATTTTAAAAATCATGAAATTAATTGCCTGTACCACATCTACTTGCTAGAAGATGTGAAAGGCTAATGCATCTTTTTATTTTCTTTTTGTCAATTTCAAGTTCTTCGTGTGAGTATAAATGTCAAAATTTAATCTTGTTCTTCCATTTATTCTGTGTGTGTGTCTGTGTAACAGCTGGCTAATTCTCAGTTAAACTACCCGTTGAGCGCATGTTGTAGATTTTTTTCAGGGAACATATAAAAAGCACAACTCAAGAGTGTTCTACTCTTTAGATTTAATCTTTGCCACAGAAAACTCCAGCGTTAGAGAACTACTGTCTCAAATCATTTGAGCAACTCTGCATTACTGTAGCATAACTTGAATGCTCATTAAAAGTTTTCAGTAAGGAAGCTCAAATTATTTGTGGTTGTTGAGGATTCATGAGAGTGCTGTGATAGCAAATAATTTGCACAATTTGCTCTCTTTTCATGAGCTGAGCAGAGAATGCATTTGCTGTCTTCATGTCTAAATAATTGAGACAATGCTTATATATAGCCTTATCTTTTTGCAACGGCAAGTTAATATATGCTTATTTCATACATTAAAAAGTATAACGAAGAAAATGAAAATAATTTATAGGCCCAGTATGTTTTTGTAAAATTTTGGTGTATATTCTTCCAACCACTGCATATATAAAGTGTATCTCTCTCTCCCTTTTTCCTCTCTTTTTTTCTTAATTATATGTGTAGCCTATAATGTTTACTTAAGAGTATCTTGTGAACATCTTGATTTAAGTATTTGATGGAGGCACCATATTCTAATGTGGAGGGGTGTGTGTAAGTGTATAGCAATGTACTTTAACTTTAACTTAACCATATACTTTAAAATGTTTTCTGGTTTTGTTTTCTAAATACTCTTCTGTAAATATATGTGTAAGTTTTTAATTATTTCCTTAACAGATATTTCTCAGTGTGGATTTTTTGAACTGGAAATTTTGTTAATCTTCAAATTTTATACATTCTGTCCAATTGCCCTTCGAAAGTTTCTATCAATTTATTCTCCAAGAAAGAGTTCATATAAATTGCCATCTGCCCACAGATTTGTACCACTTGTGCACATCTTTAATTGATAACAAATATGTTTATATCTTCACTTTCATTGACTTTGACCATTTCACCTATTATAAGTCGCCTCATCATCATTGCTCTTTGTTATATTGTCATACTTCTATTAGGTATATTAAACCTTTGTCACTCACCTCCGCTGCAAATCTTTTACCAGTATATCATTTGTTTATTAATGGTTTGCTTCTTTTTATCAAACAAAATGTTTATAATATTTTACTCATCAATGTCACCCCAATAAATTTAACAATAAAATCTGGAAAAAAAAGAAGAAAAAACATTTATATAGTGAAATCTTTTAGTATTTTTCTAAATGATTTTTGTGTTTGAGCAATAAGGAAGTAAAATTTATCATTTCATTTTATTCTAGCTAATAGCTAGACATTTTAATAGATAAATAGTTAACATTTGGGTATTGATTTTGATCTATAGTGATGGGTAAATATTTTGCCTTATTTTTTTCAAATTTAAATTTTTTTAATCATTTTTATTGTTAGACTTATTGGGGTGACATCTGTTAGCAAGGATTACATAGGTTTCAGGCATACAATTCTACAGTGCATTGTCAACTTGATGTATAATAAGTTATCTCAATATTATTTACTAAGTAATTATTTTTTCAATTCTATGAAATTCTAGCCTCAAAAGCAAATTGCCATATTTACTTTGGCTTATTTCTCTAATAACATTTTAGTCTCATTAAATTCCTGCCAATTTTTTACCAATAGTTTAATTCCATGTTAAAAGTTGACAGGGCAAGTTTTATATTATTATTTTTCTTTACCATAATTTTTCTGATTGATTCTCTCAATATAAAGTTTTACTCTTCAAATGACATTGGAAAATATTTAGTTATGTTTCCCCAGAAAAGATGTCACTGCATAGGGTGTGCAGTGATAGCTGGATTCTAATAAATGCATAAAAATATTTTGGAAGAAGTGACACTTTTACAATGTTAAGACATCTCAACCAATGAACTAGTTAATGCCATTTATTTACATCTTGTTAAATTTCCCTGGGGAAGTCTTACAGTTTTATTTATAAAGTTCTGGTACATGTCTTGTTAAACTAACTCTTGGATATATCATGTTTCTGTTACTATTCTGACAACACAAGTATTTTATTTCCAACTTCTAATTGTTTAAAATAAACTACTAAATTGTATATATTTATGTTATGGCCAGGAACATTAATGAATTCCTAGTGTTAGTGACATATTTACTGATTTGTGGAGATTCTGGGGATCAAAAATATGTTCTGCAAGTAGTAATAAACATAACTCTTCACTTTTAATATCTATTTCTTCATGACTATTTCAATAATAACAATATTAAACAATAATGGTAATTTCCAGTCCAGAACCCTGTTAAAAACAATGATTGTATTGTTCAATTGTAATAATAATGGACTTGATGATTCCCTACTAAGTACAACATTAATGTAGCTTATATATTACCTTCAAAAGTGTACTCATTTAAAAAAAGATGAAATTATACAAAAAGACACAGAAAGATTCAGATGTAGGTATATTCATATGGGTTTACACAGAGATACATTATCTCAAATTACTAAACTGAACAATTCTTCTTAGTTTTTATTCTTATTAGTTATTACTGTATTCACTTCTTTTTGCTGATGTAATCTTCACTCTTGAAATCATCTGAGTGCAACATTGCTCTTCTTGTTATTTAAAGTTTGTCATCATTCTTCATATTACCACAGTTCACTCTTCTCTACTCCTATTTGATATTCTCATTCATCTAATCACTTCAAAAAATTTCCCTAG